>OY743097.1:6005000-6522512 GCA_963555665.1 Dircenna loreta | reverse complement strand
GAGTTAGAAATAAGAAAAAAAATAATTTTAGAGAGAAATTCTATAGATGTCACCACCGTCCTGATAAAGATGAATATATGTGGAATGAAAATTTCATCATATTTAATTGGTAGAGTGACGGAACTTTATGAGTCTGAAATGAGAAATGCTGTCCGGGACAGTCAATATGTTAAAGAAGAAGAAAATTCTATTTTAAAACAATTTACCTTTTTCTATCTATTAGGGGTACTCCAAAAAATAATAAAAAATTAAACAATTATTTTAATTTTCAGATACTTCAAGAAGAAAAAGGCATTTTGCTGTCTCTTGAGAAATGCTTGCAAGAGAAGTGCTGCGAGCTGCAGGAGGAAGTCAGCACCCTGAAGTCTGAGCACGGCAGCTCTAACAGAAAAAAAAACTTTGCTATTAAGAAAAAAAACTCCGCCCACAAAAATAGAGGTTTGTAGCATTTTGAAAATATGTATGTATGTGTGTGTGACAGAACACTCACTAACTGATACACTCAACACTGCCCTTGGTATTTGTGTGAAATTTTCTGAAAATATTTTTTGCAGAATAAAAAAGCAGTTTACATCAAAACTTACCTATTATTGTATATAAAATTATAAATATACTCAAAAAGTATATAAAAAGGTATCGATATGGGCAGGATTCGAACCCACGACCCCAACCTAGTATAAGTTAATATTATAGGACTGTCAAAAGTCGCGATCTAAATTGATTCAACAACCTTAACCTGGCCATTCATGCTTGGAGACAATTTTAAACAATACGTGTTCATATTCACAGACGAGTCATCTCCACCAGAAGACGAGGGAATCAGTTCCTCGGAGCGGTCCCTGAGCCCCGAAGGTGACCCTCAAAGAGAATCCATGGTCTATGAAGTATTTAACATCAAGAATGAAACCTTCGACCTCGTGAGGAACAAACGGTCATTACACAAAAAGATAGAAACAAAGAAGATTGAAAAGAAGTCATCTGATGAAGAAGACGAGACCACGATAGATGAAGTCATACAGGAATTAAGAAACATAGCGAACCACGCGGAGTCCGACCAGTACAGGGGCCACGAGAGGTCACGGTTAAACGGCAGCTCTCTCAGCGGGGACTACCGAAAGCAATCGCTGAAGGAAGATTCCATCACGAGTACACGACACAGCATCCAAATAACAGACGAGGATCTTAATGAAGAAGAAACGGAGATCGTACCGACCAAGATACTTCCTCACCCGCCGAGGAAGGCGAAGAGCCTCATTCATCTATTCATCCCGCCCGCGGAGGAGGGGCTGCTGTACAGCAAGGCACCGGACATCTTTGAGGAGAATAACTTCTATTCAAGTGATGAAGGATCAGATTCCTTGCTGAGCGCGTCGCGCTGCCAGGACCAGAACAAAACGTCCGTTACTAGTTTTGATTTCAACGAGTGTCGCGCTAAATTCAATGCTATTGGCAATGAAGACGACAGACTGAATAAACCTAGAACGAGGTCCAAAGATGATAAAAAATCAGTAAAACGCAGTGAATCGTTCCAAAATTCGGAGAAAGGATCGCGTCAGCGAGAGTACATCGACAGCATGTTCTACGAGAGTTCATTGACCGAGGCGCAACTGGAGTCCAACACTAAATGCCACCGCGTCGACGAGATGGTCAGCCTCATAGAAACTAAAAAGTTAACCAAAAGCTTGGACCGAATCGACGAAGGTTTGAACTCCATAGTGGACATCGTGGTGACCTCCGAACCTAAGAAATATTCCTACGAAAAGAGACAGAGGTCGAGTTCCCGCGCCGCCAGCGACGCCGGCCAGGAGTCTCCGCTGATACCCGTGACGAGGTCCAGCAGCAGGGTGCTCTCCTACGACTCCAAGAGCCAAGACAAACTGCACTCCAAATTGAATTTCGATAACACTTTCAACAACACGTTCATGATGAAGCGCGGGTCCGGGCCCGGGTTCTACTCCGGGACGCACGTCGTGAGGGACGCCCCGGCCAGCATGACCAGCCTGCTCATGACGGGGACCCACAGCTACAGCGACTTGAAGAAGACCGTGACCTCCGCGGGGTCCACCTTCGGACTCCACAAGGTCACGGACATGCCCTCGGGGCTGTACTGAGTGTGTCGGTCGAGGACACGTCTGAACCAACGACTAAGTTAAGTTTCCGTTCCTTTCTATGTCTTGTGCAATATGTTTTTGCTGAAAGTTAATATTTGAAGCGTCTGTAATTTAAAAATCTTGGTAATTTTGTTGTCACAAAATTGGCTTAAGATTGTTTATAATTATTTAATATATTCTTATTTTTAATTCTGTTGGAAGCGATCGAGTTTTGGTAATTTTAATATAATATTGAATCGAAACAAAACCGGCGGCTCCAGACACACTCCGCTCTCGTGAGAATTCATTGTATTTTACTTTTGTTCTGTATATAATATTAGAAAATAGTTAATACAATAAAATGTACCGCATTCAATATTTATTTTATTTCACCAAATATATTTAATAATTCAAGATTGGTATTTTTAATTCATTGGATACATTTTGTTTTAAATAAAAATAAAGTAAAAAATAAACCGTTCAGGGATTTCACACCCGCGTCCTCTGGAAAGAAGTCCCGTTGCTCTACCAATTGAGCTACCGGTGAATCTATCTACACAATATTTCATATATTGATGTCGCTTGTGTCATCTTTTCAATGTAATAATATATAATGAAGTTAGAAACACTGGTTGGAACTTTAGAAAGAGGCCTAACAGATGTCACCACCGTCTCGATAAAGACGAATATGTATAGAATGATAAATTCCCCGAAGTGATAGCGGTACGGTAGCTCAATTTGTCGTGCAACGGGACAGTGTCCCAGAGGTCACGGTCACGGGAGGAGGTCGCGGGTTCGAGTCCCTGCCCACATCGTATGTTTCTCTTTCCATATTTATAAATAAATTATATATAAATAAATCATACATGTTAATAGATACTAAGCATACATTTTGTTTGTTTTTTAACCAACATTATTTATAAACATATTATTTCATTTGCCAAATTGTTTGTCGTCCCTTTACAATGTTTATCAAACAGACTAACACAATACCAAACTAAATCTAATTTATAGGAACGACAATAGAACACGCAGTCAATAGTGCTCTAGGGCGAGGATACATTATATATAATGAATTTTGTAATAATTTACTCCGCCATTGTATTGGGTTTAAAGTTGATATTAGTTTTCGGAGTAAAGCGATACATTTTAGAGGACGACGTGTCGATTATTAATGTCCATGATTTATCCAAATCTACAAGTTGGAGTGAATTCACCGATTACTATGGAGCGGTAGAAAAACGCTGGTGAGTACTGAGGTTCTAGGGTAGGAGTTTTCTCTATATCTCTCATGGAATTATTGATTACAGGAAAATCTGTTTAAACTGTGGAATTCCTGGGCTTGGGACAGGGGTGCATTTAGAATATATGGGTTCTACAGGGTCGATGCAACCAGCTATTATACCAATAGAATATTTAATAACCAGGTGTAAGTTTTTAATTTCGTAAAATGTTGAGTCCTCTATTTTACATATTCATGCTGAATAATTATTAGCCAGTTCTTATTCTGATTCTATTTGGAGACGATGTTACTAATTAATTAAATATATAAATTAATGTTAAAACTAAAGTCAGCATACAATTTCAAGTTTTTCAATTCGAAAATGGTAGGATTCCCACGCTAAGCTTCACTGTTAGGGGTAAAATTTCGTAATTTCTGCGAGCACATACTTTTTAAAATTAACACCCTCTGCTGTCCTTTTCGCTTTTCACGTGTATATGATACATAGATCTATAATTTATTGACTATTTGTTCAAAAAATGAAAATAATAGCACCATACATAAGCCCTTCTTTAAACGGAACCAGGAAAAATAGTTAAAACCAATAATATTTCAGTGGCAGTAGTAGACGTTAGTTACCTGGCTTCACTGACTCCTGGTCTGTCTCTCTCCCTGGATGTAGCATTACAGTGGCCAGTATTGAAATACGATCCACGAGAACCGACGCTTATTCTGTTTAAGTTCGGCTGGAAGGAGGTGAACAATAAACGTGGATGTGTTTGCCAAATACCTGGTGAGATAAATCTATTAGATGCTCTAGGCTGTTTGTCTTACTAGGAGACTCATTGACTTGTACTCTACGCAACTCAAGTTGTACAGATGTAGATGTAACGCCGAGAGTTACAACTTACCACCATTTTTCCCTTCTTCATAATAGTAAGCCACAGAGTACTCTTGATTTCTTTATTTTGGGTCTTGAATAAGACTATTTACTACCTAGAGTCATAAAAAAACCCAATTCGATTCTGTTACAGTAATTTTGATATTTAATTTATATGATCTAGACCAGTTTGCTCGTTTTTTGACCGGATTTATTTTTAAAATGAATCATCCTCTATATCCATAAAGGTATAAGTTACGAGTTAGCAGAGTGGATAGCAGCAAACCTTAGTCACGTGGTAGGGGTCGCCACGGATGCTCCAACTCTGGAGTCAGACCAGACCAGAGAAATGACTGCTCACACAGTTTCCAACGTGCTCGGTAGGAACGGAATATATATGATTGAGAATGTATACATAAGGAGAAAACTACCAGGTGTGTTATAGCCCTTTTAATCCAAAAGTAACCAGCAGACCGCCTACCGTTTTCTTGATGGCAATAACAACAGTTTCTGGTTTAATTTTTGACATCAATGATCCCATTTCGTAACAAGATCTGAGCCATTCTATCTTAATTGGCCTGATCGCATCCCATAGTGAAATGGCTGATAGTGAGTTAGTGCTTCCTTCTGATTGGTGAAACCGCCTTTTAGCTATTTTCAAGGTCAAATAGTATGGCTTAGATCTTATAATGAAAGGCGGCTTTTAGGATCAATATTATAATCAGCTATATAATTAGGTGGTTTGAGTTTCTATAAATCCATCCAATATTAATTGCAATGCCGGATTGTAGATTGATCATTTAATACGGGTTGACTTCTGATAAAATATTTTGTACATTTTGATAAACATTCCATAGAAACATTGGCGAATGTTCGACGGTTTATTAAAATCACCCTTTAGTATAATAACAAATAGATATATACAAAATATATGGTAAAATATATCATAAAATATGTAACATAAAATTTTCTTATTAGATTGAGATTGATATTTTGTAATCAATCTAGGGAACCTTATAACGTTTTAATATCAGAGCGCGGCTGCATGACCATCGCCATGCCGCTGATGATGGTAGATGCGAGCTACGTCCCAACGCGCCTCATCGCCTTCTGTCCTTCACGGAGAACAGAGCACCAGGTGAGCTTGACGCTGAAGAAGGTCGGTGATAAACCAAACATAGTCACCGGGAGAGTCAACCAAGTCAACTTGTATGAAATATTAAATTAATATATGTATTTAAAGTCTGCTTCATTTTATTTATATCTTTAAACTCTGAATCAATGTGTGTAAGGAGTGCTTTTCTTTTACTATGCATCTAAATTAAAAATAAGCATATTTTTTTTTATATAAATAAAACAGCAATGAATAAATAAGCTTTATTTTTGGCCAAACTATTACATTGCATACAATTTTACATATCTATTGAAATAAAATCATTTACTTGAGTATATAAATCATTTAATATAGCACGGAAATTAGACCCTATTTATAATACTTGAATAATTTTAATTCATACAAAAAAATTAACTAACATTTCAAACATTTCTAATAAAACTATGAAATTCTAATAATTTTAAAATTTCGAATATAATTGTAGCGCACTAATTAGAAATATTTCCCGTTTTCCTATTGGTGAATAATTAACCAATGAGAGGGCGGCATTCCACTCTGATTGGTCAATAATGAATATTTAAACAGAATGGAAGCTTGTAAAGGCAACGATGTTGCTGGATATTTGTATAATTTTAAAATGTCTAGTATTAAATGGGAATAATTCTACTTTCCAGCCAGAAAAGCACCACTGGTAGTTGTTATCCACGCCAAAGCACTGCTCATACAAATATGTACTTTATTGCAAGAACTTAAGGTCTAATTTAAACTACCGACGAAACCATAATACTTTCAAATTTAGAAGCTAGGTATTAAAAATATACTTTTTGGCGCACCAAAAATGAATGACTTATGTTAGTACACTTTACAATAGTGAACGCATAGAAATATATTTGTCTCGCTCTATCTTAACATACACAAGAAAGGGATAGATGATATAATCTCTTCACGGGAAAAACGATCTTATTACCTACGAAATAAGAGGCTTGAAATGCTTGATACAGGAATGGCTGGTAGTGTATTGCCAGAAAAGTTCAATGACACTACTGATTTTAGGTTTTTTTTTCAGTAAAAGCTATGCTATGCTACATCCCGTAAATATTGTAGAAAACTATTAAACCCTTACATTATTTATTAAATTGTTATTATTGTATTTTCAAATGCTTGAACAGATTATATTTTTTTAAAACTGTAAAATTTTAGAGAAACGACAAGTTCGTGAGCATTTGTTATTTTTTTACACAATATTGGAAGAATTTTTCATATATTAATAGTGGAACTAATAACTATTATATACAAAATGACAAAATTAATAACTGAAAGAATTTATACAAAATAAATAACCAAACTAATAGGTCAATAATGTAATTTAGTGGCATAATTAAAAAAAACAAAGTTATTGTCACACTATTGAATGATACATAAATAAATACTCAACACTTGTCCCTTCTCCATGATATGAAAATATTGGTTTCAACAGAATATCAACAAACCCTATAGTATCAAAATTACAATTTATAAATGGTTACAATGACTTATGTTACGTTCCGTGACGTCAGTCGGAGACACGGATCGGACCGTTGTGCGTTCATAGACAATATGGCACGTGGATGCAGCGGGCATAGACAAAATCAATCAATCAATCAATCAATAGTAAATTTGTACAGAGGGAGCCCCGTCTCCGCCGCAGTCGATCCGATCCAGGCCGGGGAGCCCTAGTCCTTCCAGTCCTTCTTGATCTCGAAGCCCCACTCCCACTGCAGGTGCACGTTCTTGTCGTCGTCGGTGAAGAGGCTGTTGACGGAGTAGGAGCCCCGCGCCATGAGGCCGGCGGGCGCGTCCTCCAGCGGGGTGGTGTATGACTGGATCTCCGTCTTGGGGGGGTACGAGCCCACCATGTGGGTCATCTTGTCCACTAGAAAATTTTATCACTTTAATTATTTGGTACTGATTCATAAGTAATAATTATTTTGAGGGGAAATTGATTTATATTATCTATAAGTTTGCTTGTTTCTGTGTTAAAGCACTTATCTCTAGAACTGCTCCTTTGATGATGTGAAGATGTGATGATGATGAAAAAGACTGGATATTCATCTGGGTCCCTCACATGTTTAAGATATATTTCGTTCAGGAGTTCCTATGTAAGCTCCCCATGTATTTATTTTAACAGAAACAGAGTCGCAGGCGGTAACTAGTTAGGTATAATCCAAGTAATGTAGATTATAGCCACAATGAGTTGTTTTATACATCAATAATACACTTGAATAACTGTTACAAAAGGAAAACCAAAGTAAAATACAACAAACATACACTTCCGTTGTACAAACAAACTTCCTCATAGAGCTTGTTGTATTGTGACTTATTTACATATATTTAAGGTCTCTCGCTGTCACATAGAATACAATGAACAATCAATATTTATAACATTACGAATATTAATACATACATATATATAATACTTACCGGGCACTGTCCAGCATGAAACAAAACTTAACTTTAGTTTATTTATATATATAATATTAAGTATTATATCCCAATATTGCCACTTCCTTACTATACTATTAACCCACAATACGTCACTATTAAGGGGTTGTGTTGTAATAGGACATATCATAGAATTATTTTGTTATGATGTTTCCTTGACCAAGTTTGTCATATATTTTGAATTGAGAATCGAACCCGGGACAATATTGAAATATAAAAAAACTATTTACCCAATTTCATTTACACACATTTTTTTTACCATCAATATTTTGTGAAAGGAATTTTATACAAAATATGTTTAATTTTAAGTGAATTTCAGGTAATTTAAGTGATCAACTATTATTATACATATAAATAAAGTTATTTCATACCTGGTACTCCCATGCGGTATGTCTTCTGTACGTATTTAAGTCCATGAACGATCTCGCGCTGAACGATGAAGTCAATTCTTATCTTGTACTGAACTCCTTCCTTTATCACAAACACCTGAAATAATATTTTATAAATATATATTTTTGTAACAAATATGGCTTGAAATACAGTTATTGGAATAGATTTGGACAGATTCATTTCAAAGTTAAAACTTTTTAATATTTCAAATAGTCATATACTTATGAAACAATGGACCGCAGTAATAGGTCCATAGAGAAGAACCAACAAGAACATGGATATTGGATACTCTTTTAAATGATCTCTACAATTACATTTATCCATAGTATTCGCAATTTGAGTCACAGCCATAATTGATATGTGAGAATAAATTATTTTATCAAAAGGAATGAAAAGAAACACAATCATTCCTACTAATATACTACAGCTTTAGCCGTCATTAGAATCAGAACATAGTGACAATGCTACTCCACTTAACCCACCATACAACTCCACTGTTTTGTGATTAATTAATTACTTGTCAAGTCCTTACTTTAAATACTTAAACACTAATGCAGTTTCATGACAGGTGTTAAAATATATATCATACAATAATTTGGAACTAATCCAATGATTGTGGCACTCATACTATATCCATCATAATTTAGTTAAAAATAATTAAATCTCCAATGGATTTTGAATTCAATCCAATCCTAAACATCAATAAAATCAATTGGGTTTTATTCATGTTTAGGATTTAAGAAGGAATTAAATCACTTTGGGGTTAAAAAACGAAATATCCAATATGGCATATGATTGAAAATATGCTGATACTGATAGACATCAGCTTCTTTGCATTCCATGGATTCACCGTGCTGGTACCGGGATTATCGCGTTGCAGGGAGAGGAGTACAAACAGCTCCTGGGACTTGCGACCAGGTGTAGGTTTACGGGTAAAATGAAGTTAAATAAAATTATACAATTTTTATCTACACAAAACATTATAATTGTTAACTTGTTAAAAAATATATATATTTTTGCCTTGAATAAATATTGGGTATTTTCAAGATAATTCTAATTTCTCATATTTGTATTAACTTCTATTACATAAACAATTAAAAACCATTTGTCGAGATATTGTTCAAGGATATTTTATGTAAAACATTGTTTTTACATACAATATTTAAACGATGTTTTTTGACCACGTCGTTCCTAACTCCTAAGCATATTAACTCATTTGCTATAATACTTTGACATTGCTCAAACTCCCGCCAAAATATTTAATTGAGAACATTTATTTTTCTATCGAGTATAGATGTCAATGTCACTTGAGTACAATGTATTCAAACCAAGCAGCTGTTTGTATTTTCTGCGCATGCGCGTGTTCGACTATTGAACAATAAGAAATGCAAAAGATATTGTTTGAAAAAAACAATCACGTTTTATCTTTTCAGCAAATTAAAGATAATTACAGTTTCAAATTATAACTCTATAAAATGATGTAAGATATGTTATTCAAAACTTAGTCCATACTTTGAATAATCGTAGTTTTATATATAAGTTAAGAGTATTCGTGTAGTTTCTTGACCTGTACTTTAGTACCGTGAACTAGAGTCTGACGTGTCAGAAGTGTTTAATGTATGCCTTTACTTGAAATTTTAGAAAAATACTGGGTTTAAAATATATATTGTACTAATGTAAAACATACTACGTTTCTTGTTATTCTCGTCTTTCATAAATTTCAAAACGGAAAGACTCGCATTTCGTAATTGAATAATTTCTTTAATCTTATCTCGATAACTATTTCTGAAGATAATAGTATAAAGAATAAAATCTTTAACTGTACTATATTTGTGTACTACAATGTTTGTACAAACATTGTAGTAGTAGTAGTAGTTTGTTCCAATATAAATATGTCGAAATAGAAGCAAGTTATTTATGTCATTACTGAGAAATCATACAATGTTATTTACATTACTTAAATTTAAAATAAATATAAAATGAGAAATAGACCACAGGACTAAAACACGTAATCTTTGGAAACCTTATATAGTTTGAATGACACAAAAACCTTCTATAGTTTGAAATAATTTAATATTGCCAGTTTAGTTTAAGAACATTTATCATCGTTTTTCATTAGAGAGGTTACTATAAAATAAAAATTAAAATTCAAAAAATTTTAAAGTTTAAATATTGTTATCTTTAATTAATTCAAGAACTTTGTTTTATAGGTATTGCACTTACAGTCCAGATATCTTGTATTGAAAAAAAAAAAGATATAACTAAAAAGTTTAATTATTGTAAAACTATCTAAATTAACCCAATGATTAATGGGACAAGTAAGATACTGAAGAAGGAGATAGAAGGAAGGAAAGAAGAGAGAAACTTAAACAACAAATCAAACATACCTGGCTCTTGAGATCACTGAGATCCCCAGAGAGATCCAGTTCTAGATCGGCCCTGCCAGTGACACATAGCGCCAGCTTCTTCACTATCACTTTACGGGGATCATTTGCATCTGAAAAAATGGGTTCAAATAGACATTTGAAGTAAAGGAAGCACCATTGATGTGGTGTACATTTTTATTTATAGAAGATATTTTAAAACCCAATCTGCAGCCACTAGGATTGCAATAAATATACATATTTCAACTCTATATTTAATATATTAAAACTTATTTTAAATGTGTGTATGTGTGTTTTATTATATGTATTTATGTTAATATTATAATATATCAATCATATAAAGCTCACATATATCATCACAAAAACCTAGTAAACTTAAAACTTAATACAACTCAAAGTTGTTAAATGATGAAATATATCCATCTTTCATTTAAAACAAAGTATATTATGGCTTTTGGTTATTGTAACTCCTACTATATAGGAAGACATATTGGCTTCAGTTTGCAGATAAGAAGAATACAAGTTTAATGAACAAATAGATTTCTAATCTGGGAATTGAACCCACAACCACTTCCTCTATACTAAGAGTTATAACAACCAGAAGTCATAATTTATTTCTTTTTGTTTATATGCATTAATTTCAGAATATTTGTTTTTCTATGTTTATCAGGCAGCTGATTATAATGATAGTACCTGTTGTCAATAGTTTTAACGAAATTTCTTGTTATTTATTTAGTTTATTTGACATTAAATTTATAAAAAAACCATAACTTCATAAAAATTGTGTTCTTTACAATTATTATTAATGAACATGATTAAATATCATTGTTTTTGTGGTATATTAATTATAAATATGGTTTTCCCCATATTCAAATAATATTGTTTTTATAAATTTATTTATAAGTTGTATATAGGAAATATTAATGGATATAATTATACATACAAGGATAGTTATAGTCAATAAATATATTATAAAATTTACAGAAAAATGTCTAATTTAAATAATATCCATGAAGAAAAAACATGACAAATCCATACCAACTATAACTGGTCCAGTTTGGGCTTGTCCCAAGAGTGCTTCTTTGTACTTCCGTAGTGACTCATCCTCTTGGTCAGCAGATAGAATTTCCTCAATGGTCTTTTCTGGAGGAGGTTTGTATGTGGACTTAATTTCTTCTTCTTCAGTCTCTTCCTCTGGGGTGCGGACCACTTCTGGTTCTCCTGACATGTTTCTGGAAATTTGTACTTGGATTTGGTGAAATGCATTTATAAATTGTATGTCCATCAAATAATTCATCCATTATACAATTATAATTCAAACATCTAAAAGACATTAATTCAAAAATATATATAATTACTTTCGAAAAATTCTTGGTGGCTATAAACTGAAACTTCTTTGGTAGCACCAAAGCAAAAGCATGTCTCTTAACAATTGAAGTATAAGTTTCTGAAGATATATAAAAGAAAATGAATGACTCAGTAGGGAAATATTAGAATATGGGAAATGAAGATTATTCTATTTTCAGCATTATTATACCTTTAGAAGTATCACTAAAAAAGTGTGACTTGACTAAGTCAGCCTTATATGTTTTATAAATTATTCTGTCTAGTTTTTATATATAAGAAATATAAGGAGAATTATTAATTCATTCCAGTCTTAACCTATAATACAATCAAGATTTTATCACTCTTGGTTTTGATAGATATCTCAAATTCTGAGTAATACAGATTAATTCTTATTTATAGTACTATAACATTTATTTTAAAAGAATAGTTAATTATTAAATAAGTATTCTATATTTGTCTGTACTTGTTGGCAACAGAAGCCATACATTTCACAACCTAATAAGATGAATGAAGAATATTTATAAACCATTCACAAAATCGATTCAACAATGAATCACAACCTTTAAAGCAATGATAATGATATTTTAAAAGCGGCGTTACACCGATCGCATGGTGACTTCTGGAACCGCCCTACAGTTTACGACTTCACAGCGATTGCAACGATGAGTTAGTATTTGTGGAGCAGATATTTATATCTGTTATTGTACCGACACACGCCTATGTAGTTTGTACAATAACAGAGGACATTATCGGCTTCGTCATTTCAGTGGTTCGCTTATCGGTACTTATCTTAAACAAAAGTAACTTACCTTAAAATAAGTTAAAGAGAAAATGAAGACTTTTAACAAACACGAATGTCAAAGAACAACACCTAACATTAAAAAATAGTAAACGTCCAAAAGTGAATTACTTATAAGTTGTAAAAATCTATAGATCAAAAATGTTGAATGACAGACAGCCGTAAGCCGAAAGTCTCAAACGCTTCCGGCGACCGGCCTCCCAGCGACTTTTTAGTTTTTGGTTTTTATTGTCTATGAATTATGATTTTTATTATTTAAATTATTTTTCTTGTTATTATTTTAAAGATCCGTTGTAAAATTGTTTTGTTATGGAATTATGCACAAGTTAAAATTAAATTGCGTATCAATAACTTGATAAAATCATATTTTTAAAGCTTCAACGTTACTAACAAATATTTTATGTAACTTTAAATAAGTTGAGGTCATTTATTTTACATATTTAAAAGAGTGATAACATTAATTATTAGAAGTAATTAATTTAATGGTAGTATTATTCGTAAATATCATTGGTAATACATTATTATAAAATATGGCAGATGATGTATTAAACCTTGTACCTTCAGTGTCCTAAATAAGCCTTGACTTTGATTTTCTTAGTTTGTTCTCTGTAGGTATTAAGAACATTAGAATACCTTTAACTAACTTCATAATATTAATAAGAAATAATGAATAAGAAAAACTGTACAAAATAAAAAAGGGTAAAAAATACTTAGAAAGTAATTACACAGCATAAAGGGAAATGGTACAGGGCAATTGAATCTAATATAAGTACACTTTTGTTTTGCAATACAAGATTATGTAAATAAAAACAAAATATGCAACGATATATCGCCGAGAATCAAACATGGACATTTCAATGAACAATCTCTGGATCATTTGATTTTTGATTGCCATAAATTCGATCAAGTAGGGCAACATTTATTTGTCGCAATTATATATGACCTAAGAGAGTTTCCACGCTCACTGCAAGCTATTTTGAAGAGAATTGAAACTGGACACAATTACCTACTATGACTATCTACACTAAAAAATACACACAAGACATGGCCTTTTTCGTTTCCTTACCAACCAAAGACATTGCTTCGGATTTTAAACGAACTTATTAACCAAAGTCATGGCTTCTACCCAAGACATCGCTTCGGCCTTTGATAATCTCAAAAACTAAAATTGAAGTACTACAGACATGCCTGTGTGGCTTAAAAAGCCTTTGTGTTTTTCACTGTGTGGATAAATGAAACCAAAAAAAAGAAGTCATCCCTTAAGTGTCAACTGTATGTGTATAGTACTCTGTGGTCAACTGTCAACTATCAAAGGAAAAATGAAAAAAAAATACGAAGTCGCTTATTTATATTTACGAAGTTTATGCTTTACTCTCATTTACAATAGCTATTATTATTAAATCAGATAATTTGTATATTTATTTAAAATATAAATCGTCGCTTATTTTGCAGTATTCGCAATAAAGTGTTACATTTTGTATCTTAATATATTAATAAATTATCGGCAAAAAATGCTTAGTTATGTTTGTGAGTATGAACATTATTATTTCATTCGGCATGTTATGTAATTACATTTCATTAGCTACTTCTCCTTCATACAGAAATCAAGAGTCTTTTTGAGACCAATAATACAGAAATATAATAAAGAATGGCCAAGAAAGTGGTGCAGTCAGGCAAACTTAACTGACGCAGAGAAAGAGAAGGAGAAAGAAATTGAGAGAATAACGAAAAATGCAAGTTGTCAAAATATTGTGTAGATTCTTTTGCTTTTTAGTAACAAGAATAGAACTAACAATTAATCAAAGGAGATAATTAAATATAAGTGATTATAAAATTAAAATCTTTGGGTACTCTAAAAGAATGCAAAATGGTTTGTTTACATAGAATTTTTTTGTCAGGCCTCTTTGGATGAACCTCCCACTGCATGCTGTCAGTCTGGTTGTGCCAACTGTGTATTCATTGTTTGGGCAGAAGCACTAACATCTAAAATGGAAAATGCAGGACCAGAAATAGCAGAGAAAATTTTGAAAAACATAGATGACCCATCAATGAGAGCATATTTGGAATTAGAGTTGAGAGTAAGAGGGCTAAAAAGTAGTTAAAATAGTTATTAGTGTTAAGATAACATTTTAATTTATAACAGTTTGTAGTATATAATAAAATTCAAATTATTAATTATTTATTTTATTCTAATAATATTATTTCAAATATACAAAAACAAAACTTTTAAACCCAGCTTTGAAGATATCACAATGATTTTTAAAATTTTAACATGAAAATCAGGGGAAATATAATTCTAACTTGTGTATCCATTGTTTGTGTAGTTGCATGTCTGTCAGACACCAAATGGGTGCAAAATTTTTAATGGATTTGCTTTGATCAAAAACTATGTCTATAGTGAAAGTAGCGAAGTGTTTGGTGGAAAATAATACAATTGTATTAAATTTATTCAGCCGACACTAGATCTAGTGAGAGGATTCCAGTTATATTGAAGATAACAAATCTGGTATGGAATTAAGTACAATGATCTCAAATTCTTAATTTCTTACTTGTCTTAAGAAATTTTAAAATTAGATTCTTGGCTGATGATATTTTCTTAAAATTTAAAGTAAACAAAAAAATGATGAGTATTAATCTTGTTTTTCAGTTTCATACTTTGAAGTTGAAACATATATATATATATAAATAAATATAAATATAATAACAAAAACACTATATTGCTGACTATATCAAGTTTCGTACCCAAATATCACAGAATACTATAAACCGAATATGATTAATGCTCTCATTTCATTAAACATTCTAAGCTACTCATACACTACCTCAGCTAGTGTTCGTCGCATCAAAATGTGAAATGGTTGTTAACGAAGTAGTGCTTCTTTCTGATTGGTGGATACACCTACTTGCTATTTCCAAAGGCAATTAGTGTCTATTAAATTGTATAAAAAAATGGGCGCATTACAATTCTGTATCACCGAAGCGCTATCAAATCGGATATAACACTTGTTTTTTCTATCTGCCATCGCCTTGTCTACTATGAACAATGATTTAAATTAAAAAATATTAAGTGTTTAAAAATTAATAGTACAAGTACGTCTATAAATAGATAAAGTTTAATTTACATCTTGCCAAATCGATATGGTCAAGGAATACAATTTATTTATATCTTTTCCACTGTGATAAGTGTTCATAATTCCTATTCTTTATTGTGATTACTGTTTCACAATCATCAATATAAAATGAGCAATCTACAAACAACTAGAACCATCGCAATCAATTCGACGGGATGGCCTAATAATTAGAAAGTCATGTAATAAGAATTTATGAATTAAAAATTGCAAAATATATTTAAAAAATCTTAACCAACACGACCAGCCACCGCAAACAGCACCGTGAACGGGTGCCAACCATAACGCTAGGATCAGCCGCAGCAGCAGTCAGAATTAATATATTTGTTTATTCCTTTGATAGTCTATTTAAAATACATAAAATGATATCTGATTTTTAATCGAGATTAGGTGCTTCATCAAAGATCAATGTAAAATATCGATTTAAATTCGATAAAGATGATATTGCTCACTGCTAGTAAGTGTGTGCTAAAGAGTGATTGATTACATTGTGATGGATCACAAGCGACGCGTTCAGAAACGTTTATTTAGAAAAATCGATTCGTTTATCTAAAATATAAACACATCGATTTTTCTAAATGTATTTACTGTTTGCAATAATGATGTGTACTATATTATTAATTTTAGAAGCAAAAAGTTCTAGATTAATGTTATTAGAAACTACTCATATGTTTATTTAAAAATTTTAATTGTATACTTTAGATTATATATATATATATATATATATATATATATATATATATACAACTTGGCGGTAATATTGCGTCCTACATGGCGATTTTTACCAATGATAGTGCGTCCGACCGACTTGATGCGTCCGATATACGGACGCAAGATTAACCAGCCCCGATATTTGGTCCAACGGTGTCTTTTTATGAGTAGAATGTGTGGGCAAAAAATTGGCATGGACTCAAATTCATCACTAAAACGCTTTTTAGCGTATTTCGTAGTTCAGCCATCGGCCGCGCGAAATTTGGAGGGAGCTATTTTTCGGCGTATATTTTACAACGTATATTTTTCTTCAAATGTACCGATTTCAGTGCGTCCCATTATATACTTAATTATTAAAGTTTTTACAAGTTCATCGTGACAATTATGTTGCGTCCTTTATGTTATTTTAAAATGAGCACATGAACAACGCCTGAGGGGCCCATTCGGGGTGCACGGGTGGAGGCCAAGCGGGGTGCAGAGTTTTCAGATCTTATGTTTGTAAACAGATATCGCCGGCAGGAGGTGAATTAGTAGTCGAAGTGAATTTATAACGTATTTATTAAGTCATTTTATAAATAAAACAAAATGAAAAGAAGTAAAGGATTCTTAAATTGGTAAACGGTAATTGCTTATAACTGAATGAAAATAATAACTTGATATTTTTTTTTATTATAATATATTACTTATATTATATAATTTTAAATATTTAGTTGAGTGATTTTAAATATTTTTATGAAAATAATATTCGTTGGCCTTGGTGTTCGACTCATTTCATTTTGCAAAAACAATGTATTAATTGTGTTTCGCGAGCACTAATACTACTAAAACTTTAGTTGAACACTTTGTTCTAACTATGAACTGCAATGACATTCAACTGCTCAGTCTCTCTTCTTTTTTTTGGTGCAATATTTGTAAATATGCCGTTTACGACCATTATCCGGAAGACGAATGTTATTATAATAGCCATTGACAGAAGGTACCTTTCGTTGCTATATTAATAATAATAGTGTTATAAATTAAAAAATATTTATTTTTTTCAAATACTTACACAGTTTACGTTACACTAAAATTTAAAAAATATATTATAACCACGACTTATTATCGCTACAAATAAATAATTGAAAATTGCGCAAGGTTTTGAATTCAAACTAGAGATGAAAATTGCATGAAACATTACGACGAAGCCGTATATGGGAAATGGGTCTGAACAGCTGCGTTGCGTTGGTGAGCCGTTTTGTCGGCGAGTTGGTGTTTGTTGTGTCGGGTGCCTAGTCGAGGAGGGTAGTGGGATCCAAAGCGACGGCTTTCCGCTGGCCGCCCGCAGATAGTTGGGGGTCCAAGTAGTGGGTTGGCTCCCCATGAAAGGCTGCCCCGCCAGCTGCTAAAAATCACAGGGTGGCTCCATAGTGCTGGTTGGCGACCAGATGAGGAGGCCCGATGGCGATCCTTGGGGGGGTTCGGGCGTCCCCGCAGTCTCCAGACTAGCCTCCCATTGGCATAATAACACCAATTTCGACGTCGGGTTCGATACATAGCGCCCCGTTCAACTGCCATTTCCCATCCTATTCACTCCATTTTAATTTTTATGAAAAGTAAGAAAAAGAAAAGTAAGTTTACTCAGCGGTTGCACTCCTCCTCACTTCTAGTGCACCTCGCTAATATTCGAGGATTGCACTCAAATCTCGAAGCTGTCTATCACCATCTAAAGACAGAGCAGCCGCACTTACTCTTTCTGACGGAGACGCAGATACAATGTCCTTTTGCTTACCCTGGGTATACGTTAGAGTACAATTTCCGCTCACATGCCGGGGTTTGTGTGTATGCGCGGAATGACCCTTGTATCCAGCGCCTTCGTCACCTTGAAGACCCCTCTTTTTCTTCCCTATGGGTTTTGATAGACACAGGAAACGAAAAAATCCTGTATTCCTGTGTTTACCGTTCACACAGCGGTGATCAGGAGACAACCAGATTATTTGAGTATCTCAGTGAGGCTGCTGATATGGCTCTACATCGGTACCCTTCAGCGCAGCTCGTATTTCTGAGGGACTTTAATGGCTGTTCCCGTACCAGAGAACAGACCAACTGAAAGAGAGACGCGGAACTTTGCGTTGTCCTTGGACCTCTTTCAGCTGGTGAGGCTAGCGACAAGGGTGCCTGATGTGGCGTCACATACAGCCATACTGCCTGGGCCTTCTGTTGACAACTGATCCAGACAGGTATCGTGTAGAGGTTTCCTATCCTTGGGAGTTGGGAACCTCCGATCACTGTCTGGTGAAATCTGTGTTAACTTATTCCCAGCCGGACTTAGACTTTCATGGTGTTAGGCGAATTTGGAAATACAAGTCAGCAGATTGGGATGAGATGCGGCACTTCTTTGCATCTTATCCTTGGCGGCAGATTTGCTTCTCGTCTGAGGATCCGTCGAGTTGCACGAATGCTATAACTGATGTGGTACATCAGGCAATGCAGTATTTCATAAATTTTGCTGATGTACCTATTGGTGGCAAAGCATGGTTCAATGCCGAATGTGGACATGCTGAAAAGTAAAAACATTTGGCATATGTTACTTGGGTTGATGCTAGAAACCACAAAGCTCCAGATGTGAATTCCAAGAAGAGAGCCTTTAATCAAGCTGCTAAGTCCTATAAAAAGGCATTACGTAGGGTTCGTCTCGGTCGTATCGCTAAGGTTGGCGAAAAGCTTTCAGTCCTGCCATCAGGCAGTCGAGCTTTCTGGCCCCTCACCAAAGCAATTGAGTCGAATTTCTGTCGAACCTCACTGCCAACTCTGCTGAAGCCAGATGGATCTCTGGCTCATGAAGCGAAAGAGAAAGCAAATTTATTTTCTTCTCTTTTCGCTAATAATTCTCATCTAGACACTGGCAATGCTTCCCTAGCACATCTTTCTCACTGCGGAATTTCTATGCCTGAAATCCGCATCACTAACAAAGAGGTATGGAAAGCATTGTGTCGTCTAGATATGAATAAAGCCAGTGGTCCGGATGGTATACCAACCATTCTGCTTAAAACATGTGCAGCTGAGTTGTCTCCTGTATTAACACGTCTATATCGCCTCTCTTTCAGGACTGGAATAGTGCCAAAATCCTGGAAGATTGCTAACGTGCAGCCAGTGCAAAAAAAAGGTAGCCGTGCCGATCCTGCCAATTACAGACCGATTTCAATCACCTCCATACTCTGTAAGATTATGGAGCGTGTATTGAACTCGCGCCTTTAAGCATACTTAGAAGGTAACGATCTCCTCAGTGACCGACAGTACGGGTTTCGCCAAAATAGATCCACTGGGAACCTTCTAGTGTATGCTACACACGTTTTAGACGGGGCCTTAGAGAAGAATGGAGAAGCGGTCGCCGTCTCTCTAGACGTCTCGAAGGCATTTGACAGGGTCTGGCATGCGAGCCTTATAAGCAAGCTTTCAGGGTACGGTATATCTCCTGGTCTGATCGTCTGGGTCACGGACTTCCTGAACCAGAGATCCCTCCGAGTAGATGTTAACGGATGTTCCTCGGAAGCCTTGACAATAAATTCCGGAGTGCCTCAGACGTCCGTTCTTTCTGCAACTCTCTTCCTGCTGCACATTAACGATCTGCTAAAGGCCGGTATCTATGGGTACGCAGACGACAGCACAATTGTAGAAAGATATCTGCCGAGTACTCGTGCCAGTAGAGATCAATTACAGGTCGAAAGAGAAGCCTTGGTGCAGCGTTTGAATGACAGGCTAGAGGTGGTCTCCGTATGGGGCAATGCCAATCTTGTTAAATTCAACGCCACCAAAACGCAGACGTGTTATTCACCGCCAAAAGAAGCCCTTTCACATTGGCTCTTACTTTCCAGAATGTATCTTTGGAATACAATGAACGACTTCAGTTGCTAGGGATAGAGATTTCCTCGAACCTCAACTTTGGTCGGTTCATTGAGTCTAGAGCAAGAGCAGCCGCCAGCAAGCTTGGCATTCTTGCAAAGGTCCGGTAGTACTTTACACCGGGACAACTTCTAACATTATATAAAGCACAGATCCGATAGTGTATGGAATACTGTTGCCATTTAATGGCTGGTGCCGCAAAATGTCATCTTGCTGCTCTAGACACAATTGAGAGGTGTGCAAAGAGGCTAATTGGTGACCCTGAACTGGTGGAAGCCAATCTTCATAGCCTCGAACATAGACGTAGAGTTGCTAGCCTCTCGGTATTCTATAGGATAGATTTTGGTGAGTGTGCGAAGGAATTACATGAACTAATTCCCCCATCCGACGCACGGCGAGCATCCATCCTTTTGTAGTAGACTCGCCGCATGTCCGAACGAAGCGCTACGCTTCATCTTTTTTAAATCGGACAGTGAAGGAGTGGAACAGCTTTCCTGCGTCGGTATTTCCGTCCGACTGCAATGTGGGTGTCTTCAAGGCACGAGTGAATAGGCTTTTACCAAGTTGATGCGCTTTACCACCTACGACTACATTTCCACTTGCCATCAGGTGATTAAAACAAAAAAGGTGGAATAAAGTAACTATTGTTCCTTTAGCTAATGATTTGAAAATTCTAAAATAATATTTAAATAAAAAAATCCTTAGATGCCGCTAAAAAAATTCAAGAAGGCTTTAAAAGTATTGCCACATATACACAACTATTAGAAACTGTGTATTATAGGGTTTAAACAGGCGCAGGCCTGGAGAACTACAAAGAATTACAATGGATGATTACTTAAAAAAACGAGAATAATCTGTCTAATCAGTATGAAGAGTTTGATCGTGCATTTACTGTTTCTGAAAGAGTTTTGGTAAAGAAATTTAAACGAATTGTTTAAATTCATATGTCATATCCACTTTCCGTACATAATAAAAAAGTTTTTGAATATTAGACAACAAGGTTGATTATTTCCGACTACGTGATGATGTAGCGCTTCTCCTAATGTTACTAATCATAACTTACAGTTCGGTAGTACGCACAGTACGTACAGTACGTTTAAATTGGTATGAATGTTGGGAACCCTATTACACACAATTTGACAACTATCCACTTCTATCCGAAGTGTGAAAAAAAAATTATTCAAGGTCAAATGTTGCAAAAATCGTATTTTTTTCAGTTTTGAGCTAAACGGTAAGTTTTATAATAAAAATAGGTGAGTCAAAAATTATTTATCATGCAAATATCTATAGAAATTGTTCCTTTTAGACTGTTAGATAAATTTCGATACTTATCTTTTGCAAAAAGATGTAAAAAAAGAAATAAGTACAATTATCCTGTCTTCCTCCAACCTCCCTTACCCCTATTTTTGATGCTAACTTGACCGGACTATTATTGACTGGTAGTCTTAGTAAGTTGGAAAATAACAATACTTAATTGTTTGGATAGTAAGCCGGATAAATAATACAAGAAAAGTATTCGGAATCACCTTGAATTCAATATTAGATGGATGTAATTTAGTTAGTAAAGTCATTGAAATATATGAATACATGTAGAATTGATTTAAACATAAGTTTGGATGGAGTCAAGAAGATGCATCCAGGGTACAGAAGGTATACGGTAATATTCAATGTGCTAGAAAAGTTTAAGAGTGAACGGACGCTCTTATTTACCAGGAAATATCTGAAATCGAATATCAACATACTATATTTAAATGGGATATCGAGTTGATTCATGATATCCTGCGGTTCAATTGAACATATATATGCATTGAAAACATTAAAGATATTGTTAAATTCAGTAGACGCCGTAGGGTGGTAGTTTGGAAGGACGCAAGATGTCTCAGGAGATTTATATATATATATATATATATATATATATATATATAAAGTTAGTCGCTGAAAAATACAATTATAATACAAGTGTTTTTACTGTATTCGTTAAAATGAAGAGCAATCCTCCATATACTTTTTAAGCAAATCTCTAGTCTAGAGGCTATTTGAGTTCTGAAGTGAATTTACGTCTCGGGTATGAACAGACAATCCAGTCAAAGATTAGAGTTTGGATATCAAAAAAGCTTGGATATATGACAACTATCTAACGTCACGTCTAAATTGGCCTTTTCTAGTTTACGATCTTAATAAAACCCTTTTGTCTAAGTTAGATGCAAACGTCATAAACATATTGAAGTCGTGGTTTGGGCTCGCGCATTCAGCGGACTCTTCAACTTTATTCAGAGACCGAAACAATTTTGGGATGAAATTAAAGAAACCATCGGAGCTCTATAAACACCTAAGAGCTACCAAAAGACATATCATCGAAAAATCTCATGATGATATTGTAACATCGTCTTGTTCAACATTAATATTTCTAACAATTGAAGGCGTTTAAAATCATATCATAAGAGCCATCAACATTTAAAAATACTGAAACAGTACACTAAAAAGAAAATACTGAAACAGTACACTAAAAAGAAAATACTGAAACAGTATACTAAAAAGATAATACTGAACAAGTAGGTACACCGAAAAGAAAATACTGAAACAGTACACTAAAAAGAAAATACTGAAACAGTACACTGAATAGCAAAAATACATCGTTATTTTCGATTTTTATTGTCATTTAGCTCATAAGTATGTATTTGTACGCTCGTAGAAATATGTTTAATAGGTTCTTCTGTGATTTATTTATCTTTCAAAGCCCAAAGCCATTTTAACTATAATTTAATTTTATTTATGTGCCTACTTTTAAATTTCAACCAATATTATAACAAAAAAAAGGTAATATTTTGAATATAACTTAATTAACAAATCCGCCATCTCACTAATGTTAAGTTTAAATATATAATGATTAGTTAAATATAAAACTTATTTACACTTTTAAACTAAATTGTAAGTTATAGCACGGTCCAGGGTTTATTAAATACTACTAGACCATAGTACAAATAACGAAGGCTATGAAGGTGATATTTAGTTCTCTAACCGCACTAGCAACTAACTGACATTGGACGGTAAATACGTGAACTTTACTAGAAAATAAACATTGCTGTATAGTATTAAATGTAAATGTATATGGAGTAAGTCATTGGTCTTAGGTTTATTTAAAAGAATATTAATTCTCTCAATATTAAAAGTGGGTACTTTGCGAAAATTTTCAAGTTTTTCTAGTTCTTCTTCTAGAAAATAGGTTTTTCGTAAGGAAATAAATAAAAGAGATGTATGACTTTTTATTGTAGCTGTATAAAAGTTATTGGCAAAAGAAAACACATAAATGAAATACAATAAATTGCTTTTCACTTATATTGACAGATAATCGTAAACAGAAACGCAAATAAAACATTAAATGCGGAAGTGACATCAAACAGAGACGAAATATATTGTAAATAAAGGAATTATTGGAGATAAACACGAATATTGAATAATAACGATAACAGATCATTTATATATAACCGATGTAATATATTAAATAACATGAATGAAATTGAAACTAACTGAAACTTGGTGAATAAGTAGACTTTGATATTACCTTTAATTTCAGAATCAGAGTGATCTTACCACCATTATACGATTTATAATTTATAATTATATTTATAATATTATGTCCATTATACGATTTATATATTTGTTTTAGTAACTGATATATTTATTCTTGTTTAAAAATGTAATAAATGACAAAAAGTTTCATTTACATATAAATAATTTTATCATATAAAATAAAAGACGGAAGATACGAATAGAATTGATTATTAGGATTTGTAGAAAAAAGAGGCAATAATAAAATAACTTAAAAGCTGTACTATTTTAGCGGCTTATTAAGAGACAATCTAAGAAACAAAAGCATCAAAACTAACAAAATACCGCTCACATGCTCTTACGTACAATACAAATAAAGAGATACAGATTACAGATGGTGGTTGGTACGTCACGCTTCGAGCTCATGAATACGAACCCCAACTGGGTTCGAAACTAGTCGGGCATATTCAAATATAATTCCACGTGAGTACATCCGGGTTTTTTTTTTTTTTTACACTTAAACTAAGTTGACGCTTGACTACATTCCACCTGATGGGAAGTGGAAATGTAGTCGTAGGTGGTAAAGCGCATCAACTTAGTAAAAACCTATTCACTCTTGACTTGAAGACACCCACATTGTATTTGGACGGAAATACCGACGCAGGCAAGCTGTTCCACTCCTTCGCTGTCCGATTTAAAAAAGATGAAGCGTAGCGCTTCGTTCGGATATGCGGCGCGTCTACTACAAAAGGATGGATGCTCGCCGTGCGTCGGAACGTCCGGTGATGGAAGGGGGATGGGGGAATTAGTTCATGTAATTCCTTCGCACACTCACCAAAATGTATCCTATAGAATACTGAGAGGCTAGCAACTCTGCGTCTATGTTCGAGGCTATGAAGATTGGCTTCCACCAATTCAGGGTCGCCAATTAGCCTTTTTGCACGCCTCTCAATTGTGTCCAGAGCAGCAAGATGACATTTTGCGGCACCAGCCATTAAATGGCCACAGTACTCCACACACGACCGGATCTGTGCTTTATATAATGTAAGAAGTTGTCCCGGTGTGAAGTACTGCCGGACCTTTGCAAGGACGCCAAGCTTGCTGGCGGCTGCTCTTGCTCTAGACTCAATGAACCGACCAAAGTTGAGGTTCGAGGAAATCTCTATCCCTAGCAACTGAAGTCGGTCACTGTATTCCAAAGATACATTCCGGAAAGTAGGAGCCAAGGTGAAAGGGCTCCTTTTAGCAGTGAATAAACACGTCTGCGTTTTGGTGGCGTTGAATTTAACAAGATTAGCATTGCCCCATAGGGAGACTGCCTCTAGCTTGTCATTCAAACGCTGCACCATGGCTTCTCTTTCAGCCTGTACTTGATCTCTACTGGCCCGAGTACTCGGCAGGTATCTTTCCACCACTGTGCTGTCGTCTGCATACCCATAGATACCGGGTTTGAGCAGATCGTTAATATGCAGCAGGAAGAGAGTTGCAGAAAGAACGGACCCCTGAGGAACTCCGGCATTTATTGTTAAGGACTCCGATGAGCACCCGTCAACAACCACTCGGATAGTTCTTAGATTCAGGAAGTCCGTTACCCAGCCGATCAGACCAGGAGATATACCGTACGCTGAAAGCTTGCTTAAAAGGCCCGCATGCCAGACCCTGTCAAATGCCTTCGAGACGTCTAGAGAGACGGCGACCGCTTCTCCATTCTTCTCCAAGGCCTCGCCTAAAATGTGTGTAGCATAAACTAGAAGGTCCCCAGTGGACCTATTTCGGCGAAACCCGTACTGTCGGTCACTGAGGAGATCGTTACCTTCTAGGTATGCTAAGAGGCGCGAGTTCAATACACGCTCCATAATCTTGCAGAGTATGGAGGTGATTGAAATCGGTCTGTAATTGGCAGGATCGGCACGGCTACCTTTTTTGGGCACTGGCTGCACGTTAGCAAGCTTCCAGGATTTCGGCACTATTCCAGTTCTGAAAGAGAGGCGATATAGACGTGTTAATACAGGAGACAACTCAGCTGCACATGTTTTGAGCAGAATGGCTGGTATACCATCCGGACCACTGGCTTTATTCACATCAAGACGACACAATGCTTTCCATACCTCTCTGTTAGTGATGCGGATTTCAGGCATAGAAATTCCGCAGTGAGGAAGATGTGCTAGGGTAGCATTGCCAGTGTCTAGATGAGAATTATTAGCGAAAAGAGAAGCAAATAAATTTGCTTTCTCTTTTGCTCCATGAGCCAGAGATCCATCTGGTTTCAGCAGAGGTGGCAGTGAGGTTCGGCAGAAATTCGACTCGATCGCTTTGGCAAGGGACCAGAAAGCTCTACTGCCTGATGGCAGGACTGAAAGCTTTTCGCCAACCTTAGCGATACGACCGAGACGAACCCTACGTAATGCCTTTTTATAGGACTTAGCAGCTTGGTTAAAGGCTCTCTTCTTGGAACTCACATCCGGAGCTTTGCGGTTTCGAGCATCAACCCAAGTAACATATGCCAAATGTTTTTGCTTTTCAGCACGTCCACATTCGGCATTGAACCATGGGCGAGCTTTGCCACCGATAGGTACATCAGCAAAAGGAATGAAATACTCCATTGCCTGATGTACCACATCAGTTATAGCATCCGCGCAACTCGACGGATCCTCAGAAGAGAAGCAAACCTGCCGCCAAGGATAAGATGCAAAAAAGTGCCGCATCTCATCCCAATCTGCTGACTTGTATTTACATCCGGGTAAATATAAATATAATGGTCATGGTTCACGAAAGTTTAAATATTTAAATTACTTATATATAATATTGTATATAATATTTTATAAAGTTTTTAAGAATAAATAATAAATCTTTAATGTTATTTCATTATGTTTGCTAGAGTTGTTTCTAAATACAAAACGAATATTAAAGTTAATGTAGACTACTTTGTAAAAACAATAACACCGGGTTTTTGAAGGCTGATTAATATTAATGTAATGTTGACATCGTTACAGTCAAAAACAACTATGACAAGCCGTCAGTCAAATATTTTTAATCCGTCCAGAAATCAGTCATAAGAAAATATCAAAAATATATAATATAAAGCAACCGTACACAGAAAAATGTTATCTGACATAAATATATTTTTATTATTTCTTTTGTGTGTCCTTTTACACGTTTTAGCGTGATAAATATTCACGTAGATATTAATATATAAGAACTTTGGTTTATAAAGATCAGAGTTTGCTAACTAAAAAGGTAAATCATAACCGTATTTAAAACTTCATTAATATTAATCAACATCGCTATCATCCCATTATCATGGTGTATGGTAGCTAGGCTTAGATGGACATTGTATACAATCGCATAACCCACCTACCTTGGCTGCATCCCACCATATTTTTTTTCTCCTTTACCCAACTCGAGACTGAACATGGAGCAGATGAGCGCGTTCCATTTCATTTCGCCGTAATGAAGACTCGTTCCGTTAATTTGAAGTTCGGTCATTTATGAAAATAATGGAATAAAAAAAAAAAAACCTCTTTTTATATAATTACTAAGAAAATAGTATCAAAGCGATCTGAGACAGAGATATAAGTACTATTGCCATCTCTGATTAACTATTTCAATGTTTACTAAGAATTTAAATAATGCTTATAAATAGAATAATAATAAAAACACTGAAGTAAACAAAATGACTATTGAATATGTATCATTGCCTTATATCTACTCAATGAGAAGGGATAAATTCTAAATGAATGAAATTATATAATGGTCAAACAAAGGTAAGCTTCAGTACAAGATTTAGGGAACACATTGCAGATATCAAAAATAGTCGTACATCGAAGTCAGCAGTGTGTGAACATACCATAGACAAGCACAATTATATTTTACATTATATTAGATTTGATAAACCACAAATCCTCGCTAAAAAACACCGCTAGATATCTAGAATGATTCGCGAGGCTATTGAAATTAAAAATATCCTAATTTTACTGGACAAAATTGTTGGAGACTGATTAACTTTTGGGACCGTCGTGAACCATGTAAGATCCCAAGTCTGTGAGATCTCAAGATACTGTTAGTGTGTTTTAAGTGCATCCTGTACTCTATTCTCGAAATTTAGAAACTGTTGGAGGTAGATGACTAATGAACTGGTTTACTGACAGACACCTCATCATCTCATCATCATATTTGTATTACATCTCATCTTCTCTTGAACATGATTGCTGCAAAGCTTTCGAAACGTGTTAAATGTCTAATCGTGAAAATGTAAGAAAATACAAAGTAGTTTCTTTTTTCACTTTTCAATTCAATACGACTGAAGTAAAATGCAAGGAAATTTATCTTCATAATAAATTATCAAGTTTCTCGATATTTACGATAGTTCTATATTCTTAGAATTTATTTTCCTACGTTCTTGTTGATATTCTTATGACGACTTTTAAAAGTTGGTTTTCATTCTACAGCTGGGAATTTAAATATTTATTTTTAAAGTTATTGTCATTTCATTTTAAGATAAAAATTTGTCACTTCTTCCTATTTATTTTTTTGTCAATTTGATTAAGATTTTTTGACTGATATTATCAAAAATAACTGAATCAGATGAAGATGATCACATAATTTAATTATTTCCTTCCAAAATAAGTTATTTTTTTATAAAACAATATATAGAGCGTACCCGCTACAAATTAAATTGTAATTCTTCAATGACTTATAAATTTAACAACATTAATGAATGTCGGAAAAAATAGTATAAGATTTCAAACTAATATTAACATTTAAATATTTTTTTATGCTCACGGGATATTAACGTACAAAATAATTCTTTATATTCCTTCTTCGTATTTCACCGCTGTTGACACTTGACAGCTCTATGATTAGGATAAATTTACTTAGTGGGGAAATAAATTCAATATAAATATCCTGCAAATAAAATTGTCAACTGTAAGACGCAATAATGTACCACAGATTTAACACAACAGGGGGATACAAAATGAATTTTTAATAATTTCTAGTTCCAAGAACTACTTATCTAAGCCGAAAAAGAAACAACTATCTACATTTTTAATATTTTGTATCGTGCTATATTTAGAGACGCTTTTAAATACTGGTTAAAAGCTTTGCGGTGTGGTTATAAAAGCCTTTGAGCTTCCGCAAAGTAGCTATATTCCATTTAACGTGTACTACATGTGGGTACATGTACATGTACTTGTATTAGTACTCGTATTTGTACTTGTACACGTGTAGAGGATTTAATGTCATTAACGTATCTATATCCTGTAAAGTGCTAACTTCGAACGCCTCGGTTAGATATAAAAACTATTACTTACAAGTATTCCTACAGATGATAAAACGATTTATTTATATCTACTCTTTACCAGACTTGGTCTGACTTTTTGCCCCCTTCTTCAAAAATAATAAAATCAAAAACCAACTATCATCCCTTGTAATGTATAAAAATTCATAAATTTTTAGTTTTAAAAATTTTGTTTTCCAGTAAAAATTAAATAATTTTCCGGAGTAAAGAAAACAACATTTAGATAATAAACGGGCGAAAATTTCACAAACTAGAAATTCGTTCTATTGTTAAATTATAAACCCCTTTTGAATACCATCCTCTCATTATACATTTGTATTCAATAGTAATAATATTAAGATGCATTGTTTCATAAACAAATATTTCTAAAAGACTCATAAGGGAACGAAAAGATATTTAGTTTTTTTTAAACGAGGGTCCGCAACTTCCATCATTAATATTCCCGCTAAGGCACGTTTGCATTTTCTTTTGGCAAAAAAATACTCAATTTGTATTTGGAGCGAGTTACCCTATAGAAGGATTTCGAGTTTCTAATTTGCATTTATACGAGTAAACCATTACTCCAGATATACATTTTTTATTTTTAATAATTTAGATTTAATTAAATGTTAAGGTGTTTGTACCTCAAGTATGAAGTTGAAATACTATTAAAAAAACAATGTTACTGATTTGACGAGTTTATTTTTACTCTTACTCAAAACAGCTCGTACCTCAAATATAATTGTATGTTTTTTAATCTGTATCCAATTGAGTCGTATTCTGTCGTCTTTAATTTGATTTTTGATGTAAGACATGTATTCAGCGTATTCAAGCAAGAATCTAAATAAGAATTCGGTGGAAATTTGTTTCACTTACTTCCTTGATTTTTATATTTATAGATTGATTTTCATTATTGAATAAATATGATTGATTAAAGACAAATATACTAACAACTTTGTATAAATATAAAGAAAATGATAATTTTGCATTTAGTTGTTTTTTCTCAGTAAAGTAAAAAAATAATAAAATATATATATATTGAATCAATAAATGTCGATTGAACTAATAATTGCCTCAGCAAATATTAAAAGATTTGTCATTCTAATGTTCTTATGTTGGCAGAAATTTGACAGTGACAGTGACGTTCATTCTCTCATATAACGTAACGGTAAGGTTAGACATCGTTATAACAGGTTAGAAATCTAAAATTAAATAAAAAGTTTTTACTACCTTGGTGTAACTTGAAATTCTTAGAATATCATTGTGAATGAAGCCATATCTCAAAAAATAAAATATCATAAATTATAACAATCTTGAAGATTTTAATGCAACGCGTCATGGTATCGGTTCTTGTAACAATAATTCAAAATAACCTCAATAATAATCAAACTAATTCGATTTTCAGACTGTTAATAGATAAGTAGGCACAAGTGGAAAAATTCTCCAAGTATCAAAATTGATTAATTCAAGAACTTTACCTTACCTTTACGTCTTATGAAGTTGCAAGTTAAATAAACTTGAGCATTTGACTTGTAGAATTAATTAGCATCTCTGGGCTGAGTTGTTGGATTTGAATTTGAACAGACAGACGCAGCGCGGCCATTAACATTATTTACCAATTACCATTTACGTCCATCTTTTGACAATACATAGAAAGATAACAATAAATCTGCAGCTACTTGTCTATTTAGAATAAATATAATTTGTTCCAATCAAATCATTACATTACGACACTTCGTCTTACTCACGTAGTATTTATGAAAGAATTAGACGTTGCGAAAACGCCTCACTATATTAATTATTGTACGAATTTCAGTTACACCCTAATATACTACCTACAATGAACATTAAAGAGATGGTGGAAGATCAATTCACACAATATAGTAGTTTTGCTCATTGTTCAGGTTCAGGTTCAGGCTCCACAAATTGAACCATGTAATCCATACATGGTTCAGTCTGTGGGCATCTTCGTCATCACATCATCATCATCATCACAGCATCATCATCACCTTCGAAAACTTCTTATCATTTAGTAAATTTAATTTGAAATTGTTAAAAATATATTTTATTTATTAAAACCTTACAATAAATAATTTTCATTACGTTTTTTTTATTACATGATGGTTTAGTAAAATAATTTATATTTTTATAAAATAATTCACAGTCATACAGATAAATGTTAAATGTTAAATCGGTTGAAATATTTTAACTGAAATTTGATTATAACTGAGGAAGATGTATTTTCAATATTACCCCAGTACTATTTAAATTGCTTGGAATAACTTAAATTACTTTTGTAATATTGAAATATACATTTCTTATAATTATCATGAAAATTTATATCGAACTAATTAAACAATCTCCATTTATGTTTGAATGTAAAATGATTTTATACTTGCATTACAATTATGGAGTAGGTGTTTTGAATATTATATAAAGTTTGTTAAATTTTATTATATTATTAATAAGTTCAAGGGGATTATTTTTTCAAAGCTGTAAGTATATATATAAATAAGGTAACGTCATCAGATCTCTCGCCCGCATAGAATAGTGAAGAGACGGCTCTATGAATACCTACATTTTTTTTATTCAAAACAATAGCTTGTGAAAAAAAGAATTCGGTCTTACGGTTTACATATTTTTTCCCCTTTTATTTATCTTGTAATAATAAATAATGAAAATTCATCTGCTATCGCAATGGCTTATATTTTTCGTATTTTATTTCATAATATATCATCTCGCCATTACAAATATGTACCACGAATTCAAGAGCGGTTGTTATCGATTACTTACTGAAAAATGACAATTACTTTGATAATATAAATATAAAAACACTTTATATTTTAAGTTTATTATTACTGCCAATTATGTGTGGAAATGGAAAAAATATAAATATATTTGCAAGCCCAATTCTCGGTGAAGTTTGTAGGATATATATATTACCTTACTTTGTCCCTTAGAACATACATATTAAAAGTGCCTTTTTAAATGACAGAAGTATTTCTACTAATGGCAAATATTATCCACATTCGTTGCAATATCATGCAATTTTTTTTCAATTAATAATTTTAAACAAATTGAAAAAAATATACGACAGAGTATTAATATCATATTTTGCTTATATTTATATATTTTTTCCAAACAATCTTTATATAACAAATATTATAAAACATAAAACAAACCAAATTGTTTATACTGACTGAATAAACGCTATTTTAGCGGATAAAACTGGAATTGATAGGCTTATGGCTTCAAATTATATTCAATATTTGGTTAATTAACAAATTAAGTTCAATTAAGACGAATCCAAATTAGATTTGACATAAATCTACGAAGCTATGATCGAAATAACAGCTGTCAAACGGTTAATGATGGCGTCACTCACGTTATTATATTATTAACAAAGGTGTATGTCAATACTATATTATATATACGTTAATAAAATATATATTGGTATATCCTAAATATACAACTACAAATATAAACCTTCCGCAATTTTATTTGATATGTGAGATAATTACAAGTTAAATAAATATAGAATTAAAAATAAACCAATACAGGGATTCGAATTCGCGACCTCTGTGAAACCGTATCGTCGCTCTACCAATTGAGCTACCGTACCGTATATTTCTTTAAATTAAAGTAAAATTAACATTGCTGTACATGTTTATAGATATTTTCAAACTTTTTACTTTAGCTGTATTTTTTTCATATGCATGATATGTTGAAAATACGTACATTTAGTTACAATACACCAAATAGGTTGTTTTTTATAATTAAGCATCGTCAAGAAAGGCTAAACTCATTTTAATGTTTTGCCTAACTTCAGTAATCATTGAATAATGCTAATTTACTTAGATACTAGTAATTAAAATTGGTTTAAATTAAAAGAGTTAAAATAAATAAAATAAGGAATATAAATTTAAAATTACAAAATATTTGAACTTTCTAGATTTATATTACATTCGCATAGCTCAGATGGAATTTAAACATGTTTGAGAATCGGAATTCAATTGAGTCGTACACTGCTCCTGTCTTTGATTCGGTTTTTGGCATATAACGTGTATATTGGAAGCAAAAATCTAAATAACAGTTGTCTTTTAACTAAACTAAAAAAATGTTTTTTATATTATAATAATTATATTGATTATTGAATGAAATTATATGCAAATATAATGACACAAAACTTTGTCAAAATATAAATAAAAAAAGAACAACCATTTTAAAGTTTTTTTTTGTATTAAATTGGATGAATCATTCATTCATTCATTAAATTGTTTGTACTCAATACTAAAGTATAACAATATTTATCTATCTGGATAAAAGTGGACCTCTATAATTCTATAAATCGTTTAAATTGATTGAAGTATTGACAATTGACAGAAAATATCATATCAGATTCATTCATTTCTTCATTCATTCATTCATTCATTCTGAAATAAATTTGTCTCTGAGATATTTCTGTCCAAGTTTTCGGACTTACAGTGAAATAATACGTCCTAGAAACTAAGTCACTCATTTTATTATGAAGATACAATTTAATTATCTTACTAAAGAGCTATGCATGGAGTATCCTTATCGAAATTGAATACTAAAAGGAGTTTACCTTCTCGTCATATCTCATGCAAGCTAAAATAAACTTTACAGTGCTTTTAGTTTGAACAATTAATGAACACTGGCGTCTCCAGGTGGATTGTTGACTTTGCACTGGAAGACGAAGCGTACCAGGTCCTCAAGATTACTTAACCTCGTCTACTTCCATCTTTTCACAATGAATGGACAGATAAGGTAACCAATTAGAAGGTTTAAATCTTAGTTAAGAATATTTTGTACAAGAATGCGTTGTGTCGAATATTTTCATTAGGATTTGTTTGATTTTTTTGTAATATTTATCATTTATATGTACATTGCACTCGTAGATTTTGTTGAAAATTAATGAACCAGACATACTACACTAGAATGTTAATTAATATTGTTTGTTGTTATATTAAATATTGTTATTTTAACATTTCATATATTTCTATAAGTAATTATATATTATTAAAAATAATTTTCATAATCTGCTGATTTAAAATAGATGTTGAAAACTTAATAATCTGTTATATAATTAGAGAATAACGAGGGAAATATTATCTAGAATTGACCTCGTCCAGACTTGGAATAACTCGTAGACGTAAATAATTACATTACTACAAAAAAATAGATTATACCGTTATGAAAAAATATTATTCTTGTAATTTAAAGATGATCGAGTAATTAGAGATTTACTAAATATAGTTTTGTACAATTATCATTATGAATAATTGCGTTACTTTATGTTATAGAAATTACAATAAAAAAATATATACAATTTATACTACCACCGAATATATATATACATATATAAAAAACAGGATTAAACTAAATCGAAGAATATATATGTCGTTACAGACACAAATTGTAAAAATTAATTTCGCATATAACGCTTACTATAGACAGAGAGAAACGTTGATATAAGGAATAAAAACCATGCTTTTAATAATTAATAAATATTTACGGCATTATATTCTTTTTTTTTTATTGAGAACAATAAATATGCGACGGCTTCCAGTTGTAGAACTATGTAGCTCACGACGGTGAGCTAGAGGGCAATACAGAATAGTAGTTAAACAATTTGCTAAATAAAATCTTCTATTATATTTAAAAATCGATTAACTTCTTATATATATTTTTATTCAACCTTTCCATAGAGAGTTGGTGCACTCTTTTAGTATTTATTTTATTTCTGAACGACGTAACTTTTAGGTTACATTCACACACTATGTTTATTTTACTGATGGTTCTAGGTTAGGTCTGTGATTAAATTAATTAAATTATGAAATATTCATAGGTGTCAAGTGTGTAAAGAAAAAAGTGTAATATTAACAATATTATAATATTTGTTTATTATCATTATTTGTTTTTTTATTGACATGAAAAAAATCATGAAAGTTACAGCCAGGGGACCCAAAAGAATGAAAGCAACTTACAATTTATGAAAAACTAATTATTACCTAGATATATAACACAGGCTGCATTTATATAAGTTTGTTAATATTTTTAAGCAATAAATATAAGGAGTATTGATTGTTTCAATTTATAAAAAACTTCTTTACCTGTTATTCTTATTTAATGTTTAGTTAAAAATTTTGATTTAAGATGCCACTTTCTATGAATTATAAATAACAAAAGGAGAACTCTCCCAAATAGAATTAACCGGTAATGACCTTAACATAACTTGAATTAAACGAAACTTTTGGTATAAAATGGTAATTCGGTATAACCTTTAAAAATATTATGAAACTTAATATATTTTGAGGCAACCATAAAATGGAATTGATCCTTTAAATTCTTCCGATTAAGCAACTTCAGAAAAAAATAGATGTCTGTCATAATTTTTGAATAATTTATTTCTATTAAGAACCTTTTAAATGAATTCTTAAATATTATTTTTCTATTGTATTCAATAGAAGAAGAATATTTTTTAAATTCCAGTAATAAATCTAAATTACAAATCGTTGTTGCCTGAATGTATAGAAAAGTCCTTCAAAGTTCCTTCACGTAATAACGAGACGGATCTTTGAACGGTTTTTTCTTCACTAAGCAATAATCAGCGGTATTGTAAGGAAATAAAAGTGGGTATTATGATTTATATTTATTAAAAGTTCTTCCTTTACTTCTATATTATATAGTGACATATAAACCGATGACACTTCACGAAGTCGCGCAAGCCCAATAATACAGACCGTCCTATATTACGTAAAGCACATCCCCGAAGCCACCAACCGTCATCCTGGCGCCGAGCAACCCCCCCGGCGACATCAGGATACCCACGGGTGGTCCAGCTAAGGTCACGACACTTCCATTAGCTCGCTCAGACTCATGGAGGTGATAGAAGACTTTTCACATCTTTATAATTAAAAGTTAAACTTTTTATTATTTTAATCTATGAACATGTTCAGACATGTTAATATAGAGTGGTCTTTATAGGAAAAATAATTTAGTGTATCTAGATTTCGGTGTTATTAAGTTTGAAATAATCAATTAACATGTTGTTAATAATTAGTGTAGATTTATAATTATTTAAATTATCATATCATATCATATCATATCATATCATATCATATCATATCATATCATATCATATCATATCATATCATATCATATCATATCATATCATATCATATCATATCATATCATATCATATCATATCATATCATATCATATCATATCATATCATATCATATCATATCATATCATATCATATCATATCATATCATATCATATCATATCATATCATATCATATCATATCATATCATATCATATCATATCATATCATATCATATCATATCATATCATATCATATCATATCATATCATATCATATCATATCATATCATATCATATCATATCATCATATCATATCATATCATATCATATCATATCATATCATATATGGTATCGTATCGTATCGTATCGTATCGTATCGTATCGTATCGTATCGTATCGTATCGTATCGTATCGTATCGTATCGTATCGTATCGTATCGTATCGTATCGTATCGTATCGTATCGTATCATATCATATCATATCATATAATAATTGCTACCAGTCAATTTCACATCAATATAATATTGTAATTACATTTCTGTGATAGCAATCTTCCACTCCGTTAAGTTTCAAGTTTATACAAAGAAGAAGTCCATGCATGACATTGTAAATACAACTCGAGGGCATAGAATGTAATGTCAAAGAACTCGTATAAAAACAATTTACCACAGACAGTACTGTACTGAAAATCATATTTCTGTATTTATCCAAGCATTTTAACTCCTCTTCTGTATATTTAGGTTGAGTTTTAAACAAGTTCTATAAAGGCGTTTTTGCTCATATTTTTTTACGCATTTCCGGTGTGTAGTGTTACATTTATAACATATAAATGTACATACATTTATAACATATAAATGTAACAAAAATGTAATGATATAATAATAAATTATTAATCGTTCTATTTCATTATTGAATGTTAATACAAACTTTAATATTTTAAACATGCATTGAATTTTAGAATATCAGACTCTAGTTGCACGGTTTTACAATATCGGTGTCCATGGAAAAGAAACAACATGAAACCAAATAGATTTCAATTAATTAATAAATGTATTTTAAATTTTATTCACCATAGAGTCAAAGTCATAATTGAAATGTGTAAGTAAATCAGCTCAAGTAAGTGATTCGAGCGTTAAATATTTAAAATAATACAAATTATTTAATTAATATTAACTAAGAATGCTTAAATATAATACATTGGAAATGGTTATATTGAAGTAACATATGCTTAATTGTTAGTCAGGTAGTTATTGCTAGGTCTCCTACATAGTACGTACCTCTACGTTTTATATTGACCTTTAGGAAAAATCTGAAACACAAATTTTCACAAAGCTTCTAAGCTTCTCTACATATTTTACGGCACGTTCACTACTAGTAGGGGATTGAATCAAAAATAACTTTAGTTTCAAAAATAGATTTGTCTTTGTTTCTTATCGAAATTTTATGTTTAAATTTTCTTTCATTTGTTCAGTGATAAAGTTGATACTTAAACCGTTTCAGGGAATCAATTGAATGTATTATATATATACCAATTGAATGTATAACATAAACTTCAAAACATTGGAGTAAAAGGTATTATACTTGAAACGTTCAAATCGTTAAAATTGTGACATACAAAGTCGTGCGTCGCCTGTCACCTGTGGAGTCCCGCAGGGCTCCATTTTGGGACCACTACTATTTTTAATTTATATAGTAAACTCACATAATGGATTTAAGTCTCAACTATCAAAATATATTTTGCAGAACATCCACTTTTGCAACTATTAAAACAATAAACTATTATAACGTTATATTCCGTTAACTGAGTACTTTTAAGGCTACTATTTGAATTGTTACATTTATTATGTTATTTTAATGTAAGTGAATCTCTATTCTTTTTGAGAATAAAATTCTTTAAGCATAATATACAATTTATTAAAATCAGTACAAACATATGCACTGATAAAATTTTTGCAAAATATATTTTAGGACTAGTATTTAGAACAACTCTTAATATTTTAACACGATACAAATTTTCATAAGTAAATAGTATAAGTATGAATAAAGTTATAAAATGAAGTCTTTCAATTAATATTTTTTAAATATTTTTATTATATTTCAAGTATTCACTGCACTTGTAAAACATCAGACTAATTATACAGTTCTAGACGGAAGTGCCTTAACTTGAAAACTAGATTAGAAACTAAAAGTCAGGGAACTATTGAGTTTTGTTTAATTTAGAGAGAAATGTACAAACAACAAACATTGGTAAATGAAACTCAGTTTTCTCACTGTACTAATATTAGACGGTAAATACTTCTCGTAGAATTCTCTTGTACTTAAACAAACCGAATTCTAAGAGTAGATACTTGAGTTACAAAACTGTATTATGATTTAAGTTGTTTGAGTTTTCAAAGTAAAATAGTTCTTATAGCTTTGTTTTGATGAAGGAATATTATAAAGAATTCAGTGCTATGTTTTATATGCGTTGGTTAAGTGGTAAAGGAATTATTGAGTGTCTAGTTTACCTAAACTAATCCAATAGTTTTTGATAACTCTTTAGTGCGGATCCATCTCAAGTGTTTATTAAGGGTATAAAATATAATAACCTTGTAACTTAGGTTATTTCAACTGATTGAAACAGGGAAATTAAATTAACTTAGATACTTTATAGCCGTTAATCAAAAACATTCCCAGGTGTTTTATAACATCTCTTAGCATAAAAAAAGTTTAAAATCTCTAAAAGTTTCATCTAAGCTATTATTGAAAACCCCGCGCTTCATCCGCTTTTCTATTACTGCCTTACTCTTTCATCTATTACTGCCATTATCCCAGTTATTTGTCCTCGGCGAAATATGTCTCTTCCACCCTTTTCTATCATACATCACTAATATTTGTACAATATGTTTTTTTTACATGGAATCAATAAATAAAAAAGATATGTTGAAATGTAAAAAAGATTTCATAAAGTAATAATGAATGGACAGATTACGTGGAATTATTCAAACAAGTATAATACAAATGGAATAAATATAGATAATCTATTTTCTCAAATGTCCCAAATAAATAAATAAAAAATAAGTAAATATGAATAAGATCATAAAAAATCATTCAAAATATTGATTTGTTTCTGGAAATTTAAATAAATACTCATTTTGCATTAAGCAACATTTTTTAATATTTAGTAGTTACTATATTAAAAAAAAATTAAACCTTCAAGTTACCCAGATCAAGACCTTTGATCATTGTGACCATGATGGTCAACAATTAAAAAAAATAAATTAAAAAGAATAAACGTCATTATAACTCCCGCGTTTTTATAATAAAACGTTCTTTGTCATAAAATTTACTTACGTAACATTTTTAAAGTTGGCGAACTGAAAGGCTAGGACTGAAATCAACTAAACGCTTTCAGTAAACAAAAAAACCATTTACTGTATATGAAATATACAGTAAATGGTTTTTTTGTACTGTACCATTTACTGTATATATATAACTTTGTACCATTTACTGTATATATATAACTTCACCTAAGTTTAGTAAATATTAATATTTTCTGTTTCTAAAGAGAAATATTTGAATGTAAGAATTTAAGAAATTTTTCTATATTTTTACAACATCATTTTTAAATTATTAGAAAAAAGCGTAAAACTCTCGAAAGCTCTTTAGTGAAACGTGTTATTTAGGTGTTTTTAAAATTCTTTGTAAGTTTTTAATGAACTCTTAAATTTCTTTATCATTATAATATATAAGATGACGTCATTAACACATTTTCGAACTTACTGTATTGAAAAAATTATGACTCTGTAACTTTTTAATTAAATATCTGTTAAATTTTTAATGTTCCAATATCTGATACAAAATTCAGAACATTGTAACAACGAACACGAAATTGAACAAACAATATTTAATATATTCAAAAGATATATTTACTGTTAGACGTTGAAAGATAATAGACATAAAGATTACAAATGGAATTTTAAAATAAATATTGTGTTCCAAAAAAAAAAGCTATTCCGTTGAGTGAAATTATAAACGAAAAAAATGGGACAATTTTAATTTCCTTAAGTCTACATTCGAGCGAACCAATAAATAATTTAAGATAAGCTCCTTCTGGAGTGAACAAAGCATATAAATACAAACATATAATATACTATTAGACAACTATGTAGGGTATTTTTTTATAACAGTGTTAAAAAACTTAAGCCATTCAATGATTTTATAATACAAGACTTAACAAGTCATACAATAATATTATTGACAAACAGTTTTCTAAGAAAAAAAAAGTTCTTCTAAATATAATGTATTGAAATATTATTTTATGTTCTTGAAATTAAATATAATCTCTAATAAAGTATAAGATTTAAATCTACCTTCTTAGGTTCAACAATTAGAAATGTTGCACAACTAGCGGAATTTGTCAATAAGATTTTGACAAATTCCGCTAGTTCCTAGTTGATACTAAAGTTATAACGTCCTTTTATCTTTTGTAATAAATTTCCACAAAATATTTCAGAAGCCAAATCTATATAATATATTATACCTGATTGAAAATATCTATAAACATGTATAACCATATAAAGTTTGTCAATATTTTTAAATAAATATGGAATTAAAAATAAACCTATGTGGCCAAGGATACGAACCCGCGACCCCTGGGCAACCGTCCCGTCGCTCTAGCAACTGACCTACCGTGTCACTACCCGTCTCGGTGAATTGAATGAATGAATCATTCTATACATGTTTGTCTCAATCGAGACGGTGGTGACATCAATTTTTCTTTTGAATCCTAACCGATTTGACCAACTTTGACTTGGAAAAGATGCCACAGCCTATATTTTAAAACATCTATAAACTAAAAACCATGATATTTGTATAGTGTTATTACTTTGACATGGGATTAATCGACGAGCGAACAACTTTAATTATTGAAAATCGTACATAAGATGACGTGTTTTATGTGTGTGACGTGTGTTCATCAGTGGACATGGACATTTGCAAATGTGGTAATGTAAACGCACACTTGCATAATATAAATAACTCTTGGAAAAGAAGGGATGAAGTGGAGGATATTGGAGGGGCATGAGCATGCAATCACCGAGCTTAACGGAGTAGTAAATCACGTCGATTTTCTTCTACCATTCTATTCCATTACTACTTCTGGCCATTTTGTCCCCATACGAGCTGCTCTCAGTTATCTGCTATTTATGTTTTGTTTATATATTTGAAAATGTTAGGTGAAGCGTGCCCATTTCACCGATAAATTAGGTCAGGGAACGCGATGTCGTCAGATCTGTGGATACAGTTCTGAGCTCCAATAAGACGCTTTTACTAATTGGTAATATGCGTTCTAGAAGGATATGTGTTCTAGAACGCTTACTTTACACACATATATATATATATATATAAATATATATATATATATATGTTATTAAATATTACTACTTTAATTCTAAGCTTCCTGAGGTCGCATATCCTGGAAATGTTTATATATTTTTCATTTTATATTTATTTAAAAAATTTAATCTGTTTTCTAAAATGAATATTATTTATTAGATTGTATAATTTATGATATATTTCTACAATAATTTGATTGAAGCTTAATTAACTTATGTAAAACACAAGTTTATTATTTACACAAAGACAGTTCCACTTAAATATTTATCATATTAGACTCCACTCCATCCTTACGAAACGTCCTTTGAGACCCTCGTGACGGGAAAATGGAAAAATTACAGAATGGGGACGTATTTCATATTGTAAGTTCGATCAAAGATGTCAAAAATAGGAATATATACACGTAATATATTACCCAATATGTCTAAATTGACGGATTTGACCATACAAGTCCTGTCATATTAGAGCACGTATGTTTTATATGATAAAATATCTTCGTGATAATTTATCTTTTTTGTTGTAAAACGGTGAGCAATTTATAAATTTCTAAAAAATATTCTTTATACTGTTTTTACAAGTTTTTGGTTTGGACGTAGTAAGAAGTGTTTTTATTTATATTTTATATTCAGAGGCAAATTGATAGACAGTCAGTAAATATTACTAGATCGTATTTTTCTTAAAAATTAAGAACCTAATGAATAATTTGAAAAATATAAACGTGGAACAAATTTTTGAATAAACTCAAATAAGGAATTTAATGTAAGCTTGAGACTTTTTGTAAGGACATGAACTTTTCGTTTAATTAATTCATTTTATATATTAATTCATTTTATATTTCACATGGAAGCGAAGACGTATGAAAAATGATTTGTGAAATGTAACCCCTCAAAGTTTCTATAGTGAGTGAAAGTTTATATACAAATAAATACCTTCATCAAATATTACGCTTAGACTTTTGCTTCGAAATTATTGTAAAACAATTCAGATTGTAATTACAGTTCAGTTATTTGTATATGATGTGGTGAAAAGTTGGCGTATAGCTAACTAATTAATTACTGCGAACATTGCACCCGGCGGCGAAACAACTCAATAAAACATTAATAAAAGTTTAGTTCGGTGAAATACAAATATTTTTGAAATCCTTGACTCGCCATATTAGCATTACTAGTATTATAACAACATCTAACTATAAATTAAATAAAACAGTTAAATAGTATAAACCATATAAATATTAAAAATTCGAAAGTAGCTCTGTCTGACTGTCTGTTACACTTTTATCGCGTAACCACTGGGACGAAGGACATCAAATTTAAAATAAAGATAGGTTTAGTTTCTAGGAAAGGACAAAGACTAGGCATAGAGATTACAGGTGGAGAAATCAATGAATTTGAATCGGATAGGTGGCGTTGTGGTTCAAGCGATCCCGTGGCGTGCCATTAAAGCGATGGGGGTAACCGTTGGTTTTTTAGTGGGTAGCCTTAAAAATGGCAGCGTTCTCTATGCTGCCGGGTAGTCCCACATAAACTCCGGCCATCACCTTGGTCGGGAGTATCCGTAACGCTCAGGTGTTGCACAATTTAATGTATTTGTAAAGGTTTATATATTGATTTAATTAAGATAAGAAAAAAAAAAAGAAACAAATATATAGTTTATTAAATGGTATATTTATTAAATTATTTCAACCAAGTACAACAGCTTGATTGTAGCTCAATTAATCACTGCATTGACGATGCTTAAATTATAATAAATGTACAGTAATTAAGAGACTCGTAAGTTTTAATGACACTTGCAGCAGTTTCCATTTAAATATTCATCGCAATAAAACTCGTTAAGATATCTTTGACAGTGTAGGGACTGAAAGAATTTGTGTCTTAAAGATGAAATATATTTAATATTATAACGACAAAGAACGCTGTCAAAAACAGAATAAAAAAAAATGTACTGCGATAACGAGTTAGTATGAAACCTTAAATAGTTCTGGTCACAAGTCTTTTCATTTTATACCGAGTATATTTTATGTGATAAAAACGTGATATTTAGATATTTTATACCTTTGTTGTAAACATATGGCGAGCAATTTTCCTCACCAAAAAAAATATTTTAAATACCCAACGAGTTTTGTTGGAACGTAATAAATGTTTATAATTTTTTTATCTCAGATACACTGGCAAATGAACAGACGATCGATAATTATATAAGGATTGAATAATAAATGAAGATTTCTTTTTAAGAACTATGAAACTTAATTTTAATACAATTTGTTTAAATGTGAAATGAAATCTTAAATAAAATTCGTATATTACGAGTTGTTTGTAATGTGGAAGCTTTTCGTAAATAATTGAACTCCTCGTTTGAAAACTTTTCCATTTATTACATGGAACAATGAAATGGGTGTAGGTTCTATTTCCTTAGCTTTTGACATCTCTAGTACTTGTCTTTTGGTCCGGAATTTTTCCAGAACCCTCAGTACTCTGAAATTTGTAATTCTTATTTAAGACTTTTTTTATATCTCTTTATCTGTAAAGGCAGTCTACTAACGTCAAATTCTTTTCATCCAACTGTTTGCTGTCCATTTCAACTATTAGTGTGAGAATATTGAAACAATTTTAATAAAATATAGCTCATAAATATCGAATAATGTTTCACTTTCGTTATTGAGATCTCACTAAACTGCAATAAAAGGAGAGCTTTTTACCAAACTAACTAACATACTGAATGTTAGTTTGGTAAAAAATATTTGTATTGGTTGGTTTGGTTTACAAATAAATTTAAAGGTATGATGATGATGATTGTTCTACTAAACTTAGTTTCAGATTTCATAAAATTTATAAAAGTTTATATAAGATTAGTTTTTCTATTTCTTTATAGTTTATATATAAGATATAGATAAGAAACATTTGGTTTTTAAATCAATATTTATAATTTATATTATTATATTTAGGTATAAATGCATTGAAACTGATTTTTACAGACGATTAATAATATGAAAATACATAATAGATAGTTTATTATAAATGGAATCGTTACAAATAATCATTTATATATGAAAACGTCTATAAACTATATTTATAGCCATATTAAGCTGATTTTAGCTGTAAATAAATATTATTAAATATTAAGTAGATAAAAATAAATATTTATCATATCTTGTGTCCTTTTATAACCAAAAATCACAATAATTCAAATATCAAAGACCTTTGAAGTATAAACCCGAAAAAATAAATTTCATCGATGAATTTGTTGCTCCATTTTAGCTTTGACAGATCGTTGAAAAGTTTAACTTGTTATACGTTCTTTACTTTTTATAGTTAAAAAAAATCTATATATATATATTGAAAAAACATTTAATTTTTACAAACAATATGTTTTTTATTAAGTCACAGTGATTTTAATTATCTAAGATCGATTTATATTTGAAGTCAAACCTATATTTAATAAGCTTTAACAAACATTTTACTCGTGACTCGTGATGTTTTGATTTTAATCATCTTTACCTTTCCTTACATTATCAACTGCTCATAATAGCTAGTTATAGCCGCTAACAAACCATCATATCAACGGCTTATTATAATACAGCAATTAAATTATCGCATCTAAATTAATCAGAGTATACACTCATTGAACTGCCAAAAGCCAAACGTCCAATCAAAAGTTGAACTATTCTCGTTTAGTAAATGAAAGGGTGTGTTCGTTAACTGTCTTGTACCAAAATAAATTTTTGGGTAATTGCTTAATGCTTGAGAACTATTACAACCTTGAAACATTTTTGTAAATTTATTTATAAATATTTTAATTATCTATAAATTTATCTAATATTATTATCTTTTTATTTATTTTATTTATTCATTCATTATTGTCCAAAAAAATATGTACAATGGGCGGACTGAATACTTCAAAGAATTTTGCACTTTGACTTAATACTGCAAAGCAACAGTCAACCCGAAAAAAAAAAAAACAATAAAAGAAAAAAAAGACAATAAGTCAGTGTGACTTAAAAAACTAACATTACAAAATTCTTAGACTAATTATAAAAAAATAATATTTATTACTGTAGATAAATGTATTTAAATATATCTATCCCTCTTTTTTCCACGTATATAAGGGAGAAGGAGGGGACGGTTGTGATCGTAATATTCGTTGAGAGTAATCTCGTTATCGGATTCAATAGGGATGAACCTTACTGATTGTGGCGAAAAGATAGAGATGAATCAATAAATATAGAGGTCAAGTATATTATCAGGTCTATTGTTTTATATTCTGTTCCGTGAAACCTTCTTGTAATTAACACAAAGAGGAAACGGGCTCCCCTACTACTCTCGTAATGACTTTATTATCAGGAAAACTAACAATTCTAAATTAGAGGCGGTCACTTATTTATTAACCATACATCAAAGGAAGGAAAGTCACTGATAAAGGATGACAATAGAGTCGCTATGGCGTAATTATAATATTAAGACTATCTTTCAAGTTAAAAATAAATATAATTTTACAGAATATTTTCATATTTATCGAATTGGATAAAAATAAACTGAATGAAAATCTTCTCGTTTGCAGTTTTAAGCTATTAAAGTTGTCAATATACACAAATACAAATATTAAATAATTGACGCAAAATTAAAATAATATTTTATTGCTACTAATATTACTGGTAAGGAAGTATAAGATATTGAATAGGTTCTAAATTTCTATTATAATGAAGGTGGTAAGTATTCTTTTATTGTTTTCTTGTATGAAGCTCATTTCAAGTACATTTAATGAATATAGTCACTTCTTGTTATTATATCAAAGAGCCCATTCTGTCTATTTAGGACTTATTTGAATTTCATTGATTGTTATTTATTTCTATTCTGTCGCAGTGAAAGTAATTTTAATTTTAATAATTCGTATCCGGGAAATTTGATTTAATAAATAAGCATTAAATTTTAATATACTTGTGACTGTTACTTTATTTATTTATTTATTTATTTATTCTTTAAGGATTGCCAACGGCAGATACACCTTACATTTATAATTATATTGCTGAAAATAACAAAACAATTTTAGTGCCTGGCCAATTATAGGCAACCACAGCTTACAATCAATAAAAAAAATACAACGCAAAAAAAATAAAAAAAGTTAAAAACAAGAGAAAAACAAAAGAAAACAAAATAATCATATAAAAAAAAAAAATTAATTAAATATTATCATATGAAAAGTGTTCTGATATTTTCTTCCTAAATGTATTAAAGTTATCATGCAATATATCTACATTGAGAGATCTTGGTAAACTGTTGTATGGACGAGTCATTCTTGTCAGGGGGGAGTTATTTCCTAGATTCGTGTAATGTAAAGGCACAGAGAACAGTTTGTAACTTCCAATACGAGGCAACCTACTTGGAACGGCTATATTTATTTGGGATAATAAATTAGAACAATCGATTTTATTGTTGATTAATTTATATAAAAACAATATATCCATTTCCTGTCTTCTTTTATCTAATTTAGAAACTCCAAAGTGATTTAATCTTTTAGAATATGAATTGAGTCTATTATTGTTATTCATTTCGTAGGCCAGGTAATTTAGAAAACGACGCTGCACTCTTTCAATTCTATTTTTATGAACTTCGTAAGTTGAAATTAAATTAATAAATAAAATGTAAGTGTGATTGAATTACTGTTATGTAAATTCTTACACGTATTTATAAAGTACAAGATTTCAGATACAGACAAAAATAATAACAATTTGAATTTATTATAAATGTTTTTTATTCGATTACTAAAAGAAAATAAATTAAAGAAATGGTAGATAACCGAAATAAGGTACTAATTAATAATGGAAGGCTTCGCTGGGAATTTCTTCGTGTACCATCCGCTATCGATCTGATTAGGATTCATTCATAAATATCGTTATAGGCTGGTACTATCTGGGCACCAAAGGTTAATGAGTTCCTTCGGGTTTGGTTTAACCGTTGTTTAATACCCGGTGAAGATCCTTGTCCAGATCATGGCTGGCGGCTAGCGGCTATCGGCTTCCGTTGGTGGATCATTCAATTGGGCGTTGTTAGTTAAAAGCGCAGGCCCTCTTTACCAGTGGTCACCTGCGGATTTCCTCAAGTTTTTCTCCGTTGGCAGAGTGGATTAAGGAATCCTGTGGTTATAGGGCGGGGTACGCTGTGGTCTTATCCTTGCATCCATGCTGGGCTGGCCAGTGATACAATGGTAGGTCGGGAATAGTCCAGATGTGGTGGGTGAAGAAAAGATAATATATTTCCGTTTTCAATACGATACCATTTTTTGTCAAAGTCCTTTATTATTTTTACAAATGGCTTAGACACAAATAAATATAACAGTGATTTTATTCTTTTTGTTAAAGATCAATAAGTGGCAATAATATTTGCTTAATTTTCTAAATAAAATGAACATGTGCTATCATATTATTATAAGATAAAACATTATTCCCCAAAAATGTGAATTATTCATATTGTCATACTCAATACAGTTATAACCTTCATCAAATAATTCACCAAAACCGAATTCATACAAAAAGTTTGAAGTAATTCGGACATAAAATTACAAAAGACTGTCGCTTAAGGAAGTCTTATATGGTCGAAGAAATAAATACGCTTTTCTATTATTATTTATAAATAAATGGCAAGTATTTATGTTAATGGTAAGATAATACAATTACCAGAATATTCTAAATTATGTTAGTACAAGATAAGTAATTTATTTAGGTACTAATTACAAGATAGACATAACACTTGACAATGGATATCTGTTAATTAAACCCAAACATACGAATATACATAAGAAAACAAATATGTTTATTATGAAAAAAAATAATTAAACGTTGTGTATAATATATATTTAGTTTCAGTAAGGTGCTACAAACCGTTGTTGGAATTTGTCTCAAAGGGACATTCATTTGGTGGCCATTCTAATGCCATGCCTCCATACCTTTCAATTATATGTTACGTGATTCAAAGGTACAATTTATCACTTACTGTATCGTAAACAGATAATGGTACGGTCGACTGGGTATCTTGTATTGCGGACATTCTTCGACGTCACGGCGTCTGCTCCATTACTGAATAATCAATTGACGAACTTTAATTAAAACAATATCGTTATATACATTACAATGTTATGAGAATATTTTTTTTATTATTTAAATGTATTCATTAAAATAAAGAGTAATTAATATATACTCAAATCATAAATGCAAAACCCATTAAGCGTTGAAACTATATTTGCTATTGGGATATCTTAAGCTCTCTAGGATAAATCCTGAGAAGAAGACGTCGTAATTACAAGATGTGAAGCTGTCAGATTCATTCCATAACAGCTAAACGTGCTATCATGATAACTTTACGGAATTTCTAAGAGCTTTAACACAGAGCTCTCTCTCTTCATTACATTATATTACATTAAGATTATTATTTATTACAAAAATTAAATACTATTGATTTGTTATTAATGTTTATTGTTAATATATATATATATATATATATATATATATATATATATATATATATATATATATAATCAATATATTAAATAAGTATTTGTACAATTATATAGTCGGAATCTTATGGTTGCTTTAAAATTCAGCCAGTAGTTTTGTTGTATTATCACCATAGGTAAAATATATTCTAGTAAAAGAATATTAATTAGTAAAAAGTATTAAATGTGTTGACTCTGGCAATAATTTATAACAATGCCAAAATTAAATAAATCTGTATAGGATTCGCGTGATTGATCCAAATTCAAAAAAAGGGCCAAACAGACCAACAGAAAAAATATATTCTCTAAATCATTGTTTTAAGTTCTGTGTTGAAGTTACCCAAATAACATTTTATTATATAAATAAACTGTCAATAAAGACCACTATTGAAATAATATTTTACCAGCATAACTCAGAAATCATTAATGACTTAACCTCAATCATCAAATAAAATTAAAATTCCGATACGTCGATCAAAAAAAAATGGTTGAATACGATTACAAAATCAACCGTCGGTATTACTTAATAGTAATATAATATTCTTAGATACAATTTATTTAATCCTCATACAACTGTAATGGAAGTAATACCATCTTGATAGAGAACCTTAATGGATTAATTTATGAATAGATTTATATCCAAAATAGGGTCCGTATCGATCTCAGTCCAAAGTAAACTGTTATTACTTTTTGGACCCAAGAGATTTATACGATCTTCTGAATTTACTATTCTAATAAATAGCACTAGTCTATTTCCCACACTGCTTCTAGAAATTGTTTAAAAATATTGAGATTTCTGGGAGAATTAATACAAGGAAAAGGATTACAATAAAAATAAAATTAAGTAAATCCTTGTAAGTCCCTTAAAAATATTTAAAGATTGTTATTTACCCAAGCTTCAACCACTTTGTATATTATAAATAAATTATAAAGCACGGCGAAAAACTTGCACATATTTATGTAAATATAAAAAAAAATCAATCATACGAGTAAGTTAGTGGTCCTGAAATAAGGTCCATAGTGTCAAGTTACTAAATCCCCTTAAAACAAAATCATTTAAACAAATTAAATAAAAAGATATATAAAGAAAACGCATGTGGTGTCGTGACATGGTCATTTTGGCATCGAGCTCATTGGGTAGAAGTGGCGCTGAAGTGGATGGTGACACAGCTGTAGGTCTGCTTGGTTTCGACTGGTCTCCAGAACCTTAGCTACCACCCTTTACAATACATTATGAATTTAATGGACGGATACAATTTAATGTTAATATTTTAAATAGAATAAATCTTGTCAAGAATAAAAATCAACTTTAAAAATGTTTTTCTAAACTCATTCCGACGAATCCGAAATGTTCGTACGCGAATATCGATATTTGAATTTCTATCTCAAAAATATTTTTTTTAATCTATCAACCTGTCCTGGCTTACATATTCTTCGATAGCTCAGAAAATTGCTCTGGTTTCAATACCAGTCATAGTCGTTCCAAATAGTTTGAGATAAAAATATTTCCATCTGTGTTGGCGAGATTCATTTAGTATTATTTATTAAAGTTGAAATAAATGTTATTTATAAAAGACAATTTCGTAAAGATTTATATTTTGTACCTAAAAACATAAAATATATACAAAAATGTGTAGGTTTGTTAAGCCTTTTCATATTAGTATTATTTATAGAAATAGTCAATCTCAGTACAAGCTCATATTTTTTATTAAAATTGTCTGTATTAACCCCAAAAAATAGAATACAATGGACGGACTTAACACCTGACTGCATTCTCTACTGGTACCAATGGTATTGATAAGAGATCAAAACATAGTGTTTATTATATTGTAAGTTGACACTTACATCCCAGCGTGCATGTCCTTAAGTCTCAATCGGACGAGACGTACATCCGGCCGCCGGTCCGGACGCTCGCTCCAGCACGCCTTCAGCACGGCTATCTCGGACGGTCTCGCACCCAGACCACTCAGTGGAGGACGAAACAGTACACCGTCTATTGGGTGACGGACTCGTCCGATTATTTCTGTTGATAAATTAACTTTCTAGGAAATGTATTTATTACAATAATTGTAGTTATTAATTTGTTTTTTTGAAAACTGTACAAAAAACAGTATTACAGTTCTACTTACATGTTAATAAAATAATAAATAACGCAATGAAAGTCGATACTTAAGTTATAAAGTTAAATATTAAAATCAACCTCATTAAAACATATGTGTTGAATATAAATTATATTAAAATAAACAGAACATCATAACAACAACGAGCTAGACTTTTAAGTATCCTCATTAGTATTTACTACGCCTCATACACGATCTTTGACTTCGTCGAGGGAAACTAAACAAGTAAAGTTATATTAAATATGTTTACGAACATAAGAATAAACACAAATAAAGGGCTTGTCGCCTCCATTTTGACATTTAATTAAAGATGAGATGACATGACAGATGTTGTACATGTTTAGACTTGTTTGACATTATTTAACCAAAATTAATTAAATTCAGCCCAAAAGTCCATTCAGTGCGAGAATTCGATTAAAAATTATGCTGAAAACAATCAAGTCTTGGTTTGTAGAGTCCTTGGGTTGACGAAAGCTGTAACATACGCTTCACCTCCATTAAAACGTCTGATGGCCTAGACAAACGGCATTAACGCTATTCGAATAGAATGATAAATGTATGGACTTGACATAAGACAACGCTGTAGTATCGTTTACGTCCATATATTTAAATAGAATCCATAACGAACGCTTGCCAAAAAAGAACAAAAAAAATATTTTAGTTATAATAATTATTTTAGTTTCCATTTCGTTATAATATTCCAGTATTCTATTTCTGCGACATTCAATGAATTAATTTTACAATTGCGGTAATATACCATTGTTGAACTTGTAGACTGGAATCAAAATAATTGCTTTTGTTATCTGAATATCTTAATTCATATTATAATTTCAGATAACACACTTACTCAAATGTTACCACAATAGCAAAGATATGTGAATTCTATCTTCGTACAGAATACATTTATATGAGAAAAGTATGGGATAAATACTTTCATTTAAAATGTATTTTGACCGATTGTTCTATTTTACATTTATAAATTCATTTTGTTAGAAATATTTCAAATATTTTATTGTGTATTGGTATTGATTATTATTATTTTTTAATCTATTTATTATATATAAATATATTAATGACAGAGATGTCTAAACCCAATAATGATATATTTAAATAGATTTACAGTTTATTATGGCTGCAATAAATAACATCTAAATATTCTTCAAATAAATAAAAAAATGTACATTTTTAAACATTATAAGTTTCTGCAATATGTAAGCAATATTTATAGAAATAAAAATGTATCTAAACTTTATTAATTATAAGTATATTATAAGTATATATAAGGCTCTGTATAATAAACACGTTAATTCTAATATTTAGACGGATGACTGAGTATACATTGTTTGAAAGCACTGTCATTAACCAATCAGAGAGCTTAGAATGCTCGATACGGGATTGGACAGCAAATTAGTAAAATTTATTATAAATCAGCCTTTACGATAAGTCGTATTAATGATTACGTAAGCGGGCACGGGATTGGACAGAAAAATAGTCAAATTTATTATAAATCAGCCTTTACGACTTACGTAATTTGTAGCCAAATTTTAAAATATAATATATATTGTAGCCAAAAATTTTATCGCCTAATATAAAAACAGACTTTTAATGCTATTTTTTCGTGATAAATGCCGCAATCTGAGTAATTAAACCGCGATTTTATGGACCATCGTTTACAATTTAATATCGAAATAATAAGCTAATACCATTTCTTCAAAATTTGGTCGGTGCTTTTGTATTTGTATTTTCTGTGATAAGGACACACTTTTTGGAATTTATACGGTAGATATAAATATATTTCTAAGATCTGCTTAGTAAATTTATTGTAATATTTGTATTGTAATTATAAACGAAATCATTTTATATTTCACTGAGAAAATTAGAGATTTTTCAGAGCAAAAAGTATTCTAAATGTTGACCAAAGTAACCAGTAGCCAAGCCAGTTTTCAGTTATTTGTTGGTGATGTGCAAACATACAAAATTTTGACAATAATTTTTCTGAAACTATTTTTTTTTACCTATATGTGTCAAGTATTAAAAACCAATGATTTTTTCATAAAACATATGTAAAATAAAGATTTTTTCTCACGTTTATTTTCTTATATAATTTTTGAAAGTAAATACGTTTTTTATTATTTCATTGGAAATATTCTTATACATTTTTTGTAGGTATCAATCAGCGTGGATGAGAAAAAAGGCGATTTATTTAATTTTTTTTATTAAAAACTGTGTATATTTAACAATAAGTAGCAATAACATTTATTAAATTTTATACATAGAATTCACACATTTTTATAATAATACATGATCATCATATAAAATATTATTTGTTCTTACTGTCGAAATTAAGCCGCTTAAATACCAGTTGTCACCATCATTAAATTAAATTAAAAAAATATAATCTACAAAACCAGGACTCAAATAATTCCTAATTCCTAAATTGACAGACTTATATAAATCCTAATTTGACACATCGGTGTGAAATACTCACTCGAAATTCCGGATGGTCTTGCGTTTAAGCAAGGCTTACACGATCGAGAAAATAACTTGATTCATATTACTATGCGTTATGTTTTAAAGTTAAAATTGAGTAAAGTTGAGATTATCTTTATTTACGAACAAAACAATAACACAATGACTAGAATATTCCAATTATTTAAGCAATTTAAGTAAATTGTACTTAATTTTTACAATTTTGACAAAATATAGGTAAGTATATTGGACATTTTCAAATTGTATCTTAACCTAAACGTGGTTTAAGAACAAATAGGCTATAAATGGAGTACATAAGAAACATTATAAGAATACAAATATATATATATATATTATATACATTTGGTGTTGGACCAACATTACGAAACAGTACTTATACTTTATTACAAACATTACATAAATATTTTCGAAGCTATTCACTTACAAGGTATTTAACTAAGATACTTGTTTAAAAGGGGAGCAATAAAAATAGATCTTTAGAAAAATATTAATTTCGAGCTACGATTTGTGTGCAAATAAAAACAACTCTCATGATTATATTTATATTTACCCGGGTGTATGTATTCACGTGGAATTAAAACGGAATGTGCCCGACTAGTTTCGAACGCATTCGGGGTTCTTATTCCTGAGCTCTAAGCTTTATTTCCACGTGAATACAGCCGGGTAAATATAAATATAATAGTCATGGTTCACGAAAGTTTAAATATAAAAAAACTCTCATGATCTTAATTCTTCCAGAATAATTATTTTTTGAATATATCAATATATTAATTTTGATAAAATAATAAAGCTACATCAGTCTTCATTTAATATTCTGTTAATATTTTGAAGTTGTTTCTTCATATCTCATAGATAATGTTTTAAAATAAAATATTATGTAATTCTTAAAATACGTAGATGTATTGTATTTATTTATTAAAAAAAATCTTCTATTTAAAAAATTGGAATATTTATACGGTGAAATGGCGATAAGTGAATAATTTTGATCATTGTTTGAGCTGTCTCATAATATATTAATAATAATTAAGTAATTAAAGTATATTATTTATATTTGGTGGAAACATACATATATTATTTATATCTAGTAAAATGTAATTTTGGCACGATATTTATACATCTAGACAAAGTTTTTGTATCCAATTATATCTTTTAAATATTTATATACAATTGTAACCGTTTTAGACAACATACGGAATTAATTATGGAAAATATATTTTAAAATACTAATTTTGTAAATATTAACATGTAGCCCATCCGTTGGATATAATGGTCAATTGAATGGTCGGAATTTATCAATTGGGCATAATATTTTTTTTAGAACAAACTTAATTTCTTGGAATGTTTAAATATAATTATTATTTTAATTTTAACTCTTTTGTTAATTATATTCATGTATGTTTAGTTCGCTTAATTTTATTTTTATTTTTTATTTTTTGTAGGTAATTATCTTATAGGTTATAAAATTGTATTGTTAGATTTCATTTTTTTAATAACTGCATATAAAAAAATTACAGTAGTACAACAAATTTTAAAACACATTATCTGAAGGAATAATAAATATACATTTATATCGTATATAGTTATTTATCATAAGTTTTTCTTACAACCTACATATACTTTGAGATTTTAACACGTAGACCATTGTAAGAATTATTATATAGATACTAAAGACTTTTTAGACACAATTCGAAAGAATTCTGTCGATATCTAAACAAGTCGTTTCGACTTTAAATTTCATTTTAAGTTCCACTAACAATTAACATTTATCAAAAACCATATATTTATTTAATCAAACTAAATAATTTATTCAATATTCAGACCCAAATGCCTCTTATATACTTATATAGTACTTACTTAAATTAAAACCTTTATTTATATATAATATCAACATCCAAGAAATATACGTCTCTATATGGACGAAATAAAACCTCACGAGACGTCAATACATTACACAAATAACATTCTCTAAACCATGTTATAGTGATAGTCTAGACAATACAATCTCTTCATCGCGGCCAATATTTTAGCTCTGGTATCCACGTCCTCGAAATCCTTATCATACACCCTGTATACAACGTTCTTAAAGCTCAGTTCTCCACTAAAGCAACCTATAGATTGTGGGATGGAAAACTTCGATGGGTTAGCGTCAGTCCTCGCAGAAGGAGACGGCAGGAGCAGAGTGGTGGTCTCGAGGGGGGACGAAGCAGGCGCAAGCGGGAGGCCCGGGGGACGACAGGGCTGACCCGGGGCCCAGTGAGCCCCCGCACGAGAGACGGGCCCGGTCGCGGATGTTGAAGATAGATCGACTGCCAGACCAGGACTCGTCGAACATGTCGCTTTCAGTGCGGTTGAAGCCTGGTTCTATATAAGTTTACCCATAGTTACAGAACTCTGCATTTAATTTGTTGGCGGATGTTACATAAGCAAAGATATACGAAAAAACGTATGGACACTTACGGAAACGAAATAAAGAGTTTTTGCGTCGCTCGTGATCCTCACCGACTAACCACCAGGTCTTGATTTCACCTTTACCCTAAATAAGAAATACATACAAATTCAAAACACCAGAAAAGTCTTCAAGAAGTACGCTTTTCAACTCATTAATTTTGTTTTTAGTATACCTTTATATTGATCAACCCTCGTTCCTTGAAGTGATAACCGCCATGCTTCTTCAACAGTTTGTAGGTGTCATGGCTAATATGTATTCTCTGCGGTTCTCCGTTAGACTCCATGCGCGCCGCCGTGTTTACTGTATCGCCAAATAGACAATAGCGAGGCATCTTGATGCCGACCACACCCGCTGCACACTGGCCGCTGTGTATTCCTATCCAGATAGTATTATGAGTTATTGACAACCTCAAATAAATGCAAAACAGATTCCATCTCTTTTCAGTATTTTTTTGTCCAGACTTCTTTCATAGAGTTAAGAAATAAAATCCAATCAAACATACACAGATGTTTAGCTATAGTACCTATCCTGATATGAAGTCTGGTAGCCGGCATATGCCTCATTTTGATTTTCGGTACCGCGTCCAGAATATGCAGCGCCAGAGACGCCACCTCTGCCGCGTGACGCCGAACACGTTCAGGCAGTCCTCCTACCACCATGTACGCATCCCCTATTGTCTCCACCTGGGTGAAGTTCAATCGTTTTCAAATAGCAATGAAAAAATAAATTATTACGAGTTGTTTGTTATATATAAGAACAATAGTCGACAATTTAATGTACTTCAAACCTTCATTAAGTAAAAATGTATATAATAGATGTTATTAATAAAGCTAGTTAGATAGTTTTAAACACAAGTTGATAAGAAATTCCAAGGGTCATTAAATGAAATTTGAATGAAGTTTATGAATACACTATCAAGAGTTTTGAAACCAACCACAGATTTACCATACCAATATTATATTACAGAATGGCACAGAACTGGCATTAACTTGTAACAAAACCGACCTTGTAGACGTTATAATATGATATGATGTCATCACAGCATGTGTAGAGATCATTTAAAATCTCCACAACCTGGAACAAAGGTTTTTACTTGATATTTTATATTATAACTTACTCTCACCTAACTGACCAATAACGCGTAGGAGTAAGAAATAAAGAATACGGTTCACAAAGGCAAAGATCAAAATGTAGGGTAGATTCAAATATACTTGTATATCACTTAATTAATCAGCCGAATTTTAGCGGTTATCAAAAAACTATACCTATTACGGTCATATTGTTATAGTAAGAAGTGATCTAACTGACCAGACCTTTAGATTCTTGAAATTTAAAGAATGAAAATAATACATTATTTTGTTTTTAATGAATTTAACATTCTCTATATATATATTTATCGGGATAGAGGCAGCGTCTATTAAGTTTTATTCGAAAATACTGACTATTTTTATCTAAATGCAACAAAGATTTGATAATCTCTACATTCGATTAAGTCTCACAAAGTCTATAAGGAGGAAATTGTACGTGTCACGCGACAAGTTTCGTAATAGAATTTCATACTATGCGTCGCTGTTAATATTCTATAGAATAATAAGTAATTACCTTTCAAATTCTATTATAATTGAAGTATGAGGAACCGAAATTTTACTACTGATGCGAATAATAAAAAACAACAGTAAAAAGAGTCAGTCAGTCTACCTTTATTGTAGAAGACAACATTTTACAATTCGAATATCTATATTATACTCGTAGCACACGAGTCGTCATTGTTCATCATTATTTTTATATTTTCTCTCCAGCGGTTCCGATCGCATTAATAAAGAAAACATTCTTTATGGCAAAGATAAGAGTAATTAAAAACATAACTAATTATTAAATGGACGGGTATTAATTATAAACGAGTGCTTAATAAAATTAAGAACCATCAAGTTATTCAACTAGAAAAATAATCTTCAAAATTGATAAATCCGTTTAGAAGAAGAATTATGAACACAAGGAAACTTAAAATTAAATATCATACAATATGTAGGTAAAGGCGTACCTGCATGGGCGTGTTGGTGGCAGCGAGCTTGGTGAAGCCAACAATGTCGCTGAAGTAGATAGTGACGCAGTTGAAGGTCTCCGCCTGCACGGGCTCGCCGCGCTTCAGAGCCTCTGCTACCGTGCTTTAGAACAAATTGTGAATGAGACTGACGCAATTGGATGGTGTTTGTATATATATATGACTGTTTACGACCCCTAGGGTCACATATCCTAAATGCGACCATATTTTAAGTTGGTTTATAATAAAGGCTTGGACAAAAACTATACCACTATCAACATTGCATGTATATTATATTTTTTGTCTTATATACTATTACGTCAGCCAACGATATAGCTTTTGCGACTAAAGCAATAGCTGGCCTTTGAATTACAACTAGGAACCATCCATATAACATATCTACAAGTTTCAGCTTTCTCCACTATTTCGAAATATAGGGTTAAATTTGAAAATATCTCCTTCGTGATCACAATACGCTTAAAAGTAAATAATTTGTAGAGAATAATATAATTAAATTAACCCTTTTTAAAAATATATTTACAAAGCACAAAACAAACCCAATGGCAGGGAGTAGTATTAAATCAAAAATAACGTAATTTACACCTCAATTAGAAATAATTTATGAATCACGCTGACAGCGGTCCCATATTAAATTCGAACCTTCTCTTGACTCAGCAGTCGCACTTACTTCTAAAGCAACATGCCACTGTAGAATTAAATAAAACTATTTTCTATATTAACTATACGTAAAACGAACGTTGATATATAAAACCGGTTAAAACAGTATTTTTTCGCATATTGTGACGATTTCAAAATATTCCTAAACAAATATAAATATGATTTCAGAACCCATTCTTAAAACCGGCTCTAATTTTATTTTGCCGTTAAATTGCTCAGACATAAAAAACATATGTGTGAAAACTTAAGTGTCATTTCAAATTAATTTCTATTTAATCTACGTGGATGAAATTCTTATTGGTTACGTAAAACTGTCATTTAGTTCGTTTCCATTTGTATTTAGGCCACTTTCGTAAAACATTAATTATTAAAAGTTACTACGTATTCATGTTTATCCAGGAACACCACGGGCAAAGCCGTTGGCAAAAGCTAGTTGTAAAGTAAAGATTGAGGCAGATTTTCTTTTTTATTTATTACTAACGTCACAGTTCTGCAGATTTTACCTTCTATATTTCTATTAAAAAAGAAATAAAAAAAGAACAATATACCTGACCTAAAGCACTTTAAAGATATTGACAGAACAATTAAAAAAAATCTAGAAAATAAATAATTAAACTCACCGAGGGAGCATTCTATTGAGTAAATCATCAGTTCTCTTTTTCTCCAGCAGTAGTTCCTCCGTTCTCGCCGCGACCAGACCTTCCAGATTGGAGGCGTACTTCTCCATCATCGCTAGCATATTGTCGAAGATGTTGGTTTTCCTAAGACCATACATATTCAATTTTATTATAGTCTATATTTATAATTACTCCATTGTTCTATTATTCATATTGTATCTAAAATGTATCTGTTCAATGGAACCTCACAACAAGTAATGTCAATTAACTGTTGAAATACACTTATTAGTGTATTTCCCTATTATTTGTATTCAGCTATTTCTGAACTATTGAAAGCGCCTTGATTACGGGGTAAATAACAGCGGGTGGGTGTTTGTTATTGCTGGCAGATACATTTATTTACTGTTTCGTATTTTCGTATCTATGTTGGCCGTTGTATTTATCAAGCACGAATCGAAGTACAAACAACTCATATAATAACTGGTCGGTGGGACATATTTTTAAATTGGATTCGGTAGGGAAGGTTGCGATTTTATTGTTTCTTTTATATTTCCAGGACAGGAAAATATCTGCCATCCCCGCTCGGGTGCTATAACGCAAGAAGAAAAACAAATTGGGGCATGTATTTGTAGCAAAATTCATACAATTTGAAATGACGTTGTCCTGTTTGGACGTGGAAGTTAGTATTTGTATTGATGGATACTCTTCTACTTAGAAAACCCAAACAAAGAGATTGCAATCTCTATGCAATCTCAATATTATATACAACATTGAACATAGTGGTACAGGTCTGTTGGCTAAAAAAAAAAGGTAAAACAACAAGTACCAGTCAATACCGTCATTGTAGCATGATGAATTTTCAATCAAATCTCATTTGAAAGTAACAAACATAGATAATTACATTTGTAACGTTATAGGCTGACACTTACATCCCAGCGTGCATGTCCTTAAGTCTCAATCGGACGAGACGTACATCCGGCCGCCGGTCCGGACGCTCGCTCCAGCACGCCTTCAGCACGGCTATCACGGACGGTCTCGCGCCCAGACCACTCAGTGGAGGACGGAATAGTACACCGTCTATTGGGTGACGAACTCGTCCGATTATTTCTGTTGATAAATTTTCAATACAATAATTGTTGTTGTTTTATTTGAGATTAAAAATCAGGCCGGAATTTCGTTAATTTCTAATGATTAAATGGACACGTACTTACATATTATGATTTTAAGCAATCTAATATCGTAAGAATAAATGTAAAAGAAATAAAATCTTGCTAAATGCTTTTTGAACCCAACGGGTTCCGGCCGCCCTCAACGGGTTCAAGAAAATTAATTAAAATTTAATTTATTTACACAACATGAAAATAATCACAAATAAAGGGTTGGACGCGGTCATTTGGAAATTTAATTTAAAAACTGATAGGGATCAAAGATATTTAGAATTTACACAATGATGTTTAGAATTCAGCATCGTCTCACCCGTATTAGTTAAGTTAGTGTCGCCCCAAGGTCCATTCCGTGCAAGAATTTCATAAAGAATGATGCCGAAAGAATACAGGTCTCCTTTCTGAGAGCCTCGTGGTTGAGGGCTCGGATCTCGTAGAAGCTCAGGAGCACGCCATAGCATACGCTTCTCCACCATCAAAGCATCAGCAGCGTCTGCGCAACCACCTACACGCATGGTTAATTAGAGATATAATCATTAAAATAACCAATGAAAAAGATACATAGGACGTGTCAGTCTCCAACCTTTAGTTAAAGTTAACCAAGCACCAACAGAACAAAATTGTTTAACGTCAAATAAAATTACGGAAATGTAACAATGGAATTATTTTTCTTTCCTTTTCTTAAAGATAATAAGATATTCTAATTCTGCGACATTCATTTTGGATTATATAGTTAATTTGTACGCGGTAGAAGTGGGAGCGAGAGGTATAACAGCAAAATCTCTCTATAACCTACTTAAAGATCTCGGCCTCTCTAGAACTATCATCAGTACATTTCTAGAACGTACTTCAAAGGCAGCATTAGTAGGTTCAATCCAAATTTGGTTAGGTAGGGAAAGGAGCGCAACCAGTTGAGGTGAGCGTGAATGCGCATTTTAAAGGGGCCCCTTAAACCTACACTTGGGTCGCAAGTCCCAGGGGCTGTTTGCGCTCCTCTCCCTGCAACGCGATGGGCCCGGCACCCGCACGGTGAATCCATGGAATGCTAAGAAGCTTCGTCTCATTTTAAATTGACAGCCCGGAGAGACGGGATGACGCTGGAAAGACAGTTGACTCTGGAAAGACAGATGACAGCTGGAAAGACAGCTGACTGTTGGAAAGACAGCCGAGGGCGATGGCCTAGCAAGCCAAGCCCGGGAACTCCGTCAAGCTAAAAGTCCGATAAAGAAAAATACCCCCGGGACAGTCCGAGAGGGGGGGCGGATGAACTGTCCACCGGTTGATAAAAACGGCGAAAACGGCGCGAAAACGGAAATGAAATGCCCTACGTGCGGGAAAACATACAAAAGACGAGCCTGGTTTCTTAAACACCTTAAATCACACAATGGTGCTGAAGTGCGGCAACCGTCGGTAATATCTTCAGCTTTCACTGCGGATAGAGTTTACCCTCATATATCTCAAGGTGAGCCATTGAACAACAATAACCAGGAGTCCATTACCATCAGGACGCGTCTTAGCATTCCCAATATCAAACATACGACCTGGAAAGCACACGATCGTAATATAGCGGCCCTGTTAGAGCACCCGAGCTCGAATCAGGATTTCGACACGCAGGTAGAGACTTTCCAAAACACCATATACGACTACTTTAATGAGCACTATCCACCTCCAAACCGTTATGCTCACAAAAATAAAGAAAATACTTTTAAATTGAAAATGAGGAGGAAAAAAAGAGAGTTAATACGGAAACTTCGTAGGGCCAAAGCCATGGGCGATAATCAACTTAGTCACCAACTGTCTAGGGCATTAAGGTCAATTCTTAAACTAATTCAAGGTATATCAAAACAAATATCAAAAAATCTTGACAATTTTGACCGGGCAAAACACGAAGTAGATTTCGATAAAAATCCTTTCGAGTACTCAAAAAACATTTTCAAAGAAGAAAAAGGTAAGCTTCTCTTGACCAACGAGCAAATTTACGAACACTACAAAAGCACTTATCCACTACCAAAAACTCATATATTATATAAGGATCCTAACAAACAAAGACCTGAGAGTCCTTCTATTGATTTTCAATCTAACCCACCAACTTTGGAGGAAATTAATAGAATAATAAAAAAGAAGCCAACTAAATCAGCACCAGGTCCTGATGGTATTCCTTACATAGTATATAAAAAATGTCCGTCGGTTTGTAATAAACTTTTAAATATATTCGATAAAATCTGGTCAAGGAAGCAAATACCGGTAACATTCGGAAAAGCCATTTCTGTCCTCATTCCAAAAAAAGACAGTGTCACGAATCCGAAAGACACTAGACCGATAGCTTTAACAAACACAATTTCTAAGATCTTTTTCTCTTTTTTACAAAATAAAATGACGCAATTCATGATTAAAAATAAGTATTTCAGGCCGAATCACCAGAAAGGGTTCTTGCCCGGTATTTCTGGATGCCTGGAACACAACACACTAATTTCGGAAAGCCTTAAAGATGCCAGAACGAGCGAAAGACAAGTTACGGTGTATTGGATAGACTTAGAGAACGCCTTTGGGTCGGTACGACATGAACTGATGATGTTCGCGTTGAGATGGTATATCTTTCCTACTTTAGTTGTCGACATAATTGCATCATACTATTCAAAATTATATTTTTCAATAACTTCTAGCGGAAACCATTCCCGACCGCTAAGCTATAATATAGGTCTGTTTCAAGGATGTTGCATTTCTCCAATAATATTTAATATAGTAATTAACATTTTAATAGATAAATTAATAAGTCATGAGAAAAAGTGGGGTTATCGGTTTAAATTTAATAATAAATACACAGAATCCATACTAGCATTTGCAGACGATCTCGCTATACTGACACGTAACCCTAAACAATGTCAGGTACTTTTAAATGAAGTAGAGGATTTCTGTACGTGGACTGAAGGACTGAGGACAAAACCCAGTAAATGCCACTGTCTGTGTCTGGGTAGACGAGACACCAAATATACCTCTTATAATCCGGATCTTTCAATAGGCGGTCAAAGTGTTGCTACAATTACTGAAGCAGCCCCATTCAAATTTTTAGGTAAAAAAATAGATTACAAAGGTCGCACTCCATCTCTAGATATTATAGTCGATAGCTTTTTAAATGATCTTAAGAAGGTAAACGGTCAACCAATCAGTAATATCAAAAAAGCTTGGATATATGACAACTATCTAACGTCACGTCTAAATTGGCCTTTTCTAGTTTACGATCTTAATAAAACCCTTTTGTCTAAGTTAGATGCAAACGTCATAAAGATATTGAAGTCGTGGTTTGGGCTCGCGCATTCAGCGGACTCTTCAACTTTATTCAGAGACCGAAACAATTTTGGGATGAAATTAAAGAAACCATCGGAGCTCTATAAACACCTAAGAGCTACCAAAAGACATATCATCGAAAAATCTCATGATGATATTGTAACATCTCTTCCAAAAGATAAAAATGCATCAGAGCTGGAGTCACGACTTCAATTCCATAAACAATTCATGATAGGTGCTCAAACAAATAAAGCAGGGTTAGGATCTAGCGGGAAAGTTCGAGATATAGACTTAACAAAATCCTTTATTCGGCAAGATGAAAACGATCAGTATCGAGTGCACGCGATGAATCTAGAAATTCAAAATGAGTGGGTGACCATAGGCGACTTTTGTATTCCATTAGCATTGAGGTGGCGCACCTTACTTCATGAGTGGTCTCCAGCCTTATTAAAATTCTATCTAAATGCATTCCAAATGACTCTCCCAGATCAAAGTAATTTAGTAAGATGGGGTAAAGCTACCGAAAAGTCTTGCAATATCGGTAGGAACGGCTAAACACTTGTTGGTAGGGTGTAGGGTGCTATTGGAAAAAGGTCAATACTCGCGGCGCCATGATAAAGTATTGGAAATCATACGTGAAGCGGTTAGTCTTTCAGTAGCTAGAGCGCAAAAGGGTATAACAACCACCAAAAGATTCATAGAGTTCATTAAAGAAGGCTCGTCTAAAAAAACAAAACAAAAGCCTCACTCTATCTTAGAGGCGGCTCGCGATTGGACTATAATGATGGATACGTATGAGAAACAGTATAGAATTCCTGAGGATATTGTTGTCTCGTCATCCAGACCGGACATATTCCTGTACTCTAGACAATTAAAGCGCGTGATACTTGTGGAGCTTACTGTTCCGTGGGAAACTAACATTCCCAAAGATCACACAATTAAAGTAAACAAGTATTACGAACTGACCAACGAACTGACCAGGAATAGGTATATAGTTAATTTGTACGCGGTAGAAGTGGGAGCGAGAGGTATAACAGCGAAATCTCTCTATAACCTACTTAAAGATCTCGGCCTCTCTAGAACTATCATCAGTACATTTCTAGAACGTACTTCAAAGGCAGCATTAGTAGGTTCAATCCAAATTTGGTTAGGTAGGGAAAGGAGCGCAACCAGTTGAGGTGAGCGTGAATGCGCATTTTAAAGGGGCCCCTTAAACCTACACTTGGGTCGCAAGTCCCAGGGGCTGTTTGCGCTCCTCTCCCTGCAACGCGATGGGCCCGGCACCCGCACGGTGAATCCATGGAATGCTAAGAAGCTTCGTCTCTTACCTCAATGGAAAAATTATATAAATCCTCTCTTCGTAAAGAATAAATTTATTTGGTTCGTATATACAGAGCAAATTAAATATATTATAATATTTCTATTGACATAGATAAATTATAATTGGAAGAGCGACGGAACAGTTTTATAGGGAACGCGAGTTCGAATCCTTGATCTTATGGGTTTTTTGTCATTGTATATTTATTTAAAATTTATTCTTTGTTAAGGAGCTATATACATGAAAGGCTACATACTCAATTATTGTCTGCATAGTAAAATTAGCTTATATTATGTAAAAATTAAGTTTTCTTTAGGGACGCGTTTACGAAACAGATAGGTCGTAAATCACATATCTACATTGACAAAGCTTGGCTACGCACACGCACAACTATATAAGTCGCGAAAGTAGCTTCATGAAACAATTTTGATAGTTTAAATTTATTGGTTTTTCAAATATTATACTTTTAATAATTTAAATTATTTTATTTTTTTATGTTAATAATATTGTTTAATATATGATATTAGGATTGTTTGTGAACTGAAGGGCTAAACTGTTAAAGGCTGTTACTAGATCTCCTAGACGAAAAATGCTAGGTTAGCCGAGTTTAGGATTGCTTTGACAGTTTTAATAAGATTTTTCCATCAGACTTGATGGAGTAACCTGAATGTATGCTTATGGATGGATACTATTGGATCTCCTAGACGGATTGGACTAGGTTTAGGTTTGTTTTGATATGAAACGTTCTTCGTTTACGTATTCTTGTATGAAAAGGAAACTGTACAAAACGAATACGTCTTTCGATCAAAAAACAGACGAGGCTAAGCTTCTTAGCATTCCATGGATTCACCGTGCGGGTGCCGGGCCTATCGCGTTGCAGGGAGAGGAGTGCAAACAGCTCCTGGGACTTGCGACCCAGGTGTAGGTTTAAGGGGCCTCTTTAAAATTCGCATTCACGCTCACTTCAACGGTGCATTTCACTTCAAGTCTGACGGTAAGATCTTATTAAAACTAGACTAGAGGCTAGCAACTCGACGTCTATGTTCGAGGCTATACAAGAAAAATGTACCGAAAATACGCCTGACATCGTTTAATGTGTGTGACGATTAATAATTCTAAGTTTATTTATTGTGATGTACTAATGTTACGAATAGCTTACTTACGTACTTTTTGTTTTTTAAATTAAATGGTATTAATAGCGTTATGTATTTTTAAACCTGTACAATAAGCGTCTTCGTGTCTGAATTTGATGTCTTAAGTAAAACTAATTTGAACCAATCAGAAAAGTTAACACGGATTTGAATACATTTTTTTTAAATTAAGTCATTTAATAAAGTAAAATAATTAATTTCATTCAAATTTGTAAACAAAATTTGTGAATGGAACAAAGAATTTTTGAACATTTTCAACGCCAGGTAAAAAATATAGGTCCTAAAATGTTTTTTCTCATGTTATAATTTATTTCTATATTCGACTTTCCTATGTTTGATTTTTTATGAGGAAAACAAGACATGTATAGGGACATATGTTTGTCGGCGTCAACCTTTTTGGCGTTCCCTCTCTGCAATCAATTTTTTTCTGGCTGTCAATAGAAATATCAGATTTTTTTTATTTTGACAGGTAAATATATAAGCTGTATATTGGTTTTGGAAGTGATTAAAAAAGTTTAGCTAAAAACCAGCAAAATGCGATTTATGAGGTCATACTTTTAAATTGGTTTTGTTTGACTGATTAAATAATTTTTAGAATACTGAATAAAATGGTTTAACAAAATTAAAAGGCGATAAAATAATAAAGAAATTATAACGTCCCTTTTATTAATTTACCGCCTTGACAAAATGAGGCCGTTATTTTATCAAACGATTTTCCTGTCACGTTTCGCCTGACATAAAATTTTTAAACAGGACCGACAATTCTTCTAAATAAATTAGTTTATAACGTTATTACAAAAATAAATTTATTATGTATTTCGTTCCAGTTATATATTTCAGTTTAATATTAAATTTATATAAAGAGTATAAAAGAATATAAATCTTTGAATAGCAATAATTTATTGTTATTTGTAAAGCGTTATTAATTTAAAGAATCTTTTTATATGTATGCAGATTTTTTAAACAATAATCAACAAACTATGTGTAAATTAAATGTTTAAACAAATAAGTTATATATATAATATGTTTCTTTTATGTTCGTTGTATTGAATATAATTAATATTTGCTTTTAGTTTTATTAATATTTTCTCATTAAAATTGTTTTTTTTATGGATTTAAGTAGGTTACAGTAAATATATTTTATGTTATTTAAATACAAATATTTAAAATGTAAAACGTAAATATTGTCGTAATATCATTCACATATTGTTTTACATGTATACAAATGAGATTATTTTATTTTTTCTCTGTCACAGTAAATTATGACAGACAATACGTTGGTACATCCTTTATTACAGGAGATTTAAAATATGTTTGACAGACCGGAAATACTTTTAAAATATCCAATTTACATTTGTATTCAAGTAATTAAAAATATCTTTATCTTACAAATATTATAAAACACGAAGAATATTTATAGTATACTAGTATGTTATTTGTGATGGATCCTTTTCTACGATGACTTTTTAATCTTCATTTTCAACTAGAGCATACAATCCTCCACAGGGTCTTTTTTATAGTTCAACAATTTCAGAACGTGATGTTGGAATCAAAAGCGTACTGTTTGAGTTTTTTTTTAAACTGATTTCCCCATATATACAATTAATTCTTTGAGCTGTCACTGCATCGTTGGTGTCGCGCTTGAACTCGTGTTCGTTAATAACGCGATATTATAAGTTTTCCTTTTTTTTTTAACAAAATTATATCTAAATAAATAAAGTATTCGAAAACAAATGAATGACTAAGTCCTAAACAGGTATACACGTGCCAAAATTTGAAATAAATTATAATTTCTACTTCACAACCAAGTTAAGTCGGTTTATACAAACGCTAATTTCATTATAATTATATTTTTTTAAAAATTTAAAATTTAATATTATTAATATAAAATAATAAATCTCAGTACAGATTTTCTTTTCTGCCATAGCATCATATAAACACTCCACCCATATTTTCAAACCTCCACGTTCATACTTAAGACTCATATCGTTATTTCCTTTATCTAAATATTCCAAATATTTAGGAGTAATTATTTCAGTTTACAACCCATCTTCATGATTAAACATTTTAAAGACGTTGAAACAAAACTTTTTTGAAGTTATATAATTTATTTAAGCAAATTTATTATTCATATCTTTAAAAATATTATTATTTCTTTGACAGATAGTCTAAAGTATTTATGTAGTGTATAAAGTAAAGTGAAAAAAATTACTCACTTTTCAATATATGTAATCCGTAATCTGTTATCTGTAAAACCCAGCGCCTGTCCACCAGGCAGTTGTTTGATGTCAGATTTCCATGAGAGATGAGAGCAGATTCATGCAAATAGGTCAATCCTCTCAACAGGTCTGCGACGAGGCTCGCCACAAACATGTCATCCAGATGCAGGTCTCTGTCAGCCAGCACTGTGGCCAGAGATCCCCTCGAGCAGTAGGCAGTCACCACACAAGAGACACCAGTTTCAATACACACCCCCACAAATGGAGTCAGATTCTCGTGGCGAAGTTCTCTCATCTGTTGGTGTTTAATAATGAGATTTACTGAAGCATTTATGTATTATTGAATATTATTTTTAAAAAAATATCTTAAAGATCATTTCGGGATTCTCTTATATCTCCAGGTGTATGCGTTGAAGATCAAAAATATTGATTTGCAAGGCTTAAAAATAAATACAATTTGTTCCACATGTAAAAAATTAATTTAAAAAAAGAATTTAGATAGGGCATGAAAGTTTATGAAAATTGGTTATTTGATAAAAAATAACGTTTGTATAAAAATAAAATGTTATTGGATAAGTTCGTGGTTGTCTAAATGATGATAAAAATATCGTAAAGTTATTTGTGAGATCCACATCTTCTCCCTAATGTGGAAGTTGTTTTTTTTTTTATTTTATACGTCGGCCAGGCATTGGTAAAGGAAATCGACCAGACAATGTCCAATGTTGTCCAATGTTGTCCAATGTTGTCCAATGTTGTCCAATATATCATGAGAGTACAGAACAAAATATACAAAATAAACGGTTTCCCCATTAATTATGTTTTTGAGTGGGAAGCAATTAGATAAACCGTTTAGTTAACTAAACAAATAAATAGTATTGTAACCCAATAAATTACTGCAAAATAGTGTATGATTTACACTAACTATTGAGCCGGGACGACAAAAAAAAAACTAACAGAATTTTGAAAAACGTAATCTTTTCAAAACTAGACGAATTAAATGCAAATAAGTTGATTATTTAAATATAAATAAAGAATACTTTTACAATTATATTAACTTTCACTTTTATATAAGAAAATAAAATATATTGAATAATTTAATATTATATCATTACAAAACTGATACTATGACAAACGAAATACATTTGTCTGTTTGTGTATAATATTAATATTACGAAGTAACAAAACTGTCTCTAATTCTTGTATTTCTCTTAAGTAATATAATATATTTAGTTTTCCTTTGCCCTTCGTCTTATTCAGTATAGTATTCTTTTGTTCGACACTAAACCAATTTAGGGTCTGCTTTTATGTAATATATGTAATGTCTGTTATGTATTCATTTATTAATCTTGTCTAATTTTACTATACATGATATAAAATATGTACTTCTACTACTTTATTTTCTAAAAGAACTTTCCTTACAACTCTTGTATGTGTGTTGATGTGTGTTGGTAGGACTATCGTAAAAACACACATCTACCCTCAATAAATATTCTATAAAATAAAAAAACCATTTTAAACTATATTAAATATCCCAAAACAAATCTTAAGCTTTATAAAATTAAGTATATTCTAATATTTTTTGCAAGATTTGTGTAAACTTTCATTTGCCTACCATTTTCGTTCTTCCTTTTTTTTTAATTTACCTTTGATTTTGGTTTCAGCACTTACTTATCCAAACTTATCTAGATGCTTTCACCCATTATTCCCAGTTAAAGCAATAACTCGATTTCTGAAGCTTTTAAAAGACATGATAATATTATAGTATTCATATTAGATAACATGTAAATATTCAGACACGTAAAACAATATTAACATTTAAACGTGCCAATAAAATAGCATTCAGTTTTATAACCTCACCAGTTAATAAATAACCAAATAGTTTATATTACAATCCGTTAAAAATGCATCGATATTTAACAGAAACATTAACAATAAAGCAAGAAAAATAACTGTTTGACTTTAACTAACAAAATATTTACCAGTGAATAAAAACTTTCACAAAAATATTTTGCCAACTTCATCTATAAGTAAGAAGAGTGTTAGTCCAGACACGTGTCTATAGATTTCATAAAATATCTACGTGCACTGTTGATCTTAAATTCTCAAACAGAAAGGCAGCCTAATGGATGCGAATTTCTCGAAAAATGTAGGCACCTAAAGCAACACTTGGCCAATTTTTGTTACGGTAAATGGTATTTTAAATGATAACACATAATATTTATAATAATAATATTTGTCGCCCGAGTAAACTCTAAAATATCTCTAGTTTTCTAAATCTAGAGAACGTTAAGTAAGCCGAAGTTTCACGATATACAATAATGTGTCAATACTTTTGATTAATTATATTTTTGGTACATTTCCGTTTAGATTATCAATATTGGTATGAAATTAAATATTGCCTAATAATAACAATAATGCATTAATGGCGGGCTTAATGCCACAAAGACATTCTATAACAGCCAACGTTAGCGTTCCTGTAACCAGTTACTTGGTCTCTTTGTGTATATAAGTTCTACGCTGTATGTGTGTGTCTATGTGTATATAAGGTCTATGCTGTGTGTAAAGTAAATGGGAGAGTTGCATATATAGACGAAGTATATATTATTTATTAGTTGGTTCATTTCAGTATCAGGCTTTACTTTGAATCTAAAATATTTTCAAATTAATAATTAAGATTGAAAAACCGAAAATTTGTGCGTAACGTATAATAAAAGAGTATCTATGAATGTTTGGAATTGTCTAAAAATATTTAGTCAAGTTAAGCTTATATATACGTCACTATCCATGAAGTATTATACAATCTATATTCATATTGAAAAATATCAATAAAATTAGTCCCTAGATCTGCTTTAAGCACCTAACTATTTATCAAAGTTCGACTTTCCATACTTAAATTAAAAACAAGATTGACTGTGAAACGACCTTTCATTTCCACTAATAAAATAAAATAATATCTTCAAGATTATTAGTTTTATTCTTAAATTTTATCTATAGCTACCATTTATACATTTGGTATATATATTTTTCAAACATAAATTGACAAGTGGTTTATGCCTTATGACCAACCGATTAAGTGAATTCTGCTTCCATCTGCATGCTCTTACTCACTCCCTTTTCAGTCAACCTTGTATTGTAACTTTTAATCCGCATTCATACATTTTGGACTCGCGTCTTTCATTACACCAGTTCTTGATGGAACCATTTTTGTCCCTTTCTCATCACTCAAAAATATGCTGTTCATGCTGTAAATGGTTTTAGCAAGCTTTTTTCTTTACAGACCAGCTGCCTGATTGAAATGTATCTTCCTCGGTAATAATGATTGTGAGGAAGATTGATTTCAGCTCAGATCAACATATAGTAAGAAAGAAAATAAGGTGTTGGATTTTCCATTCGATGGAAAACCTTACTCATACTATATCCATGGAAATCTTTGCTGTCCTATTCTACGGCCAATACAGCTTTTTTACTAAATCCAATTTTTTTATTGAATCACTTACAAATCAAAGAAATCCAATCCTATTGAAATTCTGGGCGTTAAACTAAAGTAAAGGGCTACATAAATATTAAAAAGAGCAAAAACTGGTTTAATAAAACAAACTTTGAGATTACGTGGCCCTTTTACGACTCGTTAAGAAGGATGTTTGAATTGACAGGTATTTTATTTTTTTATATACCCAAAAATTGTGAATGCAATTTTTCTCTTAAACCGTCTATTTTATGGACTTTGAATTAATTAAATTATTAGTACCTTGAGCATTAATAATAGTTTTTGTCATAATTCTGTGTTATCGAGTGTGTACAGTGATGCAGGATATTTTTGAAATATAATCTTTACTAGTTCATGGGATTTCAACCTTCGATATGATATTTGGATATTCAATGATACTCAATGGACCAACATATGACTTTTACTCTTGGTTAAATATATAAGAATATGCCGACTTCGATTAAAATTCAAGAGAGTTTTATATTATATGAATTGCAGTTCCCATCGATTTTTATTTCTTATGACAAACATAGATACTTTATTTATTATATACATGGGATATGTTACTATATATAATATTTAAATATTCAAAATTTGACAGCCGTGGAAGCCATGTAATGTCCTACTTTAATTTAAACATCTTTATTTAATTCTGGTAATAATATTTTTTGTAGATACCGAGAGACGTACAGCTGACACAGAAATAAAGAAGAGAAAAGTCGTCTGTAAACTAATAACAAATACCTGTTTCAGCTCCTTCTTAATTGCTCTAGTGATGTCTATGTTCTTCTTCTTCAGTCGCTTCACAGCCACAATATTGCCTCTGTATGACGCAATCGTGGTGTGAGCTCGTTTCCTCTCAACTTCTTGAGCGATGGAATCCTGATAAAAAAAAAATATATTTTATGTACTAATGTGTACTTAGACGCTTTTTACCCCCAAGAAATAACTTGAAAATATTTACATCTCAGTGCATACTTGCTAATTTACCATATAATTTTTTACGCACTACTCCCATGTCTTCTTCTCTTATAACCAATCGCATTCTTTCTCGAGTCATTATTCAATATAAAAAAAAAACTAATAACATGAATTATTGTAATATTTTTAAATGATAATTGCAAAAAAAAATACATAATAAATCTCACTGACATACCTTATTACAGGTGGTTATAAAAGTAAGGTCTTTGGCCTCAATCCGCCACAGAACGGAATCTAAGATCTGTTCATATCTGCAGTGCCGGACAAACAGTGCAGCAGCTAGTAGCAGCGCTGCTGCAGCCGCTGCAGCCGCTGACAGCAGCACGGGGTCATGTGGTAGAGCGCACTTCATGCCATCGAAGCCACAAGCTGGTTCCGCAATCGGTGGTTTTCCACCAATCCATGCTATTTTAGATCCATCTACAAATTCCTATAAAAACGGTAACTGTTACATCATAATATAATATATACATAATATAGGTATGCGACCTATGTATTTATTAAACAGAAGAGTAGATGTTTTTTACTGAATACGTCGAAAGGGGCTTTACAATTTACATGGCTTTATAAAATGGGAGACCAAATAATATATGAAAGAACTATTTAAAAAGGGTGAGCAGAAAAATCTGGAAATTCACTGATCGGGGAATCAAGGTTTAATTATAATTATTTCTTAGATACAAAAGAAAATAAGCTCTTTTACAAATAAGGACCTTATCTAACAAAATGTGCTACCTTAGAAATCAAATGCAAATAAAATAATTCTATCATAGTCATTAAATGAACCTTTGAAAAATAGTTTTGTGACTTTCAAAGGTTTTTGACGAATATGGTATTAATTTTATCAGATTTATTAGAGAAAACTAAAAGTGAAATGTTTGAAATAAAGATATTTTTTATTTTTAATAACTTTTAAGATAGAACTTTTGAAAAAATCTATGAAACTGTAACCTCTGGGTTAACGTCCCTGTTGCTCGGCCAACTGAGCTTTAGTTGGAGTTGTAAGTCCCTACTGGTCTAACGGTTGTACTCAATATTGTATAAACAGTCCAAATTAGACAATATCTTTTGTTGCCAGTCCGTTCACCCGACTGTAGTAAAGGGTAGACTTGCAGATTAATACTTGTCGGGAAGTGAGCGTGCACGATAGCTCTGGCTCCAGCTGAATACTGGTAGTAGCCTCTCTGACGTTGCCAGCAAGTGACATCGCTAATGAAAGTGTGACTACAGTCCCGGTATCTTCTGGAGAAAAGATAACAGGGTGGTCTGATCTGGTTTGTCTATGACTCATAGCCATGCAAGCTTACTTGTTTTTATAGTGCCAATGTTGGAAGACATTGGATATGAGACATGCTTTACAAAGATCCCCGTGCCTTAGACAATTTTGGTGCAGGAGTAGCGGTTCAACCTTTATAGCTGAAAGGTTGGTGGGGCTACATAATATATAGAGCTAAGGAGAGGTTAGAAAAATCATGTAAATAACTCAAAAATGGCTTTAGGTATTCTCTATGTAATCTGGTTGCTTGACAACGAATTCTTAATCAAAGTCACCCGTGGCCTGCCACAGATGACATTGATTAAAAATTCCTTTGGAAACTAGGAAACTACGAAACGCTTCTACAACTTAGCTTATATAAGCGTTTTTCAGTTTTTTTTGCAGCTTAACGAATATTCTAAAATGTTATATTCTAAGTTTTTTATTTTTGTTCTTAAATTCCAGTGTCTTAAAATTCCATACTTGTAAATATTTTTTATTTAAATGTATAAAAGGGAATATAGAGTTATTTTTCTATTTAGCTGAATACGTATAAATTATTTTCGTCATATTGAAATCATTATCGGTTTGATTACAACGCAATTACGCTGATGCTTTAATATCTCATGTTTTTTAACTCTTGCAATAAAGATAAATCTGATCGTTCAATTATAAATATATAGTTATGTTAATATATATAATAAAATTCATCAACACGGGCAGGACCTGCGGACCTTTTAAGATTGGTAGGTCTGATTATACTGTAGTCTGATCTATTTTCTTAGCTCAACTTACAGGAAGTGAATCTGATGAGTTGGTATATCGGAAGGCCGCCACAGGTTGAGCACTCCATCCACATGAAGCACTTGGATCCTCTACAACTCCGATGACGGAGAAGTTGCCTTCAGCGTCACCTGCGTTATCCATGTTAACCTAAATCAAAAAAAGCGATTTTATGGTAAATAGACAGTAGTTGGTCTGATATAATATATTTTTTAAAGAATAACTTAATACTATGGAACATTTTAGTATTGTTTCAAGATTTAAGTAAGTCCTAAAATGTATATTATACACTAAGTACTTTAATTACGTTACTATACGCCTAAAAACACATAAAAAAACTATCGGCATAATATTTATAGTTTATTTTTAAACTGAGCTATCTTAGGGTTATTCGCATTGCTGACTAGCAAATTTATCCTGTATATACAGATACAGAATACATTTATGTATATACAGAGTACATGTTACAGCGTAGCATAATAGATGTTGCAGAAAACGATTGCTGACTTTATAAATGTATTCTGTATCTATTTATAGCTAGGGGTAAATTTTCTTATTCTGTCAGTGAAAATCCTGGCGCGTAGCATAATAGATGTTCCTGTATGGGAATGAAACTCTCTCTCACTAACCTCTGCATCATCAGATCATCACACTAGTTACATTGTTATCAGAGTTTGTTTAAACGAGAGTTTTCGGTCGGCAATTTGGTAGCGGTACGAAAAAACCTGACAAATATATATGTATGTAGCATGACAAATATATATGTATGTAAAAATCTTAACAAATATATATGTTTATACTAACTTTTGTGTACTAAAAGTTATATTACTCTTCTCATATAAAATAGTGGACGTCGCCAAAACAAAAGAATACAGTTGTTTCCAAACACAATGAACAACAGACAACAGAACGGCTAGTGGAAACAAATTAACTCACGTAAAAGCTTTTGTTTTATTAGAAAGACAGGTTCTCTGTGAAGTTGGCAATGACTTAATAAAAATATTCATGATGAACAAGTACTATTGTAAATAATGATAAAAAATTACAATTACTTCTTACAACGCGATCCCAACTCGATAGATAGTTAAAGTTCTAAGAAGGAGCTATTATTCAGATAAATAATTAGTATTTCTTTTTAAGGCTTTTTTAAGAAGAAAGTTTAATATATGAGTTATCACGGTTGATGCGCTTCATTTAAAGTATTCGGGTTAAAAATAAGCACATACAGAGCTCGTCTGAGTTATTGAATTTTTCTGAATTTAATTGAGTAAGCTGAAGTGCCGCGATCTCTTTTGCTGTAGTTGAACGCACGTTAATATTTTGGAGATCTATCCATCTAATAATATTAATTTATAAGTTTGCACGTTTCACTATATATTGTTTGTTGCATCATGTAATAAAATATACAATACAATGGTTAAGCTATGAATATTGCGTTTATAGGATATATCAGCATACTTTACAGAAGCCATGTCACAGTTGAGCGGCAACCTTTTTACTACTACATGTTTAGACTTTTTTGACAGAGTTGGCAATCTCTTAAAAAATGATTTTTTTTTAACTATTTATGAACTTTATAGGAAAGTAATCGATTTCATGAGCCCGATTATAAGTTGTTTTACTTTACAAAGTGCCGGCGTAGTTAACCTTGAGTGATATAAATAGATTGTTATAAATAGGAGAAAAAACAAGGTTAAAAAAAATAGAGGAAAAAACAAGTTAGTATCAAGAGAAAGCATCGTGTATATAAAAAAAGCATACATACATACATACGTAACGTAACGTAACGTAACGTAACGTAACGTAACGTAACCTACCATAGATATACTCTGTCACTATGTCAGATTTGATAAACTACAAATCCTCGCTAAAGAACACCGCAAGATAGCTACCTACTGATATCCAAAAATATCCTAATTTTTAATATGAAGATAGTTGGAGCCTAGTTAACTCCTGGGACCCAATTATGAACTATGTAAAATCTCTAGTCTCTGAGACCCTCAAGATGCTGTACCTCAAAATAGAGCATAGAGCATAGGCATAGAGTACATCTTGAACTCTATGCCCGGAATATTAGAAACCGTTGGAGGTGATAACTGACTTACTGACAGACACCTACATCTCGTTTTTGCAAAGCATTAAAAAGTTGGGTTAAGCTAAAAGTTCAAATGTAATTCATTTTTGATATAATTTACATAACAATATGGTATATCATTAAATACGTGAGTATATTTAGTAAATTTTAATTTAGCGTGTTATTAAAATATCAAATATAGTATCGGTTCAACGACTCTACATCCTATACGCACGACGAAGGTGACGCCGGAGGCAGGTGTACGCGTTAATGCATCAAGACATACATTAACGCTTTCTTATTAAAAATCAGATTGCCGGAAACTGATTTTTAATAAGTTGCGCGTGGAGTTTATTAACAATTATAAGTTTACAAATATTTCTCAAAAAATAACCTCACTATTTGTTTTTTTTTTACATGTGCTTTGTATTAAAATATACACTTTTATATATACTTAGTCTGGCCATAAATTCTGTTACACTTAAAAATAAAAGAAAAAAATTACATTTGAATTTCGAATATGTCATTTTTATACGAAAGGAAGCTTCCCAATTAGAGTGCATCGTGGACATCATCCGGCTTCAGTGATAGTTTGGTAGGGTGTTAGCTGTGAAGAAGTGACTGAGCCAAAGTTTTGTGAAAAAGGTATCAAAACATCGGCACAAGCATATCAAGATAAAAACTTGATATACTTATGCCGATGTGCCGATTAAGTATATCATTCTTGAGAAGGTAGTTAAGCCCCTTAACATCATCATGTTTAATAACCAAGTATGGTACTTCCAGCAAGACTAGGCGCCTGGTAATAAAGCTCGTTCCACGCAGTCTTGGTTGGAAGCGAGAGTTTCGGACTTCATCAGAGCTGAAGACTGACCGTCGTCTAGTCCCAATCTTAATCCGTTGGATTATGATTTATGTTCAATTTTAGAGAGTACAGCTCGCTCTAAACGCCATGACATTTTGGAGTCCCTAAAGTAATCTATACGATTGGCAGTGAAGAATTTTCCCATGGAAAGAGTGCGTGCTTCTATTGATAACTGGCCTCAACGTTTAAAGGACTGTATTGCAGCCAATGGAGACCACTTCGAATTAGCTTTAAATATTTTTAATTGTTTTATATTTATGTACTAAACTAACATACTGTAAAAGTAATAAATGTTATTTGCAGTATTTTTTTTATTTAAGTGTAACAGTATTTATGTCCAGACTGAGTATAAATCAACTTATTTTAAATAAGGTATTTTGTAAAAAAATCCAATTTAAAAACTATAATGATTGTACAAATATTTTCATAAAATGTTTAATTTCAACTGGAGTCAACTGTTTAAAGAAAAACTTTACTTAAACCGATCATATAATTAACACTTTAAAAAATATTTTTTTACCCTAATATGTAAGTAATTTTAGATATTTTAGACGTAGATACTGAAAATCTATTAAGTTATTTGCTTTTAATTGAGATATTATCCAATAGCTAACATATTCCTTTAATTAATTTTTGAGCAATATTTCTGTATTAATATATATATAATGTTACGGTAAGACGACGTTCAAAAAAGGTTAAAACAAGGAGTGTTTGAAAATGTATAGTTTATAGATAAAATCAAACAATAGCTTATGTCACAACTATACATTTACCATTCTACTAGACTTGGTTTTAATGCCATTTGTCTCTGGTCTAGACCGCCAGTAAAGGAATGTTAGATCAAAATATAGACTTAGTACTCGTATGCTTTGCACAGAATATAATTAAAACATTATGAAAAATATTTAAATAAGACCTTTATGTGTTTGGAAGAATAATAGTAAATCTTATATACACCACCAATAATATACATGTTTGGAAATTTAACACCAATATTCAATTAATAGTAAGATTCACTAAGTAACGTTACAGCCTCAAGTTATTACATTAACTTATTTAACAAATATATTTATTGAATATATCAAAAATAAATATTTTTGGAATATTCCTACTTAATAAAATGTAATTAAGGATAGATATGTAACTTACATCAAAACCCTGAAGAGACCTGTAAGTGGTAGGTCGGAGCAGGCTCATCAGCGTCGCACCGTCCGTCAGCGCCAGCCCGTGCTGGGTGGCGGCGGTGGCAGCTCGCGCCCACAGTGTCACCGCGTCGTAGAGATGAGCCGCTTCTATCGGCACCTATTGACAATTTTATTTAGGTTTATATTAAGTTTTAAGATTTATTAAAGTTTTTTAGTCCTAATGAAGCGGCAAATACTGGCAATCTTTACGACTGTTCGGGCGTTAACAAGGGAAATTGTTATTGTTTTTTTCCTTTATATTATTTAATTCTGAAGACAGTGAAGATATTGATGTTAGAGATAGAATTTGTAATTTTATATAATGTATTTTATTATTGATAAAGAAGAAAAGCATTCAACCAACAAAGTTATTCATTCATTCATTCATTCATTCATTCATTCATTCATTCATTCATTCATTCATTCATTCATTCATTCATTCATTCATTCATTCATTCATTCATTCATTCATTCATTCATTCATTCATTCATTTATTTATTTATTTATTTATTTATTTATTTATTTATTTATTTATTTATTTATTTATTTATTCATTCATTTATTTATTTATTTACGCACACATGTTGACAATAAGCATTTAAAAAGAAATTTGTACATTCGATAACTTATCTCTTAAAAGAGCTCTCTTCCCGAAGATTAAAAAAACAAATTCATGGAGACATTAGGTCTTAAGGTATATTAAACTTAAAACACAACAGCGAGCAGCAACAAAGATGACAAATAATTATATAAAAAGTACTAAAAAACTTATATATAATAGCCATATCTTACAGTTATTACTATGTATTTTTTCAGGCACTTTATTATGAACGTCTATAACATTTTAACGAGTGTGTAAGTTTTAACGAGGCTCTATTATAATAAAATGAGTCATGTGTATTTAAGTAGCCAAATTAAATACTTACGACGTTAAAAATTAATGACTTAGCTATAAAGATTACTGGAGTAGATATGAGAATTATTAATAACTTGTAAAATTAATATTTCAAACACTTTATTATAGATTTTAAAATCAAGTGGAAAATTATCGAGACATTCCTAAGCACGAGTTGTTATTTTATTCAAATAGTATTTATGAAAGTTTAAAAAACATGATTCCGAGAGAAAACTCTCCTTTAATTATTCAATAAGTTTAATAATCAATTGACTTATGCAATTATAGCATATATTTCGTTTATATAATTACGTACCTATTTGTATCTAGACACATTCGTATTTAGTAGATAGTTTGCATTCAATTAGTTAAATAAATAATTTAACTAACAAACTTATTAGTTACACTTAACTAGTTTAAAGGCAGTTTAGTGAAAAGTTAAGTTATTCTTTGTGGTACAAATTATCTTTGTGACAAGAAAAATAAACAACAACAATTTTAGCCAATAAATGCTAATAAATAATCATTTATCTTTGTAATTATCGTATTTTCATTATTCTATAATTTTATTTTTAATATTTAAAATATAGTAAAACTAATTAAAATCATCTTCTATATGATAACCGAGTATTTATTCTATTTTTTAATCCGATTACAATATTCACATATCTATTATAAGAGTACCAGTTTTATTTTTAGCTACTTTTTATAAAAATATAAAAATATGATAAAAATATCTATAATTAAAAGTAAATATATCAAGAACTAAAAAAAGATAATTAAACTTTTATGATAGTTTGAATTAAAAATAAAATTTATTTTAATGTTCAAAATGTCGAATTATAATGTAGTTGATTCATTTAGGGTGGTATTTTTATTACCATTTTTCTTAGTGACAGATACGGGCGATATTTCAAAGTTTATTCCATTATAGAGATTGTTTCACAAGGCAAAATAAAATACAGAAGAAGAACTTTAAAAATATATCAAACTTATATATGTAAGTGTTTTGTATAACATTAGATATATACTAACGAAATATATACAAAGTATATTATGTATACTGAAAGGAGTAAAGGTAGAGTCACTGATCAGAGCAGAGATTTACCTACGCATACCGTGTGCTACCAAGCCAATGTATAATTATAACATTACATTGACGTACACACAGACTACACTACAGCCTACCTTAGCTTAAAACGAATTGCAACTTTCTCATCACGTTTAATAATTTTAAAATATAATATAAAATACTTACAGACGTGTCATCAAATATCTTGTGATAGTTGGGAACGCAAAATGGCGGCGCCGCTGAGAGCTTCCGGATCATTTGACACAGCGTTCTAATAACATAAAAAAATATATATATATACTTTTTAAAGCTATTTTCTAATATATGTAATATAAGACGTTGTTTTTTTTGCATATAATTAATAAATAACTATTATATATTATAATAAATAATACATTATTAATAAAGGTTCCATTTTTGTATAACAAAGATTTTAAGATCAAGTTTCTCGTAAGGGCGTTAAGTGTGACATAAGTTAATGTGTCATCCCAAATTTCAAACTATATCCATCAATCTTGATATTTCACTTTAGAGGTTTTTTAACGTATTTAAGGGAAAATAGAATTAATTTTATGTCTCGAAAATGGCAAAAGGGTCAGCAAATTTATTTATGAATATAATAACTTCTATATTCGTATAGTTTACTTAATTGTTACTAATTTATAAATTAAACGATTATTATTTATATAATATGAGCAATAAACATTTATTACTATAAAATTTAAACATTATTTAATAAATTATTACTCACAAGTAGTCTGGATTCGTCGGATATGACGGAGTAAGTTTGAGGACCGCTCTGAACGCGAGCACGTCGCTGCTACTATTATACATTAGATGATCTGCAAATATATCCAAGAATCCAAACCTTATCATTAAATGGACGAAACTTAATATTTATTCGTACTTAACATATTGTAAGGGACATGTATGAAATGTTTTTAGAAATTAAGATTAGCATTAAATTTAGATGAATAGGCTAAGATGTTGGAGAAATATAGACTACTTTTTTTTTAAGGTTGTTGTTGGTAAGATTTTTACCACTTTTCGTGGTGAGGGCTAGTATTCACTTGAATTTATCCCTTGGATAACTCTAATGGCACCCTTAGGAACATATGGCGTGGTCCTATTCTCCGCCGCGACAGCAAAGCATGGGAAGATGACATATAAAAGAATAGCGTGGAATAGTTTGATATATTGTGTTTATCCCAAATAATTGAGAACAGGTGGATATATATATTTTTTTAATATACAACACGGTCTTTATCATTTGACTGAAATCAAATAGTTCAACTTAAATTATTTTTTAAATATAACTATTCTATTTTCAAGTCTAGTTGTCTAGTTCAAAAACTTAGTGTCGAGATTGGCGCAAGGATGGGCGGCAGATAATATCTAGTATCTAGTGAAGATAAAATGTTGTTAATTTGAGATTATCGTAAGAGAAAATTCTCGAAGTGTTTTCCAGTAATTTCGACCCCATAACTTTGTTTCTGGTAACGCTTGAAATTAATTTGATTTAAAAATAGCAAGATAATTTTATTAAAAATAATAATTTATATAACACTTAAAGGTCCAATGTGATTTAAAAAAACATGTAGTGATACAACATTTGTGTCACAGCTGTCAGCGTCTTAGACGCAAAAGTTTATATTAAGTTGTTTCAGTTTCAGTGTTGCTTCAGTGGAGACAACATTTAAATATGAAATTGTGTAAAGTAGCGTATAATAGTAAAGTAGTTAGAAATCAGAAATAAAAATACTTATAATTTTAATTACCAAAAAATCTAGTTTATATTGTGTGACGTGTGAATTTTTTTTCTCATTGAGTGTAACGTGTTTACATAATTATAAATAAAACCCTCTGTTTCGTATTAGTTTACAGTTACCATTTTTTTTTGCAGTTATAATGTGGCAGTAAAAATGGATTATTTATTTTGTTACCAACATTGTAGAGATGACATAAAACGGACGACGTGCAAAAGTAGTTCTGTGAGACTGACTCCATAATACAAACTTTAGTTTTATTGCGTTGAGGAATAGATTGAACAATCAGTGTTTGAGTTTTCGGAGTATGACCTGTTTGCTCCAGTTTACTCAAAACTTATTTAAAGGTTATTATAAAAATAGCGATATCTCGTATAAGTAATTTGTGCTACATTATTTTTAGCGTCACGTTTTGCTTTTTGTTCAGCGTCGTTTCTGATACAACGGATCGAGCTAGTTTACTTCTATATAATTTAATTACTCATGTTTTTACATAGGTAATTAAATACAAGGAAGATTTTAAGATTGGAAGATTTACTTATATACTTATTTACTTTAAGGATACCAGAAAATGATGGAGACTATCATAGAAATGATAAAAATGGATGATTCTGTTCAAAGGAGGGCAATATACTCCCAGAACAGCCTCTTCATCATCATGAGCTAAAAGAAGACAGTACGCATCAGTTATTGTAGGCTTTGTTACCTTATCTATTAGTTCGAACAAACATAATAAGACCACCATTTTGGTTCTTAAATCAGATGTATACAAAAAGTAACCGGTGATTTCTGGTATTATAGTTGTTTTGTTAAGCCAGCAGTTCGTCAATTTAGAAGTTCAGGTGCTTCTTGGTTACAGGTCGTGGTGTGTATAAATGTATGCGTTATTTTAAATGATTTATGAATAGATCCATGAGTTTATTTGGGTTTTATTGGTTTTTAGGTCATCGACTATTAACAAAATTTTAAGTACCCGTCAGAAAAATGAGTTCTACGTAAATTAGAAACACAATTAAATTAAAGTTGTAAATCTTTATCCACTTTTTTTTTAAACGCACCATATTACGATAATTTAATTGTGTAAGTTACCGTTTAGACACGAGCCCATAATGCCCACTGCGTCTATTGTGTCCTGTGTTAGAAGAATTAATGGCGCCGATGTTTGGCGGCGACGCGTTGTCTTGGCACTCGTAATAATATACATAAAAATGATAAAAATCTCTATTTCCCTTGGTCATGACATAACTTGAATAGGACTGCACCATTTTAGCAAATGAATGAACCTTTTTTTTAAAATACTCCTTGATGTTTGATGAAGTTATTACAAAGAGGAAAATGTCATGTGTTATAAAGATACCTTTATTTTTCAAAATCAAAATTATCAGCTGTCATTGTTTTGCATGTGTCAATTGCATCAGCTAGATTAATTTAATATATGCACGCACGAGACACAAGCACGAGGCACTTTGTAAAACTGATGGTTCTGTTACGTATGTTAATTTAGAAATAAGATATAGAATAAGGGAAACAAATAAAAGGTAATAAAAATAAAAACGTTTGCTACGAATTAAACATACCGGCGTGTGTAATGGAAACGTCATTCGGATCATATATTTCATCGTCGACTGCGATGACTGCGTACTCGCCGTGCGCCAGCAACCCGCGTCGCTGCAGCACGTTCACGAAGTCCACCAGAGCGATGTGCTCTCCCAGAAATACGTACACTGTTGAAAATTACTACATTTGTTACTATTGCATTGTTTAAATCATTATACATATATAGAACCAAAACATGTCAGGAGTCGTCAGTATAAATATTGTTTATGACACTCTTAATTCATTATAATGATAATGGTACGTCATATCTATATCATACCGTGACGTCACAATCTCTCTTTGAAATAATAAGCGCATTTTAACAGCGCATGACTACGTTCGATGTTAGTCGGATGTAACAATTAATTAAAAGTGTTTGTAAATAATAATTTTATTAATATTATTGAGGTTAAATTAAAATATTTTTACTTATTTGTTAAACTAATTTTTAACGACATTATACCAAACATTTAAATACACAATACATTTATATCACATCACTACGAGGGAAAGTGTAAAATGATAAAAGATACAGTTAGGTAAAAAGGTTGCTCAACTGATTTTTAAATAATATATATTCAAATTTATTTAAATAACAAAATTTAGGACTAAAAATAATTGATGACTTTTAGGTTCTGAGATTATTTTGAGTTTTTTTTTCATGAACCTATTATTATTATGTACATAAATTCATCCGTTAATTAGATTTTCAGACATATTCGTAAACCGCTATTAACGTGCTGTGTTGCGGCAAATAGTTCATTAAGCGGTTACTTCTGTCTTAATTAGAGGACATGTAGTGGACTATGAATAGACTAAATTTCAAATTCCGATTCACCATAATCCAGATTTGTTTATTAAAGTTTTATAAAAGTTTATTAACAAAACTTTAAATTTACTTTACTCCAAACCGCCTTTTGTAATTTCTCTCTCTCAAACTCAAGATTTCTTGAAATTACAGTAGGCCGTTTGGAATAAATACATTTAATAGGTACAATTTTTTTATTTTTTTTTTCATTTTAAAAACATTGTATAACTTGTATTTTGTAATAAGTTTTATTTTTTTAAATAGTGATTTTCAAACCGAATTATTTACTTAAAAAGTATAATAGATAGAGAATCCTTAGAAATCAAAAAACATCTTTTTTTTCATATTTCACTTCAATCGGATTGTAATTTGTTTATTTATAAATCTTTTCCACTTTGAATCATTAATAGTGATCACTTGTGTACGTCAAATCTCTATTTGACGTATCTCTATTAGGAGCCTATTTTGATACCATACTTATCGAAATAAGCCCTTCTGCAAGAACATTTGTAATATATTATCGCACTTGTTTATTTTTATTAAATAAAAAAATATTCGTATTATGTAGTTTTAATTCCATTTCACCATTTGGTACTTCACCATTTGGTACAGATAGGATAATTCTAGTGAAGTGTTACGATGTCTTAATAATTACTGCGTTTTATTATAGTGTTGGGTTGTTTTATATATTAGCCTGCCTCTCATAAAATCAGACCCATCCATTAATTTGACCACGTTGTCGTGAAAGATGAACAAACGACTTTTAGATATCTATATCGCCGTGTTGGAAATTATCTACCTATAGGTAAATCAATATGACATATCCAAATAAAGTATATATGAATAAGAGATGGTAAAAATATTAAATAAATAAAGAAATCAGTGAAAACTTATTTTTTAACTGTCAAAACATGAATAATTAAATAGAAAAAGGGGAATGGAAAGAAAAACCCTCAATAGTTAATATGTATATGATACAATAAAAAGATAAAACAAAATATTCACAGATTTTGCAATAATTTCAAAGCATTTTTTTATTGCTGTTTGTAACCAGACAGACACGTATGTACGATAAATGCATGAAAATATGTTTGTGGAATCTACAAGCTATTTTCAAATGTCAAAACGCGTTATAAAGCGTTCTGTGCTATCTCTGGCCTGTCAAAATAATGTACTTTGAACTTGCACGTTTACTGAAACGTTAGTATGGTTATTGTGAAGAAAAATTTATTTGGTATGGAATAAAATAAATATGATACTAATAACTATAAAATTCTTTTCTTACTCTGTAAGGAACAATTAGGGAAAAGATATGGAATCAGCTGGATCCCTTTCAAGTTTTTTATTAATGTTCGTACGTTGTTGGCGCCAACATCTACAAGCCGACTTAGTAGCATTGGATTAATTATCATTAAATGAATGTTAGTTCTATGTAAAAACTTACTACATTATTTATTTTCTACATGATTTATTTGCAAAAGAATATTTGTCCGAATGAATACTATTTACATATAAAATAATAAAAAAATATTTTTTGTGAACGATCATTTTATTCAAAAACAAATCCGTGGCTTTGAAAGGTACGGTAACTTTTTTGGGTTCAAAGCTTTTATACTATAATTGAGATTAGATTTGGTAACGCTTTATTCAAAATGTATATAAAATCAACATTTGAAACAAATAATAAAAGTCATTTAAAAATTGTTACGTGTCAATGGAAACCGGTGTCATAATTATGAACTTATATATCTTACTATATATATGTAAAATCTGAAACTGTAAAATTCCTATGTGGTATACAATTGAAGAATGCATTTTTTAATCTACATCATGGCTTTTTTTATGAATAGCGTTTAAGCTTAGAGCGACGTATTATTGACGAGTCATGTATGTCATATAATATATTAATATATTTGCAATTTAAGTCTAATCTGGAATTAGTTCTGTTGTGGCTACATTTTGCGAAATTAACACGAAATTATTCAGAGCCGAGCCGAGTTTACGAGCAGCTTATAAATTGAGAAAATTCTTCATTTTGTTTTACAACATAAACTTATTCAAAACTATACACTTTCCGTTAGAAATTTTCACAAAACTAGATCAGCAGTTTAAAAGTTATAATTACTTCAGTTCTATAAGTGACAGGTACTTTGGTTTCATATTAAATTACTTTTATTAATAATTTCATGTTATACTAAAAAGTTTGATAAGCGGTATTGTATTTACACTTTTACTGGGATGATGGATTTACCTCTGGTTTTATCATAAGTCTGGTCCACAATGCTCTCAAGCCTGGAGATGTGACGCGGGATGTAGTCTGGGAAGCGGTGCTCCGCTGTGACGACCAAACCGTTATTTTGAGATAACTTCTGTAACAAAAGAAGTGTTCTAAATTAACATCACCCAGGACTAAAAGAAATGTTGCTTTTGGGAGCGTGTCATTGTCTGTCCTCTGGCAGAAAGTGCCATATTTTATCATTAATTAAATCGTCCATATAAAAACATCAAACTATGGTATTTGAAGTACGTTAAATCTTACTCACTATTATTTAAACCTTTCTTAGTAAAGTAATATAATATTCATGTAAAGATTTCTGAAATTGTGTTCCTTATCGTTAAAAGGTAATTAATGTATGTTTGATCAGAATATTCCTACAGCCAATATTTATGTACATGGGTTATAATAACAATATTTGATATTCCACATTAACTCTGCAATATCTTATCTGTAATTTAATGAATATATTTAACTTATAATTATAATATTCACATCACATAAACTCAACATTTTAAATGATTAAACTTCTACACAATAAACTTACTGAAGTTGAACTGCCAGTATCATATTTTATTTTAGATAAATTAAATCAACTCTCATTGCGGATAATTGTTTGGGAGTTGTTATTTTAGTAAATATAAATATTACTTGGTAAATATTAATTTTTCTTGGATAATATGTAGTTTTAATTCCCCATGAATATTTGAAAGAAAAATGGACAAAATTCATCATTCCTATTAAATTATACCTTTAATTTAGAAGTTAGAAATAAATGGTGTTCAGTCTTGCGTCAAAACATGTCGTCTTTATTGTAACCATGTTCGTTAAGTACCTTGATGAATTTATCATTTTAGAGAATGAGAATGATATTTTTATAAGAACGAATATAGGTTATAGAACGGTAGCTCAACTAGAAAAGCTACGGAACGGTATCTCCAAGGTCGAAGGCTCGAGTCCTGCCCGTAAGGATTATTTTTCACTCTATAAATACATATATTTGTACAATGTATATTTAAAATATAATTTAATTTGTTCAATATTGTTTGAGTGAGTGAAAAAAGCACTGACTAAATATGGAAATCCATACAATAGCTCTTAGAGTGGTACCACTAACTTTATTGGTAGCTAGACGAAATGTCTATAAATATAGAAACCAAATTTTCAATAACACCTAAATCTCAGTTTTACTTAACTGTAAAAAGTCTTACAGGCTGAGTCTTATTCTGGTCGTGACGGGACTTCATTTTTTATAACGTAATAACATGTAAAAAGAATAAGTTCGATAGCAAATTACTTTATATCTTTTCTGTTCTTAAGCGTTTGTATAATGAAAGAATTCGAAACTGGTCAACTCCGGAATAAAATAGAACCTCAAATGTCGACAATGCTTTTATTTATCCTCTTGTGTGTATGTGAAAATGTCGTGGCGATTGTCAATTGTCACTTTAAAGTTATTTTACTCTCCAATAATAAAATAACAAAAGCTGACTTAGAAGCATGTATTTCAAATCAATAGGGTTCTTTGTACATCTAAATGAAAATATAACAAAAGAAAAAACATAAGTTTAATACTATCAGCAAAAACTAGTTTTGTAGTATGTTTTAAGTGTCAATTGATTTTTTAAATATTATCTATATTTAGGTAATTATACATTAAAATATACATGCATAAACTATAGTGATTAAACACGCGAGATTGCTTTATAAATAAAATGAGTGGTTGATTTAATGTTAGTTGTTTTTCAATGAATATTTTTCTTTCTATACCCACTACATATTGGACAGACCAACTGAGACCTCGTTTTGTAAGCACAACTAGATGTTTTTTATAAAGGTTTAATATTTTAAATACTATTTATTATTATTTATGCTCTAACATAACATTATATATGTATTTTGTCAAAATATATAAAACTAATTAATTTATATCGAAAGCTTGGAATATAGCTTATTAATATTAGTAGGTATTATGTATACATTTTCGAAAATAATCCGTTGAGAGTGTGGTTTTTGCTAATTGGAGTAAAGTTAAGTACTGCCTTACAAAAATAATATGTTTAAGTTAATTATTATATATAAAAAAATATATATGTATATTGGACGTATCAAATTATTTGTGTTTTATAACTTTTATGGACCAAATAAAGCTGAATTTTTAATTTCGCTAGTCCAATGTAAAACGAGAAAAGAGAGAGAGAGAGAGTGAGTTGAGGTTGAGTTGTTGTTTCAAAATTTATTTTTGTCTAAATATTACTAAAAATATTTATAAATATAAAAAGTTGCCAGAACATCTATGTATTTCTTTGATCCACGAACATTAAAATTTATAACGGTTCTGTTGTTAATTTCTATTCTAAACTATCACGGAATATCATATCATACCTTTATAGCATCCATTTGTTGCTTGGCAGCCGACAAGGCGTCGCCGGCGATGATGGCGAACTTGGTCCATCCGTACGCTTTGAGTAGAGACACCACAGATTTACTGACTTTGTGCGCGGGCGGTAGCGTGCGAGCAAACGTTGACCCCAGACCGCCCGTGCCTTGAGCTCCAGCACATTTCTGTTGAAAAGTATTTTGTTTACTATTTGTTTCTACATATAAAGGTTAAAAAACCCTTTTTTCTTTACTTAAACTTTGTAAACTAAATAATAAATATACAAAACTTGGCAAACAGTTAAAGTGCAAACGGAAATAATAACGTTTGTAATAAATTTAATAACTTCTGTAAGTTCTATAAATTTTCTTCTTCTGTAAATGAAAATTGTACTTGTACTTTTTCGTTAATAGACTTGTACTTGTAATTTTTCGTTAATAGACTAGTTATACAGAAATTCAGACGCTTACAGCGACTTAACAATCAAAATAATTAATCAAACATATTTCATATCACATATGTACCTGGTACCTTTGACGTCAATTATTCTATATCTGTAGTTAGCTGCTTCATGTTTCTATTAATTATAATTATAATTATTTTATAGTACAATGAAAACTTTTCTGACAGTAGGCTGATAAACAAGAAATAAACCTAACATTTCATTCAAATTAATGTATGATTGTACACAGAAATTGAGTTGGCTCCAATATTCAAATTTGGGTCGAGGACAGAAACAGTCCTATTAACAGACCTGTGTTAGTGACGAGAATTACATTAAAACAGGATGCATACTAAAACCTTCTTATTTCTAAACTACTTTGACCAGTCTGTAATAGAAAATCCACACAAATACAATAAACAGAAGTATATACAGGAGTTATGTATAAAAGCTCGAGCAGACAAAGTCGCCAGCAGTAGCTAGTTTGTTTACCTATTTGCCTATGTAATAGTTTGTAGGTCTGTTTGTAATAATTTTCTGAACGCTTTGCTAGGTTGATCTCATATTCACCAAATATTTATTTTATGGGGACTAGTTGATAGCTGTGCTTTAATATAATATAATACTAGTTGATAGCTGTGCTATAATATAATACTAATTGATAGATGTGCTATAATATATTACTAGCTGTGTTATAATATAATACTAGTTGATAGCTGTGCTATAGTATAATGCTAGTTCATAGCTGTGCTATAATATAATATAATACTAGTTGATAACTGTGCTATAATATAATACTAGTTGATAGATGTGCTATAATATATTACTGGTTGATAGCTGTGCTATAATATATTTTTTCAAAAAAGTTTAACTGCTAAACAGAAAGAATTTTGTCTTTTGTCAATATTTTATTGTTAATAGTTTCTACGTCTATTAACAATATTAAAGAATAGAGAAATCTGTAATTTGTGATCTACAGTGAAGAGCCTATTACTGACAGCTCAGACAAGGGTTGTTAATATCTATACAATTTATATCACCATTATAGAAATATAGTTTTGATCTTCAAATTCAATAGCAAGCAATAGCAAGCAATAACAATGAAAGAGTGAGTGAGATCGTACATCTCAGTCCCCGAGCTAGCTCACCAAACAAAACCGTATCAGTCCTCTGCACGAATCCTGCAAACGTGGTGTAAAGTACTAGAGGTGAAACTGTTTAGAGTTATTTATAGATCACTCACCTATATAAACATAAGCCGAGTATTTTATGTAAAACCAGTATATCAAATTATATTATAATAATTTAAATTTGATGTACAAGGTACACTTAAATGTCTATACTTACATGAGAAATTAATGGTAGATTCCACGCAGCTGCCAGTTTAGCTTCGGTATGACAGGTTCCATCTGGCCCGAAGAACGCCACTACACCCATATCACGCATCTGGGTCATAACCCTGGATATGAAATAAACTTATATTGCTATCTCCTAAAATTACATATTTTCATAAACTAATCAAATTTCTGTAAGAACAAGTCGTCCTAAAAGTATTGCTTCAGGGAAGGTTACTTTCCCCTCAGTATCTTCTTTGATTTATTTCATAGAAATAAGATAAACTCTAAAAAGCACTATTGCTGTGTCCATTTATATAAAGTTTTTATGAAAATTTTCTTAATTAAACTAAACTTTTTATTATTTAATTTTGTATGTAATGTTATTACGGCTTACACAATACGTTAGAATTCATTAATTGTACAAATAATCAATATTTTAATAGAATTATTGACGATTCAAACTTACGTATCTATAATTGCCCAAGTACAAATAAATTGAATTAACCAATATAACCAATTATGAAGATTTAGCTAAGTAAGAGTAGCTTAAAGGATAAATTAAGTTATTTAAATCCCAACTGTAAACAGCAACAAACTGAAACATGACTAGCGTACGTTTATTCAGATTAAACATTGCTTCAGACATTTCATGCCACGTCTTGCGCTAATATGGAAAATATAATTAATTAGCTTTATAATAACAGTTCATTTAAATTTAGATTTGTTAATTCAAATTCAAAATTCAAAAATATCTATATTGAAGTAGGCATTTACATGCACTTTTGAATTGTCAATTATAACGTCAGTATGTCAGTCCATAAATAAGCTACTAGCATCTCGGAATGCTGCTTTTTCAATTAAAAACATTTACATAGTAAATCTAAAAAAGTGTAATTCAGTTGTTCAGTTCATTGTAACAAAATAAGTAGAGTAGAAATAATTTAGGATCGGAAAACAATTTATCTGAAGACTACTACACTAGAAATTTAGAATTAAAAGATACGAAATAGACATGGATCAAACTAGAATAATGCTTACAGGAAATTATAAAAACAGTTAAACAATCAAAAAAAATACTAACTTAACAAAATAGTCAATGAGAAAAAAATACATCTAATTAAATAATGTCTGATAATGCAAACTTAAAAACCGTCAAGAAAAGAAAAACTTAGCTCTATCTCTATTTAAAAAAAACTAAACACTAGAAAAGGTACCAACCCTCATATAAAGCGATTGCACTGATGCACGTACTAAAAAAATAACTTGCCTGTTATAAAACTCTATTTCGAATATAAACAGAGAACGTTTATAATGCAGCGAGCAACGCGCAGAACATACAAAATCAGCCAAGAATGTAGGGCTAGATGGTATTCCAAATGGGGTTATATATTGGCTACTCACCATTATATATTTTTTACCAATGTTAATAAAATAAAATTACTGGAAGAATTTTGGAACTAAACTAAATAACAATAGACGCGTAATCTTCGCAAAGCTGATGATATAATATTGTTTTCACAATCAACTTCGCAATTGGATCAATGTATACAAAGTTTAGGTAGAAAGTGTCATGTGTAGAATTAGAAATAAACTTTCAAAAAACTAAACTGATGATAAATTCTTCAAAACCACTAATGAATATTGAAGACACGCATATTGATGGAAATAAAGTTTTTTGTCAATGACAAAAAAAGTTTGAAAAACAACTAGAAGAATTAATATATCATCGCCAAAAACTGAGCTTACAAATAATGAAAGTCAAGCATATATATAAAGAAAGTCAAGTATATATATGGGTATATTTAGTTCATAAAGGAAAACTATGTGGAACGTTTAAAACTGCAATCTCAGGTGTTTTAGATTCTTGTAAAACAAGTGTTAATTTATTAATTACGAATTAACCACAACTTCCAATGTTTGTAGTTAATGTAATTGTTTTCGAACAGAAAATAATGCATACACAGAAACACAGCAGGACATATACTGAATAGATAAATGACAAAAAATGCAGCCATGGAAAGATTTATCCTGTTCATCAAAGGACGAGAGACAGAAAAAAGTACGCCACACCAAGACAAGAAAAAAACAAACCATAGTTTTCCCATTCCACTCTTTCAAATAAAATTAAAACGAGTAGAGCGTCAAGGAATAAAAAACTGTAGATATGCTCTAGTATGCTTATATTTTGGCAAAAGAATATTATTAAAATTTGTTACATTTTTTTTTTCAGAAAGTAAATAAATATTATAGTATTTATTCCGTAGTATACAAAGAAATTTTCTAAAACTGCATTTAAAATCTAAAGTATTACTAATCTTACTCTAAGTTGCAGAGAATCTTGCTGACTTGTCGGGGCCTTATTTGATGCTTTTGAAAAAAGTGTCTTAACATTTTGAAAATTTGAATTATAATCAAACATATCATATCAATACCTCAATGAAAGACTGTCTTTGTCCATCGGAAGCGGTGGTCTTGGTCTGCCAATGTCTGCGGTAACAAAGCGCAATTTGAGACCTGGCAGTAGACTGGGGTCTCGGTTCACTGCGGCCACTGCTAGCGGCAACGCACCCAGAATAGTCTGCCAAAAAAATATTTTATGATTTTAAGGATCTCTTTGGGTATTGAGACTTTATAGAAAATAAAAAAGCCGGTGATGGAAATGTAGGCTTATACTTTGTTGGTTTAATATAGGACTTTTATATCCCTTTTAAAAATAATGTTATAATACTTCAGTATAAACATTATGTCAACTTTGTCTCGTGACCTTCATCAAGATAAAAGTCCTTCTAACGTACTATAATACTCTGTAGCCTCGAACGTGATAGCTAACAAATTATTTGGATCGAGTAAACCCATTTCTTATAGCACCTAAGTGATCCAGCTTTATTAAAAAAATACAAACAAAGTAATGCAAAGAAAATAAAAAAAAAATCCAAGTAATTCCATAAAATTTTAAATTCCACTATCGCCACTGTTAAATTTTTAACTCAAATAATAATATTAAAAAGATATATATCTATAAACATGAACACAATGAAGCTTATTGAAATTTTAATAAATATAAAATAAAAAATAAAAATACGTGGAGGTCACGGGTTCGAAACGGTTTATTTTTCATTATATATTTATTTTTTATCTAAAATCTCAACAAAATGGATACGAAAACCATAATTATTGTAATTGGATCAGTAAAGTACTTTGTATATAATAGTTAGTATCTAAAATGAATTACCAAAATTATAGCCACATTATATTTATATCTCAGTTACTCCCTTTGCTTAGTAATTTTCCAAGACGTGACAAGATTTAAGTAAAGTGGATTTACAATTTTAGAAATTTAATATTATATGTATGCAACATCTTTGTCTGTTCATTACTTTATTGGAACGTAATACTTTTCAATATACATATATATACATATATATATATATAATAATTTAAGCTTGTGATTTATAATTTGAAATTACGGTAGCCGTCATCTGACTGATGGCAGCCCCGTCGAAAGATAAATTAACAATATTTTACGACCGGTAGGGACGGGAATCATTTCTAGTTCCACTTTTTATTTCTCACCCTTTACTTTTAACCCCATTTTCTTAATATAATTAAATGGAGATAAGCAGGCAATTTTCCTTTCTTTTCCATTTATAAAAAGTTGAGAATTATTTTTTTAATAAAACTTTCGTTGTCTATGGTTCCTAATAAATAAATATATTTCACAGACAGTACTCACGGTTGAACCGGAATTGGAAAGAGTAATTTTGAACCTACTCGGAGTCTTTAATTATGAACTGAGGTCACGGCACGTGTACGCCATGCTCCGAAATAATAGCGAAACAAAAATAATAGCGAATAATTATAAAATACATTTCCGATTCAGAATAGTTGAACCAAAAACAATAAATATATTTTATTTTATGAATAGGATTAAGTGTAACTAAAGGATTTCCCAACTCCTAAGAAATTTGATTCTTAAGTTTATTTCATTAAATGAATAAGTTGTTAGAATAAAAATAAATATGTATTTTAGTATTTTTTGAAAAAATATTCATAAATGTAAAGATGTTTAAAGCTGTATAAAACTCAAGCCAAAAAAAACTGAATCGAAAAGCCTTTTGATTAAAAAATTACTACAAAAATATCGTTCGAGGTAAGTAAATAAGTTCAAAGCAATTAATGAACTCTTAAGGAAGAGATTGGTAAAACTGACCAATTTTAATGACCGGATTTAGGTAAAATAAATTAAACTTATAAGCTTAAAAGTTTTGATTGCGAAGTCTTAAAAGTTGTTTTAATTTATTTATTATAAAGATAAACGTCTCATCTTGTTTCTGAATAAATACAGAAGTCTCCTTTTGTAGATAATGATAAATTTTTCGCTTGAGTTAGCAAAGTTAAGTTAAATTTATCAAATTATAAGCATTAGTCTGAAGAATAAACGAGATCTTGTTTATATATTTCACAAATTCTCGTGACTATTATATAAAATACTTATTAATTTTAGTACAAATATAAACACATATAGATTAACCTTTTTTTCTAGCAATTCAGTTACACTAATATCTAACCACGAAAACTACGGCTTCCTCTAAATAATGGCCAAATTACATTATACGATCTGTGCCAGCCTATCTCAACTGGTCTAAGTAGTATCGTATAGTGTAATGGCTGTTAGTCCGATAGTGTCACTCTCTGATTGGTGGAGACATCGATTAATTATCTCTCAAGGTCAAATGGTATGGTTCAGATTGTATAATTTAATTTGGCCGTAATTAATGTAAATTGTATATAATGTTAATCAATGAACTGTAATTTGTTTGTAATTGGATGGAAGAAGATAAAAAGACCGCGGTGTAGCAATTAGTTATTCCTCGAAAAGTGAAGTTTAAACAACTAAGTGCCTCGACTCAGGTGCCTTTAAGTGCTAGCAGCAAAGATGCTTAATACATTTCTAATTAACACTTATTAATTTAATAAATTGTTTAGACGTGATACGTATATATTTACACGTTTGTCCAAAACTTTATCTGGAAACATAAGGGCCCAAACATAAATGTGAATTCTTATCGCCTTGCCTTATAACAATTCAAATAACAGATTTGAATTTGACTTGACTTAAGAAATTTTGAAAGTGCCTGCCGGCGGTAACAAGGGATGGGACAACTTTTGACTTAGAATTTTCGATGTTCTTTTTTAAGGTTAATCTACATCTACCAAAACATTATTTGTAAATATTTATCAGTGATGTTTTGGTGATTCAAGACAAAATATCATTATAATTATAATGCACTCAAAGTATAATATATTACCTATATGTGAAAAAAGTTTGTGAGTACGCACACTACAAAGATATATTAACTTGTTAAAATTATGTTTAACTATATCTTATATGACCCTATGCTACGGTCTCACAGGGCATGCACCTAGGGTGGATTTTAAGTCCTTTAATCTTTCTTTTAGTAATGGATGTCTAAACATCTCACCAACAGACTTAGGCACACTGGTGTATGTTATTTGCTGACGTTGTGCCTGTCGGTGAGAATGTGTTAAATTTAATTGTAAATTCAAAATACTTCAACATTGAATGTTTAACGGCTGATTAACGATTTTAATATTAACGAAGCAGTTAGCAAATCAATATGCCTTAACAAATAATATGGAATATTTAGATAATTGAATAACATGGAGCTTGTCAACAATATTATGAACGAAAATCCCAAGAATATGTCAACAATTAAGGAACAAATAACACAACAACCAATTTTTAATAAAGTCCAAATTAAGTATCCTCACTGTTGCATTATTATTAAAACCAAAGCCATTATTAAGAAGAACTATCTACTTTACACGTCTGAACATTTTTATTAAATTTAACAGAAAACAACAATTCCTGTAGATTCCTTTGTTAAAAACATTTTCACAAACAGAATTAACAGACTCAAAGTAAGCCCAGACTTGGAACAACATTCTGTGAATGGAATAATTCTTTTCGGCTTTCCATTTCAATAAATGTTATTTTAATCTACCTGATGAAAGTACTGTAATAATGTTCCATATCAGTTTATTTATAGGGATTTTATGAAAATGATAGAAACGTATTACCTTTCTGGTACAAAATAATAATTGGGAACTGATTGCCTAAAATATATTTTTTTAATTAGATATTTTATTTGTTTTATCATTACTTTGAAATCTAAATGGCGTTTAAACAAAAGTTCCAACTTGTTTTGAACTTAACGCGTCATGATTTTCAACTGTGGGTTTGGAAGTTAAATAATATCATAACTTTCTGCTAAGTTCAAGACCCGTGACAGTATTTGCTTTCGTAAATTAGGTCCAAACGAATGTTAATATTGATTATTTAAATAATTTGATATGACCAGTAATAAAAAAAAATGATAATATGTAAAAAATGATAATATGTAAATGATGATAAGTATTGGATTCACCCGAACTCACTTTTATCCTAACAACCATCTTTTTCTAGTAAATATTGAAACAAATGTTTTTATTTCTATCCAGAAACTAAAGAAATCTTTTTCAAAAGCAATCCTTCAACAAAACTAGTATATAAAATGTTCATCGAACAGTTTGGAAAATGTTATCTATCTAATATATGTATATTTATATTGGTTTAACTTTCACGTTTTCATTTTGAATAAGCCTTAACAAATACGTAATGTAAATAAACTTAATAAAACCCTTAGGGATTTGTAAAGATTGCATTTTATTTCGCGACCTCGGGGTCAAAGACGAGTATTTGTGTTGGTTAGTAATGTCAACGTTTATTTATTTGCTTAAGGTGGATTAAAAAATTCTATGAAGGGTACTTGAAAATAAAGATGATTGGATCTAATATAAATGTTAGTTTAGGTGTCTAACTTAGATATAAATAACCTGTCTTTATATATGTAATTGATTAAACCTAGAACGTACTTCAAAGGTGGCTTTGGTAGATTTCAAATTTGGTTAAGTAGGGAGAGGAGCGCAACCAGTTGATGGTGAGCTTGAATGCGCATTTTAAAGGGGCCCTTAAACCTACACTTGGGTCGCAAGTCCCAGGAGCTGTTTGCACTCCTCTCCCTGCAACGCGATGGGCCCGGACCCCGCACGGTCATGGTGAATCCATGGAATGCTAAGAAGATTCGTTGCTATAAAGCCAATTATTTGTTTGATTAATGAACTGTGTTTGAGAGAAACATCAATGTTGAACTGACTTTAATGATTTATTCATTCTTGTTTAATTAAAATAATAAAGATCGCTTGTCTGTTCTATTGATTATTAAATTTGGGACAATTGTTAATAATTAATGAACAATTAAATATAAAGATCTAAATTAAACCTCTTAGAACATTCGTCGTAGTAACAATAATATAATTCAGTCATGTTGGTGAATTAATGTTTAAATGCCCTTGGAAAATAAAACCTTCGCCATTTTTTATTGTGTATTTTTAGGACACCTTATTTAAATATGGCATTATAGTATATAGCATAATATATGGCATAATATTAACTTAGAAGAAGAATATAGAATAAGGCATAAATATATATAATACATTTTTCGTTGTTTAATTTTGCTGCGAGCTATATAATATACATTTTCTTTCTTTTGTTAGTGGTTTTAACAAATTTGTGGTAGCAGTTTCGACAACTTTGTTTGTTCAAAAAGTTATTTAAAAGGAGGTCACATAATTATGCATTTATACTTCTTGCTAGAGTTTCTTATGTATATTCTTAAATCGTCTGAAGTTTCTCAATGAGGACAAGATATCAACTTAAAAAAAATAACTTTTAGATGCTGAATTATTTACCCAAAAAACTTTACATATTACGTTATCATCATACAATTTTTTTTCAGAAAAACCGCATTGCGCTTCGAAATACAAGTAAGTTCAAATTTACAAACCAATGTATTTAAATGAATACACATATAAAATTTTGTTAAGCTTAACAGGGCTATAAATATGTATCTATGTAAAATTTTCATACTTATTTCAAACATAATAATAATTTTATAATTTATTTATTTGATTGAAATGTAGTTTGACAGTTGTAATATTTAGATAATATGGTAACACACAGACAAATAGTATGGTAGATGTTTGTCCGTCAATTACATAAAAAGTGTTGGATAGAATTGTATAATAGCACACAAATAGATTATGTGACTGAAAAGGAATATTTACTCGGAAAAAAACCTAATAACTATCGACGCGGGGGGTCTATTCTTATTTATTATTTTAGTTATTTGTTATATTAGTTTTCTTTTCCCTCCTTTTCAGCTTCTTATAAATATAATTACGAAGTACATAACTCTCGTTATAGATATCGGCTGTATAGCTCGTAAAGCCATATTTATTTTTGCCTGTTATAAAAAAATATAAGGTTACTCCCAATACAATTCATAAAAATGTATATTTACAAAATCAAAATACTGAATAGCCTTTGGTAAAATGATATATGAAAAGAAGTTGATATTATTTTTGTTCCTATTTTCCTGAAAATATGAAAAGCATTTCATAAATTGTGTGCGAATAGGTCTACAAGGTTACAGGTATCAAAGCTACTGGCATATATTAAGTTTAATTGTCGTTTGAATACATCAAACCTAAAAGCGTGAATGCGAAAGTATTTTTTGTTTTGGCAAAAAAAATACCGAAATAAATAAGATTATTCTTACCTGACTCCACCCATAGGCACTGAGAAATCCAATGGTAACAGTATTTGCTTCAGACCAATTTACTCTAAAATTCGGACATATTTTGGCACTTCCACAATTACTGTCGACAACATCAAACAAATTCACACCTTCCACTTCAATATCATCGATAGATACTTTATCTTTAATTAGATTTACAGTAACCGAGTAAATATTGTCCAGACGTATGGAATCTATATGTTTGACTTCGAAACTTACATCAGTTTGATTAATAACCTCACATTTCTTTTCAGTTTCATTCAAACTTTCTGGGTGATCAGTTTTATTGGAAATTATTAATTCTTTATTATTTCCATCTATGTGATTGATTTCTGTATCAATTAGTTTAATTTTAGTAAATTTATGTTTAAAGCCATGAGTTTGGTTTATATTCGTTGGTCGAATCCATTTTGGGTCCGCTTCGTTAGTCATAATTAGGAATAAATATAATATTATTTTATAATATGCCATTGTCGCACTCATTTATTTTATTTCTACATTTCGACGATAGTCCATTCACCTATAACAAAAAAAATACATTAATGATATCCTGATTCACTGAAAAATATAAATTAGACTTTTCAAAAGCTGTTGAAAATATTACTAAATAAATTTACAATACTTTGTTTTATATTGTAGATCTAGCTTAGATTACTTAAATAATTGAAAATATGAATCAAAATTTTAAAAAAAACCTTGCCAAGTCATGCGATTCGTTTAAACGATGCTTAAAAGCTTACTTTTTGAAAGCTTTTTTTTTGTTAAAAGCTTTTTTACTTAAAAGCTTACTTACTTATAGTGCGTTTGCGTTTGGCGTCTGTATATTTATTTGCTTATGTGGACGTGTGTATTTATTTATATTATCATTTATATGTGTGTAAGTAGGTATATGTTTGTATTCTTGTACACATTTTATGTAAAACTTTACTTTCTTTTCTTGTTGCTTAAATACACCCACAGTACGGCTCCAGTGTTTTTTTTGGGAAAGTATTTTTTCTGCAGCGCTTGATGTAGATTTTTTAATGCGGGTATAAAATAAAGAATTATTATTTATAAGTTCTGTGCGCTAGAGACCATTATTAGAGATATAAAAAAACATAAATTAAATACTGTTATTGTCCGAAAAATAGGAAAAAGAAATAACTTTAGCGTTTTCAATGCTTACAGTTAGAGATTACATTTTAATAACTTAGTACATTTCTAAAGATAAACTCCATATATCAAACTAATTTGATGACAGTTAATAACACTGTAACAAATACATTATTCTTAATAGAAACTAAGTTTCTAGTTTGAGTCTAGACTAATGGATACCTCTTAGACTTATTGCTTTCAGAAAGGTTTCTACACACTATTGTCTTATATGCAAAATAAATCTATTAAAATGCTGTTTAGTGTGACAGTGACTTTACAAAATGTGAACTTAATTGCAAAAAAAATTAATCACGCAATATTTATTTATATGGAAAATATAGCTTACATTTGTCAAATCCCTGCTCCTATAGATTTATTTTTGATTTTATGTCTATTTAAAATATATAAAGAACCTTTTTCCTACTGCAAATATAATTTAATTAAACATGATAAAATCTTGAAAAACGGTTGTAAAATTTTGAAACTCATTTTTATTTTTGTAATGTTTTCAGATAACTTCCATATAGACTGATAGATTTTTAAATGTTAAATAAATAAAAAAAAAATATTTTACAAAAACACATACACATTATATTAAAAAAAAATTAACATCTCATTATTTTTTTGTAATTATTAAAATATATAATAATTAAAAAAGATAGCCCATTATAATTATTACTAATATATTATTACTGATTAAACCAAAATAATTTCAATTTCATGTGTTTATTATATAACTGATAAAGCACAGTAAATAAAATAAATTAAAAATATAGTTTGCTATAAAATAGAAAACAATATACTCTTATTCAAAGAGAATATCACATACTAGGACCGCCGCCATGCGAGGAGCGTGGAGATGAGCTGGACGGTGTTAAACGATGAAGAAAGAACGTTGAGTCAAAAACAACATAAAATTTCATTAAGAATCATTTTTGATGTTGAACAAAATCATTTTATCGGAAATTCCAAATTATTATTTTATGGAAAAAAAAATAAAAAAAACAACTTGTGTCGCTCACGTTTGCTTTTACGTATTTTATATTATTATTTTTATAAATATAATTATTAATATTAGAAAGGTAATTTGAAGAAACCCGAAATTTAGTGACTTGTTGGTTTTAGCAAAATAATTGTTAAGAAGCCTTTTGCATACCAATGGCTTATTAACTTGTTAATTAAACTTTTACATATTTCTTTTTTGTTACAATTGAAATATATTTTACATAACCTTTTTAATTATAATATTTAATGAGTTCTGTTACGTTCTTAATTTCACAACAATAACATAAAAATTCTAAATGTTACAGAAAAACTAGTTATAAAGTTGTTTTACAATTAATACTCTCCAAATACAGTTTTCTAAAACAAACAAATGTAATAGAAGCAAACCTTATGATAAATATATAGCGAGTGGTTGGAGTTTTTGCGGCGGGCTTGAATGAAAATAATCAACGATATAAAGAACTACATATATGTGTTCAAATGAGAACTTTATTTGAACTTTGTTCAAATGAGAAATTGTATAACAATGACTTGACAAACGATTATGAACTCTGATAACGAGCCAAATTAATACAAAGATAAACACAATAAATAATTTAATAATTGCAGAATTTAAAAAAAAAAAAAAGAAAGAAGAAGTCAAATATCGCAAAATGATACGGACTGGACGTATTAATTGTTTTTTTAGTTCAATCAAATTAATATATAAGTATAATGAAAAATATGCTACGGGCAGCGACTCTTTATTTAATTAAAACACAAATTTTACAAAATATTTGAGTATAGTCGTTATATTTGCACGAATATAAAAAGCTTTTACTATGATATTTCGTGGATAAAAAAACAAATATTAATAAACAAACCACTAGAATTTCAATTCGCAGTTACAAGCTTTTTGAAAAATATAGTATGTATTAGTAAATACGTGACATATATATATAACGTTGCCAAAGGTTGCCTGGAAGAGATTGCTCTTTAGCAGTAAGGCCGCCTGTTGTACTGTCTTTTTCTTTTATTTGTTACTGTTTTATACTTTTATTTTGTTATTATTTTGGTAAAATAAAAAATATCGTATCGTATTCTTGAATATTATTTGTAGCTCTGGAGGAATTAAACACAAAATACCTTGTGAAAGAACTTTAGAACGTTGTAGATTATGAGACTGTTTTTCTTTTGCTTTAGCTTTCTTTATTTCAGTAAAATTTATAATTCTGGCTGATTTTTGACCATCACTGTCAGTAGTGAATATGACTCTATGAATATATTGGATTGTCCTTCAGTTAAATTAAAACAATATATCGAATCCCGTTGCTAATACTATATTGCTAGAGGACGAGATTTATTACGAACTATAAATCTCGCTCTATCTATAATTTAATAATAAATAGGAATTTTCACTACTGAAGTGTGTTGTAAAGTCACTTGGTAACTGCGTGTTTTTATCGCCATATCACAATCTTCGTAGTAAATTTATGCAACGGTTCATCTAAGCAGGATAAATACTTTCTAATCAAGGTTGTTTTCAAAAATAAATACCTAAGGGACGGTTATTTTATTTCTTTTTATCAAAAATAATAATAAAAGTACAATTTAGTATAACGCAGATACAACTCGGGTTTAAAAAAAAAAGTTTGTTTCTCAAATGAAATAAATAGTAAGTTTATGTGTTTCAATTATTAAATATTTATGTATATATTATTTATTTTAGCTATCTCTATATATTTTAAATATAGACTTGAATTTGTTTATTTGTCTTTTAGTAAGTATACTTTTATTGTTAAATTTATGTGGATTGCTATAAGTCAATATGTAGCAAAGAAATCGCATATTGTACCGTTTTTAACAATAAACATTACACAAATACATAATTGTCAAATAAATCCGAACAATAAATAAACACAAGGTGATTAAACCAAAAATATACTTTAAAATAATTTTATTTAAATATACGAAATTCATGTAAATCTGATAATCTACTATTTTCTTTACGACATTCAAAATAACCTATCCAATTTCATACCCTTTCTTTATATATAAGAATTCATGTTCGCTCATATAAAAAAAAAAAAATCAATTATATTCATACTTACTTTGATATAAATATTTATTCATATCTGTATTAATTGCTAAAATATTAACTTATAAAATGTATGAATAAATCAACCCTTAATTCCCTACAGGGCGTTTAATTCATCGCAAATATATCGTCCTATCATTGGGGACCTATTTAGACCACATTCAAATAGATACTCGATAAACAAAGTTCTGCTTAAACGGGTTGATTTCTTTTGTTTGAGTATTCAAAACAATGGTATTAAAGTAATCGAATTTACATCATTTTACATTTACAAAGGAGGAGGAAGGAGGGAGATCATATCATATTTGTTTTTTTTTTGTGGGAGGGACTTCTTATATTTCGTTATATTTTTTAAAATGCTTTTCCTACTGATTTAACTAACATTGAAGGCTGATGTTAGATAATTTTATTTAATGGGCCATTAAAGGCAAAAGATTGGCACTCTATTTATAAATAAAAAACTAATTCTACAGCTTTTAAATTAAATACTGAGCGTTTTCCCTTATTTTTTGTAAACAGATTTCATTCAGATTATTTTAATTTGTGAAATTACAACTCGGTCAAATTATGGAAACTTATATGTCTCAACATCCACTCTAATCTCATACTATGAATTAAAAAATAAATTTTAAAAAATCCGATCTACCTTAATTCTGAATCACACCACGTAGAAATAAATAAACAGCAAGGATCACGAGATGTAAGATTCAAGACTCTCCTCAAACACGTCCGCACTGTTGAAGAGCACGCGGGCAACTGAGAGCTGAAACAAATCAAACAAACTCCTGAAGAGTGCATCGTAATGACATTGTTTCAGTTCATACGACCCGAGTACTCAACTGAAAGCTGAACGCCTTCTTTTGATTCAGCAAAAGTTATAAGACTAAATTTATAGATACGTTTATCTGAAGTTGCAACACGATGCTGATGTAATATTTATATAAACATAAATACAAAACTTTAAGAAGCGTATAAAACGAAATATGATTATTAAAAAAATACTATTATAAATAAAAGTTATCTTTCTCGAATTATAACACTCGTAAGATTGAATGATTCAATTTTCGAATAAACTTCTAATAAATATTTCTTCATTGCTTATATTTTAATTAAAATGTTACAAATAACAACATAACATAACTTAATAATTAATTAATTCGGTATATATTAATTAATTAATTAATTGTCTGTTCCGATACAAAAACACCAAATATTCTAACTTTAATTTAAATCTACCCATTTGTAGATGAATTACAGGTATATGAACTATTTTAAATACTTAAACATCAGTTGCGTTCAACATGGCTGGGTTTTTTTTATATCCAAGCTCTATTAATATAATGTAAACATATAAAAAAATATCAGTTAATCTTTTTTGTATAAAATACCTATTTTTATTTAAAAGTAATGATTGAAGGAATATTCATCGATATACTTACAGTATTTACGAGCTGTTAATTCTCGTAAAACATATTCATTTAAATGAGTATCTAACTCTGTTAGGTTCTGAAATAATGTGTTTATTTATTTCAATGAAATAAGAATTATTAAAAATGCCGTCATTATTTGTTATTTTTGAACACGAACATTAGTTTTATTTGTTTGTATATAAAAAACTTTTAATGTTATTTCGTGGATAGAACAAATATTGCTGAGCAAGCCACTGGAGTAAAAAGTTAAAAGCTTTCAGTGAAATATTATATCAGCAAATAGGACGGTCGTGAAGTCTATTTAGCTCGCCGCAATTTCGACGTAGTTCAAACGCAGCTTTGTGAGATCCAGAGGAATTAAATCTTATGGAAATATAATATAATAATGGAAAGCATATTTTTGGCACAATGCTACCACATTAATGCGTTAAATATAAGTCTAGTATCTCAGATCGTACCTAGACCACGAATCTCAGTGAACTCCTCCAGATAAAATAATACGATGAATCAAACGTACAACGGTTTTGCGTATATTTAATATGGAAAACCATTATAAAGACTAATCTGATTTATAAAAATGTTTTTACTGATCAGTGTTTATATTCGAATTAAAAATGTCTTTATTTAAGTAGGCATTTACACGTGCTTTTGAATTGTAAATTATTACATTATAAAAATGTCAGTCTAATCAGTTCTTGGGTAAGCTACCACCAGCTCGGAATGCTGCTTGGTTGGGAAGAACTGGCCAGAAACTCAACATTTAATATCGATGGTTAAGTTACGGTGGCCACAGTCCATTTCTGATGGGGGACTGACTGCGCCATTAACTACGCCTCAACTTAATCTTTTACCACTTTGTGAAAAGGCTTCGAGTATTAGTAAGTTTACTAAAGTTATAAAAGCAGATTGGATCGAATTAATGAATATTAATAATAGAAAATTAGTTTAAATATTTTTTTTGAAGAACGTAATGTTCAGATAGTCTTTAAAGCAAATTTCATGACAAAAATATTATTTTGTGTGTTTAACCAATTAATATTATTTATCCATATCTAATTATTTTATGTAAAAATTAAGTTAATACATAAACTGCTTGCTTAGAATAAATATATTAAGTTCAACTTTATTCAAAAAATAAATAACTTTTATTCAAATTATAAACGAAGTTATGAATATATTAAAAAGCATTAAGTCCAGGTTTGCTGATACAGATAATAAAATTATAACTTAATTTAAAATAGGTGGAGTATATAAGTGCTTTATTAATATATGTTTATGATAAGTAGATTTAATTGAATTATATTTATATTATATTTTAATTATATAAGGTTTAATTTTAAATATTATTTTGAAATCTTTATTCTTTCATTTAAGCTTTATTATATTAACCAGAAAACATTGTGCAAACTTTATGCCTGGTGGCAATATTTGTCCGTAAATTGTCTAAAAGATATCCTTTAATTAGAAGTAAGTCTTTTACTGACTAAAACTTCTCGATAAGCTCTTTCTATCTCTCGTATTTTATTAATATTATTTCTAAACATTGTGAGAGTGAAAAATTGTAAGTTATATCGAATGGTGTTAACGGACAACATCTTCCGACAAAAGTCTAATCCTATATAAGAAAGTCTGCCAGATATTACTAAATGATAGCTGCTTAAACGGGAAGAGGTAGAATAATTCAAGAAAGTGCTAGAAGTATTTACAAGGAAGATATTGGGAATTGTATGTGGAACCAGCTTTTTTCAGGAATGATGAAATTTGCAAACAAAATCTAAGGTCCCACAAAACCAGAAACGTAAGCATTTCAAGAGTCCTGGTGGTGGAAGGCTACATTATAAACAGCGATAAAAAGAGGGCTTGCAAAACTTAGCAGGTCACTAGAGTCCAAAAAGGCAAAGACATTTTAAAAAATAGCAAACAAATCAACAAAACTGTAATTATCGCAAGAAGAGGTTTTCCGGGATAAATATACGCTACTCTTGAAAGTAGAGAAGTTTTTGCAAGTTGCAAGTTGCAAGCAAGATATATAAACTTGCAAAAACTCGAAACAAGACATCACAAGACCCGGGTAAAGACCAGGGTTCAAAATCATATAACAATAGGAACAGTTGACCTTTCAGTTGATGAGATAAATCTCGAGCTGGATGATACCGCCGATATCATTTAAAGAAGTTAAATCTGCGCTAAACAATATATCAAACGCTGCCATTCTTTAAGTTTAACAAAAAATATTTAAATTTAATGATGTTGTTAAAATAATTAAAAGGAATTATTAGTTTATTATCACCTACATTTTATTTCAATAATATAAATTGTACATTTAACAAAAAACTTCGTTAAAAAGTTGTTACAATTACAAATAATAAATGCGCTCTCCTGAAACAAAAAACTGAAATAGAACTAATGTTAAATACGATAGCGAGTCGTTGAAAATTGTATTATAGCAGAATCGAATGCATTATATTCTTACATTAAAAAACAAAGAATGAACAGAACAAAGTTGAAGTTCAGCGGCTTAAGAAGTGAAATGTTTTATTCCCTGTAATTCAATTACATATTAATTCTTTGAATATTAAGTCTAGTCCCAATTCTGTGAAACTTTTTGAATATAATAATATATTTTTGGGAATTGGTTTAATAACTTGCTAACTGACTTTCACATTAAATAAATTTCCAAGAATTTGACATCTAATTACTTGGGAAGATTCCGACAAATACATTAATACTTAACCTTTGCTTGAGTTCGATATGGCCGGGTAAATATATATTTTAATTAAATGAAGGTGACAGTGACATAAAGAAAACTAATTTAATCTGTGGACCTGAGGCAAAACAAAATTCTTATTCAAAAGCATTGAATGACTACAGTTGGTATATTGTCTATAGGGTAAAATACGTATTCTCGTAAAATATGTTGATTTCAATAATCATCTTATCTGGTGAACTGATTATAACATAGTGCTTACATTTTCAAAAAGTTAACGAGTCATTAAAAATGTTGCCCTCATTAGTTATATTGGTGAGTCTACATGTCAGAGTATAAAAAACTTTTATTCTGATATTACGTAGATCTGATCTAGGTAAGATATTGAAACAAATATTTCCGAGCAAAGTTAAAGTACCAGTTTTAAGCTTTTTGAGAACAAAAAACAGAACGGTAGTGAAGTGAATCTTGCTCGAATAAATTTCGACGGTCATTCGTAGCTCTGTTTGTTATTCCAGAGATATGAAATGTCAAAACGACTCGAGCGTTGTATATTCCCAATACGTTTCGAGTGAATAGCGTACTGAATCCAAACAACAGTCGCAAGCTCTAGCTGACTATGAACCAGAACGAACTGAGAAATCCAAACAAGAATGTCAACTCTAGCTGACTAAGAAACTAAAGCGAACTGAGAAATCCAAACAAGAATGTCATCTCTGGGTAACTATACTATATAATAATATTGTATTATAACATTTTAGTATTGAATTAGTTAAATAATATTATATTCTATTTCGTCTTACAATAATAAACTATACTATTTTGACGGACCTGAGTGTCTGAGTTTTACAGCGGTGATCCAAAGGCTCTTTTTGACGGGTGATAGAGAAAATCTCAAAACACAAAATTATAATATTTTAACCTATCTTTGATAACTAAAAGTCAAAGCGAGGTCAAGTCGATAGGGTCATGAAAGGCTTTGATCAAAAAATTCTAAGTAATAAATATTTGTTAGAGCGGATTTCTGACACTTAACATTATTACTATAAATTCACAGCTTCGACCAATCACTAAAAAAGTGATTTGTCCACAACTAGAAAATACTGGTTTAACTAAGTATATTGTAATTATAATCAATAAAAGTTTTTCTTGGACACATGGAAAATATTTCAAACAGAATTCGTAAACTTACATGGATTTTCAAAACACTTAGGCATGAAATAAACACAACCTTACTCAGTCTAGTAAATAGTGATCTGACACAATCTATAATGACATACTGAATAGCGGTTTAGGGCAAACCAACCAAACAGAATCTTCTGAAAGCTGAAAGGGTTCAAACATGTTTACTTAAAACAATGTTTATCAAACCATATAAATATCCCACATTCAATTTAAGATTTTGAGTATACATAATAATAATATTATTACATAATAATAATACATATAACTTAAGCAATAAGTCAGTCAATAATAATAGTCGATTCAGTTCAATAATAAGTCTACATAAAATGTTACCTTTTGTACCCTCCTCTGAGAAAAGTGGGGAAAAATATATAGTGGCCCCTGTAATTGGAGTAATTCTGTATATTACATGAGACTATTTAATGTACAAATAAACAATTAGTATATATTTATAATAATATGTATAAATAATATAAATTAAATAATAAAATTTACGACTTGTTAACCTGTGGCTGTAAAGACGCGGTTGAATGATTATTGGATATAGACTATAAAGAGACTGAAAATATTTTATACTATATTTAACTTCGTATTGTATCTTTGTTGAATAATTAATAGTATTATTTTAGATATTATAATGGCAGAATTCACATTAATAATATTATAATTTATGTTTTATTACAGTTTATCCAAACACAAACAACCTTTATGTAAATTAAGTAACGCTCTCATGAATAACTTAAAGAGCATGAAAGTTCACCGACCAGTGTTGTTGATACGGAAAATAATATTATAACAATTTTTTGCGGCGTAGATTAAAAATGTATATTTATTTTAAAACTATCTTTACTGTTTTCTTATTATATTAGCCATAATAAAGAAAACATTTCATTCTTGCCTTATGGCATTTTCTGTTCTGTTTTCCGACACCTTTGATGAGGTGTCGTAAGTGCGTACAAAAAATCAATGAAATTACAATTATATAATAATAGAGTATATAATACATAACATATATTCATACACTATGGTGATTAAATAACACGTAACTCTGTAAACACTCTCTTTTTTTCTCTCTCTTCTCTTAGGTGGAATGTAGTCAAGCGTTAACTTGGTTTAAATGTAAAAAAATAAATTTGCAACCAAACATCCTGCTGTAAAATGATAACCAGCCTCTTAAGACAGCATAAAATTAATTTTTAACTCTCAACAGACGCTGCAAAATTAACCAAAATATTTCCGAAACAAAGAACTTTCAAAGATAAATAAAAATAAAATTTTCCAAGCCTCTGTAGTCATGTTTTTATTTTCTTACTTGCATCTTTATAATGGCGTTGTCTACAATTACCTACAATTTATTGCTCTTTAATCAATGTTACACATTTCGCCAAGACGGGTGTTCGTCTCTTGTAATCAATCAATCTATAAAACCTACCCAAGGTTGATCTTTGGAAACTTAGTGCAAAATGTGAGGAAAATACTTTAGCATTTTCGAAGATTAATTCATCGTCTTAAACCATATCATGTGAGATATCGTACCATAGATCTCCTCCAGTTGGAAGTCACTCTTCACCCACTAAAACCTTTTTCATTGTTGCATTGGGAAAACAACGACACCCAGCACTGCGTCCGATAAGGCCGTCTTTAAGAGTTTTATTACTTTTTATCTTTACTTTTAGCCTTTACTTTTAATCGAAATAAGCTAGATTCTAGTCATAGATATTATTGCCTAAGTTTCAACTACATTTTGAAATATATTATATTATATTATAGTTTATAAGTAGGTACATATATAACTCTATAACTAGAGATATTAGTCTTGTCTTTCTTTAACCGAATTAATTAAGAAACTAAACTAAACATTTTATTTAATTATCTTATCTTATCCTATCTTATCTTATCCGATCGTATCTTATCTTATCTTATAAATATCTTTTTTTGCGCTGAAGATTTTTTTTAAAGATGAAAATGGAGAGCATAATCTTTTTTTAAGTGTTTAAAGAAATTCACATCTCGAAGTCGACGACCCCTTGACCTTACACTTTTTGGTCTTATTGGTTGGTATAGTTTAAGCAACACTTAATTCTTAATATACTAGTATTTCGTATTAAATACATACAAAAAAAGTTTTATTTCCATTAGTAGATGAAAGTTACAAAAACTATAAAATTTTATTGACTTAAGAAGTAACAAAGAAAATTAATAAAAAGTATTGGATATTACTAGATTGTTAATAACTATACAAATATTTATAAAATTATAAACAATTTACATAATAATTGAGAACAAATATATTTCATTGTATTTCCAAAACTTTTACGCAATCGCTGAAAAAAATTGACGCTGAAGACGACTAACGAGAATTAAATATAAATAAAAAATCCTTACGAATACAATAATATATATTATTAATTGTATACTCTGAAAAAAAAACCAGACGAGAACACGCTGAAGATATAAAAGACAGTTATATAACTTAATGGCAATTTCTAAGTTTATCGCTTTTCATGTGTTTTTAGCCTTAAATTGAACTATTGTTATAAACTAATATTGTTAATCTAATATTTATTTCAAGGTAATGTTAATTATTGCATAGTTTCTGAATTATCACCAGAAAACTAATAACATACGTATTTCTAATTTCACCAGCGTCAATTTCAAAGTCTTAAATTTCTAAAAATTAATTAAATTATTAAAAAACAATCAATAATGTTTTTATATGTAGGAAAATATATTTTTTATAATAAACATTTTCTAAAATATAAAAAAGGAGTAAGGTTATTTCTTTAAATTAAAAAATCCCATAAGTATCCTTATTTAAAAAACACAGAAAAGAAATTTCATTAAGTGTAAATTTATTGTTTAAAATTAACATACATAGTTTTCTTCTCGGAAAATTCTTTCGTTTTCACGGGAAAGCACCAAAAACTGATTAAACGATTGCAATTCAACGAAGTTACTAGACAGATTAAAATGAGATTTGATATAGTGTTGTGTAAATGAACACAATTTATTGAAGCACTACTTTTCCACTGACATCCGACACTCAAAAAGGGAAGTAAGCTGAACGTCACCGATATATCTTGACTCCATTAGATAGCGGCCGCTCTTTTGTATCTTTCAATTATACATACACGGGTCGGCTTCGTCTCTTTTACGGACATGAAATAGTAAATTATTCATTCTGTTATATATAAGACAACCTTATTTATATATATATATATATATAAGGTTGTCTGTACATAGTTTCTCAATTACGGCCACTATTTGTTAGTATTATTTATATACTATTATTATAAACTATTATTTATAAACTTAAAATTGTAATTAAACAATATATATTATTTGGATTTAAGAGTTTTTTACCAAAATGTAAGAGGTATCAGGACTAAAACCGATAATTTATATCGTGCTATACTAAATAATGAGTTCGACATTATTGTTTTGACCGAAACATGGCTCTATAATGGCATCGCAAGTACAGAGTTTATGGACGATAGATATATTGTTTACAGACGGGATCGGGAAACTTGTAAAACTCTTAAGTCTCGTGGTGGAGGAGTGTTAGTTGCCGTATCAAAAAAGTTTAAAAGTTATAGGGTTGCCGCTTGGGAAACCTTAAACGAAGATCTTTGGGTCAATATAGTTCTAAAAGCTCAAGTCATTTCTCTTTGTGCAGTTTATATTCCATCACCATTCAAGTACGAGACACTAGAAGGTTTTACGCAAAATGTTGAATCAATATTTGATAAGCAAAATTCTACTCTTATAATAGGAGACTTCAATATACCAGCCTTAAGCTGGGAATTCAATAATTGTAATAGAACGTGTAAAATAACCAGCACCAGTTCGTCAGCTGGTGATTTAGTCAAAGATTTTATGGCACTGACAAATTTCTTTCAGTGTAATGGCAATAGCAATGTTTATGGTAAAATTTTAGATTTAGTTTTTACTGACATTACCAACTTATACGTTAATCCAAGCGTCGTTAGTGTTTGTCAAACAGATAAATTTCATCCTCCCTTAGAAATATTTTTTAAAGTTAATTCGGTCGAAGCGCTATTTACACCTGCTATTATTACAAAATACAATTTTAAAAACGTTGATTATGATGAAATCAATGCTGATATTGAGAATATAAAGTGGGAAATATTATTTAAAGCTTGTATTGACGTTGATGATATGGTCGACGTTTTTTACACTGAATTACGTAGAGTAATAGAGATGTATGTATCAAAGAGAAAAATTAAAAATAATAATAGCTATCCTATTTGGTATTCACATAACCTAAAAAAAAGGTTAAAAGAAAAAAATAAATACAGAATTTTATATAAAAAATATCGTAATCCCCTTGACGAAATTGAGTTTGGTATTTTAAGAAATAGGTGCAAAGATCTCATAAATAATGATTATTATAAATACATAGAAAACGTAGAAAAAAGTATTAGTTTAAATCCGATGTTTTTTTACTCGTATTTAAAAAATCTTCGTAAAGATAAATGTGACTACCCTGCTTTAATGACTTTAGATAATTGCAATTTTACAGACGGTAAGAATATTTGTAATCAATTTGCAAAACATTTTTCAAGTATAAATCAAACGGATGATAATTCAAATACAGGGACACAATGCACAGTTAATGATAATTCATGTTTTACCCTATTGACAACAATAAATATAAAAGAAAATGAAATATTACATCAATTAAAATCGATAGATATAAATAAACGAGCAGGTGGAGATGGCATACCCGCGATTTTTATTAAACAAACTGCACAAACACTTGTGAAGCCGCTTTCTTTTATTTATAAAAGATCATTGCAAGATGGTCAGTTTCCATCCCTTTGGAAAAAAGCACTGGTGATTCCTGTATATAAAGGTGGTGAAAAGCATGAAATTTCTAATTATAGACCGATTTGTATTTTGTCCATTTTTTCAAAAGTTTTTGAATCATTGATAAGTCAGGTTCTAACATGGCATATAAAGTCAATAATTAGCGACTGTCAACATGGATTTTTTAAGAATAGGTCAACAATGACTAATCTTTCACTATTCGTTGATAATGTATCGGAATCCTTAGATCGTAATTTACAAGTAGATTGTATATATACCGATCTGGCTAAAGCTTTTGATGTCGTAAATCATAAAATTTTAGTTAAAAAGCTTTTTAATTACGGAGTTAGTGGTAGGTTAATAAAATTATTGGAAAGTTACTTGCAACAAAGAGAAATGAATGTAGTTTTGGGTGGATATGAATCCAAACCATTTTTTTCTACGTCAGGTGTACCCCAAGGTTCCAAGCTAGGTCCTATATTATTCATTATATTTATAAACGATTCCATTCAATGTTTTCGTCACAGCAAATTTCAATTTTATGCAGATGACCTAAAAATTTATAAAAATATAAAATCTGTTGAGGATTCTAATCTTTTGCAACAAGATTTAAACAGGTTTGAGATATGGTGTAAAACAAATAAATTGAAACTCAATTATTCAAAATGCTACTTCATGACTTTCACTAGAAAAGTATCGGAAATAAAATTTAGATATAGCGTGAATGGTAATTTTCTTTTGAAAGTTAATCAAATACGAGATTTGGGAATCACTGTCGATTCCACTTTGAGTTTTATTCCACATGTAGACGATGTCATTTCGTCCGCACTCAAAACCCTAGGCCTTATAATAAGATGCACGAAACATTTTAAAAAATCAAACACCAAATTAGTACTATTTAATTCTCTGATTAGAAGTAAACTCGAATATTGTTCAATTGCTTGGAATCCCTTTTATCAAGTTCATAAAAATAGATTAGAAAGAATACAAAATAAATTTTTGAAGTTTTTATCGTTTAAAGATAATTTATTTAACCAACATAAAAGTTACAAATTATTACTAAAGCATTATAAGACTCTATCACTTTCGAATAGAAGGGATATTCTTGACTTGTGCTTTTTGCACAAAATATTATCAGGGCAAATAGACTGTCCTAAAATTCTTCAAGAAATTAATATTGTTGTAAGACGACCAAATACTAGACATTTCAACAGGCCAGTTTTTAAATGTAGGTTCTCTAGAACTAATTTGGGTCTGACAGCCCCGCTGAACAGGATTGTCAATATTTATAATTGTATTTCTAGGGACGCGCATATTGATATATTTCGTAACTCTTTAAACACCTTTAAAATTAATATTAAAAAATATTTTACAAGTCTTTGCAAATAAGGACAGATGGCAGTTTGAACTGATACCTCTTACACTTGCAAATTACTTAATTTACAATTAATTTAGTTTTTATTTTGTTTAGTTTAACTTTTTGATGTTTTGTTTATTTTACATTAGTTTTATATTGTTCTTCGATTTAGTTGATTAATATTGTTGTTATATATATATATATATATATATATATATATATATATATATATATATATATATATTTTGGTGGTAGTATAAATTATATATATATTTTTTAATTGTAATTTCTATAATATCAACTAGTTTTAGCACACACATATACATAAGTGTGTTTTCTTTTTTATATAATTTTTTAAAGATGTAGCGAGCAACCATCCTACAATTGCATGTTAAGTTAGCCTTTAATTGGGGTATACATTGTAACTTATATAAATTGTTTTTTTTTTGTAAAAAGAATGTTATTCATTGTATATCACGTTGGCTTCCTATTCAATAAATAAAATAAAATAAATAAAATATATTATAATATATACAGTTGATAATCTACCATCTAAAGGTAAAGTCATTGGACAAAAACATTTTTAATCGTAAAAAAAGCTATAAGTATTAATAGTTTTTTTATTTATAGAGTCCATGGTTTATTAAACCAATATTCTTTCATTACATCAGGTATCCAACTTGGTATGTGCCAATGTCATTGCAAAAGCACTCCATAGAATTTAAGGTTGTTTTTTGAATGAGTTGGGAAATTTGCAAATAAGGCGAAAATTATTTTTAAAAATGCTCAACCAAGTATTACTTCGCTACTAAATTCAAAAATATCGCCTGTTACTTCTGTTTGTTTCTCTGCGCCCACTTTTCAAAGGTCGCAGGTTCGAGTCCGGTCTGGTAATGAATTTAAACATCAAAATAAATAAATAAATAAATAAAATCATATACTTATACATTCAAACACCTCCCCGACTTGTTGCTATGTAAACATAGTAATTTTAGTATAAGGATAGATATAAGATTGATTGAAATATATAATAATTTATTAGAATATTATTTGTATATATAGAGTATAGAGTGGACGCAGCGTAATAGCTAAAAAAGCAGAGAAAGACCGCCATCAAGATGGACGGACCTGAAAAGTGTCCCAGGCAGCTGCTGGATGCAGGCTTCACGGTCGCAGTGGAGGTTGGAGGAAGCCATGTCCAACAGTGGACGCATAACTGCTGAAATGTTGATATTGATTTAAATTCATCCCAAACTTATATTAGTCCCCTAATATTCACTCAGTTATATACTCAATTAATCAATTGAATTATATATATAATTCAAATTTTATTTCATAATATATAATGAGTGAAATAAAATTTCCAGGGTCAGCATAGTCCCACACGTGTCGGGGAATCCTTTGATGCTCGCAGCGGTGTTAATTCCGGCAATAAGAAAGGTGCCAATACAATTACACAGACATACCGCCATCAACAACAATGTTGGCATTTTCTATGAAATTGGACATTTTGAGATATTTGGGGTACATTTTATATTTTAAATACCAATAACATGATAAACTTTTTGGTACAACATATCTAGGATATATCAAATTATTGTATCCTAATAATGTTTGAATTATTGTATTCATGGAAGTCTATTTATTTATATTATAGATTTTATAAGGTTGTGAATGATATTATAATTATATTTATTCCATTGGTTTTTCTGTTCATCATAAAATACGTTTTCAACCGCACATGTATGATACTCTCACAATAAAACAAATAATTCATCTGATAACGTCTCATATTGAGATTATAGATTATTTTTTATGGTTAAAAAATCTATCTACCCAATACGATTTATAAAGAGATACCATCTAAGTTTGACGGTATAAATTGAAATGAATTTAAAATAAATAAATAGAAAAATAAATAAATAAAATAGTTTTATTTTCATAAGAAAACTAATTATTATTCAAAAAAATTATTATTATTATTATTTTTTAATTATTAAAATTATTTTTATATTCAAAGGACAATTCTCTATCGAGTCAAGTTAATAAGTTTAAGTAAAATAAATGGTTATTTTTTCTTGTTTTCTCAGAAGTCTCCACTTGCCTGTACATCAAGAGGCCAGTACATCATCTACCTTTTGACATATTCTTCTATCAAACTACTGGCTGGCAAACACCATTATTGCGGTATAGTACGACCTTTAAAACAAATACATAGTATTATTTTTTGCTAAAAACTCGCCACAACTATTTTAATCAAAATTACAATGTCTTAATACAAAAATACACTCAAGTTTACCCTTGAATATAAGAATAAGTATACCCTTGAAATATAAGAACAAGTTTACCCTTGAATTATTATAAGGACGATGACAAACCATTTAATGTTATCTCGTCTATTCCCATACGGGTCTCCTGTTCGTTATCAAGTGTCCCTGATGAGATGCCTTCGTATAACGTACAAATATATCAAATCTAGTATTTACATAATACCAAAAATGCTATTGTGTTAAGACTTCTTCTTGATTAACTTTCTTAACCCCTTCTTTTCAAAATTTACTAATAAATAGCAAACAAGATATAGCATGGATATACTTTGTATAGTAAAATAGTTTCCTGTAACAGGGATTTATTTTTGGTTATTACTGAACAGTGACTGTTTAGAATTCCAACGTGAATATAAGTAAACTGTTTTTTATTGCTTCGGCAAATGTATAAACTTCTAAGGTAATAGGAATATTTTTCATTTTGTATCTGAAGTCTTTTTGCTCTCATAATAAACGGTTTAATATAATATTTGCTAGATAACAGCTCCAATTCTTTGGCGTCTGCATCTCTATGAAGTTGGATTGTTGATGAAATGAAATGTTTTCAATCATAAAATTGTTTTATCAAAATGTGCCAAGTTCTTTCAATATATCCTCGAGACAATTTTTGTTATAAAACTAACAAAACAATCTAATGTTATTTTTTGTATGTCTTCTTATCAGGTATCTAAGTGGCTTTCAAGAATTGTAAGCCACGAGTTTCTTCAAACATAAACAAATAAAGGTTCGTAATACAATGTAATATTTTCAATTGTCTGATTTCATGTACGTACGTAGTACGTGAGTACGTAATCCTCCGCTCCCTACAGAAAGTTTTTTTTTACGTATAATAACAGTTTATTCCCTTTTCTAATTATTTTATGAGTTGACAAATAAACTTCATATCAGATATTATGATCAAAATAAATAGACTATTTTTCAATTATATTTAATATGTTGTTAATATTTCAAAATCTTTGATTTTTAATTAATGTGCTCAGTTTTAAAGCTGCCAAGTTAACAAATAAATCATAAAATAATTTAATTAAAATAACGTAATACTGTTATATTCCTAAAAGAAATGTATAAAAAATAGAATTAATTATTTATAGATACGCCCAGAAATTCGAACCCATGACTTCTAGGAAACCGTCCCGTCGTTCTAACAATTGAGCTACCGTATTTCACTAGCGACAAATACACTTTCAAGTTATATTTTGTAAATGTATAATAATTTTTTGCCTGATATCTGTAAAATCACCAAACGATGAATCTAGAAATCTCTAACCCTTAAAAAGGTAGGAAATTAATTGTCATATTCAATATATTCTAAAATTCATTACATATAAATTCTATATATTACGAAAAACCAAGTTGAAATTTTTCATAAAATTATTAATTTCCAAATACAATTTGCTCAAACAAACAAGTGTGATGGAAGGGAAAAATATCTTAAATGCGAAAGCGAGTTGTTGGAGTTTATTTTGCTTAGAAATGAATGCATAATGTTTTTGAATTAAAGAATAATAAACGCTTAAAGGAACCACATTAATGTTTTGTTACCGCCAGTTCAACTGAATATTTCAACCGTTTAATGAGTGACACTTTATACTCCAGTAATTCAACTATATCTTTTATAATTTGGGCGAGTCAGATAAACCACATGAACTTTTATTATAATCATATATTTCTGATTTCTTTCTCAAAGATAGAATTTTAGTTAATAACTTAAGCTGTAAATATTGCACGAGAATTTTGTAATAATGACAATGTGCGTATTGAATTGATATATTATTCAAAATATGCTTCTAACATTAAATAATAAATAAATCAAAGTGATAACGATGATAAATAATGACGATTATATAAAAATGCTAAATTTATCGACAAATAACCACGTTAGCTCAATTATTGGCAGAGATTTCAAAAACTAAAACTCGCAAAATCGGGCAATTTTTCTTTTGGTATTATTATAGTTTATATTTGTTTTTACTGATTTTCTTATTTTTTTTCATTAACAAGTGTCAATAAACGTCTAATTCAGTTTTAAGTTGCATAAATATTATATTATAATAAACAAATTTGCATCGAAATGTAGGTACAATTTCTATTATTGTGATACGTCCACTTCGTGTTATATATTTTTATGGTTTATCAACACAAATGTATAATAAAAATAAAAGCAATTTATGACAAGTTTAAGCTAGTTTAACATTCCGTCTATGGATTATGGATGGATGTCATAGCCAATAGTTAAAGTCAATTTAATTATTACCAACCATGCTGTTCATTATAGACTCTCCTTAGACATTATCAACGAGAATGGAAATAAATACAAAAGACTCTAGAAGTTTTGAATAATAATTTATGAGCAACATTCCGGCGAATAAATTAATATTATGTACAAGAAAATGTCATGATAACTTAGTTACTAAAATATTTAATGTATTTTTTAAAAGAGAGTTTAAAAAAAATACTGGCAATAATATTTAATAAGCGAATGGTTTTTGCACTACGAAACTAGGTTAACTGTGAGAATGGTGCTTATTTTTTTATATTGCAGTTACTTCAGTAAAAAGAGTTTAATGAAGTTCTTCAGTTTATTTGACTATATAAGAGTTGGTTGAATCAACATCACATAAAAATAAAAAAAATGTATAAAAATAACTTAAAATAAACATAATTAGTCTTAGTTACGTCATAGATATAATTTACTTTAAACATTTTTTTATTATTTACTTAAAATTTTTTGTTACCTAAATTGATTAATACTTTTGTTTTTTGTGAAACACAGAAGTAATAGGCTTAAAAAAAATCTTATATATTTTTTTAAAGGGAACGTACTGTCGTCTTAAAATATAAATAAATTGTGAAATGTCTTTTTATTTCCGGACGTATAAACCCAATAAATTAAAAAGTCTGCAATAGTTGAGCACTTGATAGAATCAGGTCACAACCACCGGATTCAGTTGCACCAGCCACAAGTTTTAACAAGTGCCATACTCGCCGCGACTTAAAACGTCAGTGTGTTGACACCGTTAGTATCGTTTGTCTAAATACCCTTACTTCCGATCATAATGAGGATAAAAAAATAAATGATGAGGACCAAGCGAGGGTAGTTACCGGGGCTCGCACCTCGCCCAGCTGGTGAATTGGGGCGGACGGGGCGGGCGCTCACATCAGCCACTCTGTGACCACGGATGGTGAAACGACGAGACGTCGGGCAATGAAAAAGTTACTTTAATACAACTTTTATTTAAAATGTGTAGAAATCGCGATAGTTTAAAATCATGAATTAAAAAAAAATACAGAAAAAGACGAAATAATATTTCAAGTGTATTTCGTTAACAATATGTTGTTTTTCAACCTAAATATCAAATGTTAATGTTTTAAAGATTTTTTAAATAATATATATGAATAAGTCGCATCCTATAATTAAATTGGAATACAAAGTTTTAATTGAATTTTACAATAAAGTCTAGTTTTTAATTCACGTAACACACAATAAGATCGTCAAGTATATTTTTAGTAATCTCTATTCTTTTGTTTTTCATAAATATCTTTACTCCTTTGTGAACTCTTTTCAAACAAAAAGCTTGTTAAGGTTTCTCGCCTCAAAGTTATTACAAGCTCATAATTAATACACAATAAGTTTGCAATATAATTGATAATCCTATATAATTTTGTCCTTTTGATATTCTATTTCTAAAGATTCACAAGACTCGACTAATTACTGTTCGAGTTTCACTTTAATTCTGTTGTAAAAAAAATACTTAAATAGAACCACATACAACATATACTAATAAAGTAAATGTATTAAAAAAAATACAAGTGAAAGACTTTATTATAACCAAAGTATTTAATAAAATTTTCTAAGTATTTTAAGTAACACATATATGTACTTAAATATAATTTAAAATTTTAAAAACAACCTACAACCAGATTCAACTACAACGTTTCACATCCTATTTTAATAAATATTTGTTAATATTTACTATGAAAAGCCATATTAAAAAAAAAAGGAAAGAGGACACTGAAAATGACAAAAATACTTTTTGAATTTGTAATGGAAAATTTACAAGTCCTCAACATATTTACAAACGCATTAATTTCAGTTAAAACGCATGATATTCCGGGTCGTGGTATTTCACATCTATATTTGTTTTCGAAGAAATAAAAAGGCCTTGCTACTTATTTTCATTGTCGTACTATTTCACAGTTGCATAATTTGTTTACTGGTGTATCTCAAAGCGGTATTCTATCTCCCCTCCTGTTCTCATTATTTATCCTAAGCTTTTACAACTTATACGCTGATGACTTAAGAAATTAATAATCCTGTAAATTGGTCTGGTGCTGTATATTTATACATTTCAAGGAAATGGTGCGTAAATACTTAAATAAAACAATATACTCTCCCTTTCCACAGTCAATAATAAATGTCAGGCTCTATCTTATGATCCAATACAATAAATTCGAGTATTCCCTGAAGTATGTCGTAAAGTTGGCTGTTCACTTCGCGTTCTATTTCTCCATATCACGGTTTACGCAATTACGTTCTGTATCGACTGACCAAAACATAGCAGACATTTTTTAAGCAAGATTTTTCAAAAAAAAATAACCTGCGGCATAGTATATATTAGTTATATGGTGACATAAACAATAGTGGACAGGCTGATGTTATTTACACAGACTATTCAGAAGCATTTGATAAAATTTACCATTCTTTAATTCTTTAATTAAAAAGTCATTACAAAAAATATACGGCTACCTTCTTCATTTAAGTGTTCGTGAAATCATAACCGAGATTTTCGTTAATATCACTTGAATCATTAAATACTGGACCTCTGTTTATTACATTTATTAATAACATTGCTGGCTTATTTATGTTTTTTTTCCTGTGTTCAGATGAAAAACAATATAATTAAAAACAGAATTGTTTTTCACTTCAAAGTGATTTAAATAAGCTCAGTTTTTAATTTGCCATTTTTTTTCTTACCTCTTGAAACAAAAAAAAACATATAATTACCTTCAGAAGGAAAAAAATGTTTTAATGTTGTAGAATGAAATACAAATTTTATTTTTTGACAACTCATTATTTTTAATAAACTTATTTATTTGTTTTTTTTTTTAATTTGTCATTTTGTTTTTATTGTGTAAAACTAGGGAACGCTTAAGTAAAGAAATAATTTATAAATAAATCCCGATTCCAAATTTGTACAAACCGCATAAAAAATAAATATCCTATAAAATAGTTTAAATGTACACAATTCTTGAAAATCTTTCAATATAATTACATTACTTTACTATATATTCATACTTTTTCATATTCAAGAAATCACGTTGAAGTCTTTATGTACGCTTAATTATTATTAAGGATTATTCATGACATAATTAGTTTGATATAAATATGTTTTACACCGTTGTTATTAGTCTAAGATTAATTAATGCAACGCATCGCATGTTTCATAAAAAGCTTATTAAAAGTTTTCTTTTATACTATCTCAAATACACGGTGTCTAATTCACTGCAAATCTAACATCGTGTCTGGCAGTTTTTTTTTTTTGTGAAATTGAAGCTTAGTTAAAGATAATAATTTAAATATGGGAAAGTCTTCAAATTTCATATAGAGTGCAAAATGGAATTGAATTATTTTAATTTAAAAAAAAATACATTTTTCTTTAAATCTTGTCATATTTTACAAATATATGAAAAAAGCTTCATAATTTTTAGTACACCATCAAGTATGAACGTGAATTAATATCAGGAATTCTTAATTTGAATGAAAAAAAAATAATTTCAAGATGCCTACCTTAATTCTGAATCACACCACGTAGAAATAAATAAACAGCAAGGATCACGAGATGTAAGATTCAAGACTCTCCTCAAACACGTCCGCACTGTTGAAGAGCACGCGGGCAACTGAGCTGAAACAAATCAAACAAACTCCTGAAGAGTGCATCGTAATGACATTGTTTCAGTTCATACGACCCGAGTACTCAACTGAAAACTGAACTGTTTTTGATTTATATATAATTATATATTATTAAGAGTTTAAAATAGAATTTTGTTTAGGTTTGATTTTGATTTTGATTATTTTTATCTTATATTCATCTCAATTTCGATAATATATTTTTTAAATAAAGTTTATATTAAACTGTATTTTAAACTGTAGTTTCATTGCTAGTTCTGACTCCAAACACCAAATGTTCTAACTTTAATAAAATGTAACCACTTGTTGACAGCTATGGACCAGAGTTAAGTATACAAAATAATAAACTTTCTCTTGGGTTTAATATGGATGAAATAAAAATATATGTGCTATAGTGATAGTGTAAAGTGAAAAACATAAAATGACACAGATATAAGGAAAACTCATTTTATCTATTAATCTGTTAGAATTGACTAGAGACGAAGCGTCTTAGCATTCCATGGATTCACCGTGCGGGTGCCGGGCCCATTGCGTTGCAGGGGGAGGAGTGCAAACAGCTCCTGGGACTTGAGATCCAGGTGTGGGTTTAAGGTGCCCCTTTAAAATGCTCATTCACGCTCACCTTCACTGGTGACGCGTATATTTAACAGCAATGAATGAAAATGAATGAATATTTATTTCAATAAATGTAGCTCCTGTCTAGAAGCTGATATTTCTCGTAAAACATACTGATTCAAATAAACGTTTCATTTGTTAGCAGACCGTAACAGTGTTTTTATTTTAAAAATTGAGGAGTCAATAAATATGTCGTCATTCTGGTTTCTTATCTTGGACAATAAATGATTTACAGCTCATATTCGAGAAAGGAATAGTCTGATATTTTAGTGGATGGATATTAAAATAAATATTACTGGCCTAATAAACTGCTGGAATCTAAGTACTGGTTGCAAGATTTTTGTGAAATATAGTATAACAAAATACGTTGTGTAATTTGTGAAAAATGTTCAGCTCGAAGATGCATAAGAATTTCAATAAAATGCCTTGAAATATTCGAAATACGTTGCAAGTAGTACCGTATTTACTTGCAACGTATTTCGAATATACAAAGGCGTTCTGAGGATTCCAAGCCACAAATTTAACCTCAAGATGTCCACGAATATGCGTTATAGAGTATAGGTTTGAGATCAACATTTGGATGAATAATTGCTATTTCATTCAATTAAATCCAAGGTTTGGCAGGCATTCTAAAATTCTGGCAGCTTTTTTGACAATAGCATCAACGTTAGCACTGAATTTTATTATGACGTCCAAGGTCACACCTAGTTCTTGAACCTCATTTATCTGCTCCAGATACTAATATAATCTCCATTCACGTGACACGAAATGATACGAAAAATCTAAAATATTTCGTTTCATACCGAAGCCAATTTTTGGGTTCAAATGCGTGTCATTTTTATTACACCATACGTTGATATTATGAAATAGATTTTTTATATCTTTGATCTTCACCGAAAAGTTAATAAAATACAGCTCTGTATGATTTATGTTATCATTAATGAAGGCGTTAACACAAAACTATAATACAAGCATTAGAATAACTAAATAATGAAAAAGACAATTTCATTATCAAATGCTATTTCCTGCAGCGTAATCTATAAATGACTAGGAAATATATTATTTTGGCGCATGTTCAGAATAATGACATTTTACTGACTCTCCTTCTAACAGCACAACACAACAAGAAAATATCATTTATATATCTACGTAGACAAATGACATCCTAGACCATGGATACACAGACCGCGGATCGCCGGTCGAATACTGGTGGCCCGCCGACAGCAAAAATAATATTCGAAAAATATTGAATTTTGTTCCAGAATAAAACCAAAAAAAAATATGTTCGAAAAGTAATTTGAATATCGCGCGCGCGCTTTTTGAATCTAGAGCCCAAAAAATGTTAAGTCAAGTAACATCGCTTGCCGCCTTAATATAAAGTTCAAAATAGAAGAGAGAAAAAATTCTAGCGCGGTGTGAGCAAACGAGATAGCAATAGTCCCGAATTCCCGATTGCTCGCGTAGGTAGATACACGAAGCTTCCAGAGTCGTGCGCGGCTTAAAAGCCACACTAACCGCAGCGAGCGACAGTTCGGTTTTAATTTGAGTGCAATGTCAAAAGAAAGAAATAAGCGCGGAAATACAAAGCGAAGAAGCGAATAAGTGATTGAGAATAAGCGCAGTTTAATAGTGATTTTAAGTAAAACTCTATTATTAATAAGTGTTTTCCTACCTATTTATCAATCAATACCTACCTATTTATCAATTTTAATCAAATTTAGCTTTAATGTTGGCCAAATATTAAAATAAAACAATGGAATTACTATTTTTATCAGAATTTCTCTAACTGTAATAATCACGTCATTATTTCAGACACAATTTGAGTCAATGTTAAAAATTATCGATATTCAAAACAACCAATATTTACGCAACTAATTCAATGAAGAAGACTTGCTGAACTTTTTACCGCTGCATTGATAAAAATATGTACGAAGAGTTGCGCATAAGCGCTCTGAAATGTGCCAGCTTATTTGGTTCTACCTATATATGTGAAAAAACTTTTTCAATACTCCTTAATCGAAATATCGAAACCGCCTTGCAAATGAAAGTTTGTAAGCAGTTTTACGTGTTGCTACAAGTAAATTTAAGGCAAATATAAAAAAGATTATAAGCACTATGCAGTGCCACGCTTTAAATTAATAAATTCTTTTTCAATTTTAATAAATTATTATTAATTCTTTATTGTCTTTAATTACCTATATTTTTGGCGGCCGGCCCGCCATCAGTTCATGATTTACCCGAGTGGCCCCTAGTGTTAATAAGTCTGTTCAACCATGTCCTAGACATTTCAACGTATATACGTATTTTATTGTAACATTTTGGTATGGATTTGGTAAAGACATTTGGTACATGTAACCAAACGATATAAATTGTTAATTTCTAAATATTAAATCCAGTTTTAGTAAAAGTTACATAAAACTTAGGGTAAAACTAGAAAAACTGTACAATATTTTTCTGAACATGTATTTTTTGATTAACTGCTTAATATAATTAATGTATGTTCTTAAAAAAATGAAACAAGCTTTTTTAAAATAACACAACATATTCATGAATATCTAAAGAGCTTAAAAAAGCAGTCGACAAGGATTGCTGATCCGGGAAATAAAGTAATGACTAATTTTGCGGCGTGGATTGAAAGTGTGTGCTTAGTTTTAAATATTCTTTATTGTTTTATTATTACTTTATAAAATTAACATTTATTATATTGATAGGGAATACAATGGGCGAGAAACTACTAGAGGCCATTCTCTGCACATTTATCCTCGGTGAGGTATCGTAAGGGCATGTAAAACAACAATACCATTACAATTATATAATATTTATATAAATAATAATAATAATATAATATAATGTTTAATCATACAACACATTAAACTCGTATGAGTTTACTGTATAGTATGACTAATAAAAGCGTATTTTAAATAAGAAATATAAGATTTTTTTTTTATTCCAGTATCGCAGATACGCCGATTACGCTTCAAAAGCTTATTTAACTTTTATAGGCAGAGTTACGACCGGGTGATTAAGATGAAAAAAGCCAGAAAATCCTTTTAAAATGAATTTGTAATGAAAAATTTAAATGGTTTTGCTTTAAGCACTCCAATGGTAAGCTTTAAGATTCCAACTAAAACAAAAACAAATAGTATTTAGAGTTTTTTTAATACCACATGTCAAGATATGGGTGGTAGAATTAAAAAAAGTGTCAGATAAGTAGGAGTCTTCCTTCTTCTCCATGTCCTGGTCAACCAATTTTGATATACACAGAGAAGATGGTCTTTTACTCTTATACCTGTTATGTCTGTTATTTTGTTATCCAGTTCTATCCAAAATATGGTAGAAGCTACACTAAACTGCTGCTGCATACGCACCATTCATGGAATATCATATATTAGAACTCTAAATTTATAGTCAAGATATTAATTATAATTGTTTTTAATTTTGGTGACAACCGAATCTGGCACTTTAATTATATATATACATTTTTATTTTTGTTTTTTTATATTTTCCGAGAATTTTCTTAAAGATAATTTAAATACGCACATAAACTACAAGAACCTTTTGTACTAAATTGTGTCTAAAATATATTTTGCTTATGAGATGAAATTTACCCTTTCATTTAAACAAAAAAAGTTTAAATTTCATCTCTCCTGAAATATCCGGGAAATTTTCTGCTATCTGGAAAAAAGCCTTTGTGTTCTTTAACTTAAATTTCCCATCCTATTATCTCCATAAGTACTATAATGCCTCCCAATTTTGCATTAAGCTTAAATGGCTCACCATTCGTCAGAAGCGTAGCTCTAGAAACCTTTATCTCTCTTAAAGAAAAAAATTAGTATCTTCATCCCAAACTAATCTTAGAACCTCTCTAATAGTGACGTTTTTTTTTATCTCTTACACTTTCCAAGCTTCACAGCTTTAGGACGCTCTACCTGAAAGAAATAATAAAAACACCCACTGAGAACCGTGTCAATGGCTTGTTCGAGAGCATTTTTTACAATTTTACCTTTAAATTAGTATATGCCACTAGGAATTATGTATGTATATCATTTTTTATTAAAACTACACTAAACCGCACGATCACTAATTACTTCACTTTCGTACTATAGCACTAAACTTAAGTAATTTGAATATGAATATATTAATACTTAGGTAACTATGACAGTATATATTGATTCCGTTTACCGAGAAGCTTCAGTTTATCAACGGGTTTTCAATAAAAATATACTACATTTTCGTCTATAAAGTTCTACAGTTTTTTTTAAATCTTGGACCACCCTCACTAAAAATAGAAACCATATATTTGATTTTAAAAGACAAATTAATAATAATAAGTAAATAAATATTGCCGGACATTATTATAAACGGCCGTTAGACCCAAAGCTAAGCAGAGCAGAGCAGAACAAAGGTTTGAGTTATTTAGACAAATGTTTGTCCTGGGTTGATGGGCCTGGGGGAGCAGATACCACGCAGGACCACGAAACCTACTTACTGGCTATTCAAAATCTACTCTGACATCGGTTTTTGTGCCCCCATTTTTTAAATTAACCACAAGCAAATTCAAAGTATGAATTACCCCATCACTCTAAAGTCATCCAACTCTCCTTTATTTGAAACATAATGCTTTATCAAATTAATAAACATTCTTAAAATTGTATGAATACAAATTCTTACCCATTTTTAGAACAGATTAATTTTATTCATAAATTATTTCAATTCAGATTTTACTGATGAAATAAGATTTAATAAATTATATTAAATTAAACAATTTTCCGTTTAAATTAAAAAAATCTTAACAGCATTTTATCAAAAAGTCCAATACATAATTTATGTCTTGACAATCGTTTATCTTACTGGCTTACATGTTGCGGTGGTAGGCCCTTAAAAAATAAAAACAAGGTCAAATATTTTTTTTAGTATTTTTTGAAACAAACCATAATTTAATCACAAACGAAAGTGGTACAAATTATCGTTCATTCAAAAACTAAATAAAATGTTCCCTTGAAATATAAGAACGACTACGGACCACTCAACTTGTTTACGGCCATTTTCACACGGCCTTCCTATCATGTAATGAGATGTCAAAAACAAGTGGACCTCAATCCTCAAACCAATCTAGTATTTCATCATATCAGCTAGGTGTTTGTGTTTTGGACCCTTCATGAACTAGTCAAGGTCTTATAATCTAGAATTTTAGTAACACTTTTTATAACAGATAAAGGAAAAAACTTACCCTCCTTCAAGGCAATTTGTTTAAGTAAATAACTTCATCGTTTAATAAATTAATTAGTTTGATCAAACAACAAAGAAAAATTTATCGATTTTTTCTTATAATTAATTTATTTAATCAAGGTTTTCTTTAGCAGGGATTTTATTTTATAATATTAAGTTACAAATAATATTCGTAAATTGTTAACGTCGCTTTTTATAAATGATTTATTTTGTGGGACACGTCGCTTACAGATTTCCTCAACGGAAAAATACATTTATAAGATGAATCAATTTATAATATAATATTGAGATTTTCAACATCATAATTTTATTGCCTATAATTGATTTTTTTCTTAATTATATATTAAACTCCTCTGCTTCGTTATAAAAGTTTAATTAGATATAATATTACATCAATGAAATAATTGTCCGGTTAGAACCAAATATTTAAAGTATATATATCAAATGTCGGTCTGTTGGTCTGTTAGTCACAGACTGTTAAACCAAACTTCTCGTAGTTAAGTTCATCCCAACACAGGATAGCTCTTTGTTTAATCCACAAATTGTTGTTACAAGTCTGTGTTTACTTTGCATCCGTTATTTTCATATCTCTGAAACTTTCCTCAACACAATGATATTCTCGAGTTGTTATTTCAAAACTATTTGAAATAACGACTCCTGCGTTTCTGCTATTTTTGTTTTTTCTTAGAATCAATCAGTTATGTATATAGTTGCAAATTTATTATTAAAAAATCGTAATAAGCTTATATTTAATATATGCTTTTATTTAATTTAAACATAGACAACGAAAAGCATAGCAAAATACATCATGAGCTGAGGTTTCTATTGGACATATGTCATCGCAAAAAGGCATAGATTTCTAAAATATAGTCCAAAGTTATCTTACAGCTATCCTGTTTCCCACAAAAAGGAATGTTGAATAAAAAAATAAGCTAGTGCAAATATGCTGTAAAAATTTGAATACTATTTAAAATGTTTTAACGGTTTAAAGAAAATATTATGATATTTCAAGATTCCTGCTGCTGCATGCGACAAGCTGGTAAAACTTTTGAAAAGCTATACAAAGAGAAAATGCAGAACAAATATTACATGCACTGTAATAATGTTTTCTTAAATTATTTTATTAATTATTTAATTTCAACCTTTACTTTATGAATCTACACATTGTCAAAAGATGGACGTAGACGGATCAACGGTAAATAATATTGAAGGAAAAACGAACCGTAGCAGTCTAAATTGCTACGATGTGCTACGATGTGATTGCTTCCTGTTTAAAATCAACAATCCAATCCAATTGATTTTGTAAATTCATTTTAACTTCAAAATATTAAAAACAATAAAGTAAGTAATTTAGTTTCTGGAATTAATTTTTATATAAATTCACTGAACTGTCCAAAAACTAAAACACTGAAAGGATGGAAGGGATAAAAAACATTTATCAAACATCAAAAAGTGTCCGAAATATTTGATATTTAGATTCTTGCTCTCAAATACTTGTCGTATGCCAAAAATCGACTCATAAGCAAAAGGCACAATTTTAATATGATTTTCAAATATATAACAATTATATTACAGATAGGTACGAGTAGCTGTTCAAAGTAGAATAATAATCTTCATACTTCAATTATATTGTTATTTTGTTGAAATTTTTCAATTATATAAACTAGTAAATCTAAACAAATTTTAATAAGTGTATCTGTATTAAAATGAGTTTTCTATTTCTTTTTATTCTTAAATATTAAAAGAAAAAGTTTAACTGTAAAAAAATGCAAAATACGTATTTTTCAACTATTGAAGACTATTTGACATGCCTATGAATGAAATGAATGCCTATTTGATTTAGATATTTTTCTTCAGCAAAGAGAGAGGTAGGCGAACATCCGTCCTTGGCATTGTCCGTATTTATCCGTATAAATCACATGTAAGCAATACTGTCCATACTTGTACGCGGAAATTTATGCATATAACGTTCTAGAGTCTAGATACACTGGTAAGAATAAATTTTCTACACGTGTACAAATACCTACATATTATAGTTCACAAAAAATAAAATATTGGCTTTGATATAAGATGCTTTAATTAAACTGTAATCATATATTTAAACTTTCGTGAACCATGACTTATATTTATTTTTACCCGGCTGTATTCACGTAGAAATTAAATCTGAATGTGCCCGACTAGTTTCGAACCAGACTCGCGGCGTGAACTCTTGCACAGGACATGACCCGCGCGGAAAGAAAAAAATAAAAGTTCAATTTAATTATTAAACGATATTTAGAAAATCAGTAACAATTTGAAATGAAAATTCAGGAACATTGGTATAAAGTTTTATATTTTACGAACAGACTTATTTTAACTTTGTACATAATATAAAATGAAATTTAATGAGTGCGCAAAAAATATCTCGTATTAATTTAAAATTATTAACTATTAATGGAAACGACGTAAGAATAAATTTTATATTATTGGATCCAAATACTTTTATATAATTAAAGAAAGAAGCGGAATCCTCTTAGAAACAGTTCCAAAAAGATAATTTATAATAACTTATACCTTATATAGAAACAAATTACCCTACATTATGAAATTCAAATAAGAATATTGGATGATATTAGTCAATCAATCTTAAACTAATTGAGAATTTATCAACGTTCTTGATTACACTTTTACGGTTTCTTGTAATATTATATTACAATATTTTGGTACAGTGTACATCCATTTATATGTATATGTATCTGTCTATATATTTATATAAATATATATACATACATATTCATATTCAAAATGTAACAATTATATTGAAATTGGCATTAACACGCTCTTCTGAATCGTTAATTATATTATAAAAATGTCAGTGTAGACAGTCCGTAAGTAAGCTACCACCAGCTCGGAATATATATATCCAATTCGTATTCATCCAGCTGTAATTGTTAACTTTTCGTTTAATGTAATTTAACCGAAAAAGCTAAAGTTAAAATCTATAAATGGAAATACATATTGTTTACAAAACAAACATGAGTAAGTTCCCAGCTTATATGTTAAGAATGAAAACTAAGTTATTAAGAGACGTCAAGAATATCGACAACAATCTCTGAAGAGGAACTCTAAATATATAAAAGTTGGGTAGATGTCATGAGACTTAATAGTTTTTTATAAAGATGAATTTTCTTAGACTTTTATTCAATTGTAAAGTACTTGGAATAATTTGTTTTAAGTTTTCTTGATACAATTCTACATTCATTGGCGTTGTAATAACTCTTTGAATTGTAGTAAGTTAGTGACTAATTTCGAACCCAATCGGGGTTCTTATTCATTAACTCCGCCGCCGCCATCTATTAGTAGCTATTACAGCTTTGTTTCATACTATGAGTGAGAGACCTGGATGCTCAAATAGATAAAATAGATAGATAGATAGATAGATAGAAATAGATGCCCTTCCTCTCTGTTTCATATTTCTTGAAGAGGGCAAGGACTTTTTTGTTATAATTATTCATATATGTCTCCACAACACACCACCAAGTGGATCGTGTGACCGTTTTTTCCATCCTGACCAATAAACATAACAAATAAAATAAACACTCTTATAAATCGATTTAAGATTTAAATATATATGTTTGATTGTAATTTGCAATTTTAAAAGCTTACTTTAAAGCTTAATACAAAAAAAAATATTATCTTATTCCAGTTTCAGCAAAATAATGATGAGACGTATTCGAACATGTCATTTAAAACTCTTAACTACTACAGTATTACATATATATATATATATATTACATATATATATATTATATTTTATTATGTATTATAGTAATATATACAATGATTTGTTTTGGTTTATTTCAACGAAAATACTAATAAGACAGAAGCTTGAGCCACAAAGCATTCGAGATATTACAGATTTATTGAAGCTGACTTTACCCCGGAGCCATAAACGTTCAACCAAGCCGCCATTTTATGTCTATAAATATAAGAATATATTTCAATACCATTGAGTTATTTAATTGTTTCTATAGTATTAAGAACTTATTTACGTTCTCAGGTTACAAAAAAATATATAGAGTCTTGTTTATAAAATTACAGATCGCCAGATTACTTGTAAAGTGTTATAGTATTCTTACATAAATGGTATAATTCGTTGGCTTAAACACGTATATATTTATAAAAGCATAAATGTCAAATAAAATCAAAATTGCATTTACCTCTTTCTTATATCTCGAATTGCTTTTGAAACTTTTTTTTCAGACACTTAAATGTAGGTTTATTATTTATCTAATTATTAAGCAAACTTTTCATTTTATATAATTATATGCTAGAGTTCCTTTATTTTAATGTTTAAAATTATTATATATAAGTCTGAAATGTGATTGAAAGTAAAATTTAAACAAAAATAATAAAATAACATTTTTCTGGCACATAAATAAGTTATATTTGAATGGTTTCTGGAAGGAATGTGATTAATGTAAAAATGTTGAGACAAGACAGCCGTCAAGAGTTGTTTTTTTTTAGATAAATCAGCTTTCGACAGACTAAGTAATATTATTTCCTACAGCAGTCTTCAAAAAATCAAACATTCAATGATTTATTTTGAAAGTTATTTTTTAAAAGTTAATTATAGAGACGTGATTTATTAAACATATTCTTAATTTAACATAACCTTAATTATAAAAAAATATATATTAATATATTTAAAATTTATAAATTTATAGTCCAAATATTTATTTTTAATTATTTATATAAATATATATATATATATATATATATATATATACCATTGTCCGTCCGTAACTACAATATCAAGATGAATGACATAAACGAATACAGTACACATATTTTTTATTCAGAAGTCCCTGATTTGCCAATTTACGTAATTAATACGAAAAAATTTCAAGTATCTCATAGTTCCTTAATATAACATTATATAAGATTGACTCATTCTCTTAAAACTGTGATTAAAAAGAGATCTATCCGGGTTTTCTTTGAAAACCCAATAGCTTGAATCAATTGCTGACCTGAAGGCTTTCTTATAATTTTTAAATATATATAAAATCTAACTGTTTCTGTTTAATATTATTAATACATTTTCAGATTTTTGTATTTTTCTACGTGTATATTAACCATAACTTTTAAGTACACAGGAAGACAGGTACCTTCCAAAAAAGCGCCTACTCCCTCCTCAAAGACCGACAAGAATCTTGTACATCCTCTATTATCGTATTTGTGTAAAAAAAAAACTCAAGAAAAAGAAGAAAAAAAACTTAATTAATCTTCTCATTTGATTGAAATGTTACGTTAAGTCAATAAAAATATTACAGCACTAAAATCAACTCAAAACTATCTTTTATAACTTAATATATGTGAAATTACATTTATCGTTGTCAAATCCTATAAAGCTAGGTCTAAGTGAATTCAAATAAGGTCTGAATTTTAAGGCGTCCCACGCCTCTGAAAGTCTATAATAATTTTTAAAATGTCCGTCAACATTGTTTCAATTAAGTAAATATTTGTTGTTTTATTATTTTACAACAATTTTTAATGTATTCTTCATGTTAACTTTAAAAAAATATATTTTTTTTAATGTATGTTGCCGTCCATATTTTGGAGAATACATAATGGAAAAGAAAATAATTTTATTCAATTAAAGCTTTTGCCGTATAGACCGCGAACTTATAATAAATTTTGTATTATAAAATATAAAATGCATTTCATTTCTTCTCGTCATGATAGATCTAGAAATATTAAAATAAGTTGTAGAAGACGTACATTCTCGCAAATAAGATTTAATTTAATCATGCATATAAAATGATACCAATAAATTCATAATCCATCTGCGTAGAGAGTTTATTAAAAATAATGTTTATATTTTCAAAGCTAAAATAAAACTATCGATTTGGTGAATTTAATTCTCAAGATTAATTTAGTAATCCTATACTGCTTAAAAAATAGAATATTTAAAAATATTAACGAAGTCTGAAGCGACTCAATTAATAAGCACAGATGTAATTAGTTCTTAAATATAAGTAAATACAAATATTTTATCTAATTCATTAAAGCATTTATACATAAATTACAATTAACAATTAATATTTTCAATGTGACCACATTTTTTGAACACCAGTTGTTTTCAGCCACTTCGTCTGCTATTATTACTAATTTTGTTACAGACAAATATATTTTATATATCTGTACCCTTTTGATGACCTGGGAATTATTATCTCGAAAAATATGTGACGTTTTTATATTCCACTCAATTTAAAATACTATATCAATTAAATGACATATTTAAATATTTTTTAAAAACTCTTTATTTATAAACTGTGACATAACATGACAGACAAATATATTTTATACAGAGGTTGATAAAATAATAATTTATTGAATTCACTTTTAACGAATATACCTGCGAGTATTTATCATTTTAGAACATATGAGTGTAGGAACCTCTTTTATAATATAGCTGAAAATGTCTGACAACTTTCGTTTGGAAATTTAAAAAGTACTAAATTGAATATTCTATTTTCATCTATATAAAGAAATATTAATAACTGTTCAGTGATGAATAGGTACTTCACGAGAAACGCGCTGAAGTCTTTCTGACTGGTGATAGATTTAAAAATATGTAAGCAGATTTAAAAATATTAAAAATATGTAAGTTAATATGTAATGTAATTTAAAAATATAATAAAAAAGTTTTAGATTATTATATGTTATTTTTTTTTTTTTATTCTAAACTAACATTTCCGGGAATGTAAGTAAGTCTTCGTAATCATTTATTATATATACGTATACATGAAGAGGTTATTATAATACGATAAACTCTGAAACATTTTATATTAACTTAATATTATTACTGAAAAACGTGAATATAGCCTCTTTGTGATTTTCAGTAAACCGAACTGGCGCTTTATCATTTGCTTCAAATGTTCCTGAATTGTTAATAGCTTTTAATATAACATGTTTACGGTAATAATACCATGGCCTCATTATATTCACAGCGGGAAGATTTCAGTATTATAATTTAAGCTTTAAGTAGACATTTATAATAATATATGTATATATGAGTTAAATCGTTATTTCGTAAACATTAGTTAATCTTATTAATAATTCAGATAATAGTAATTTTATAATTTGTAAACGTCAAACAGACATATGGTAAAATACTTTTTGTCATATTCAAACTAAATATGAACTGCATCTACATTTTACGAAGTAAATTATTTATGTAAAATGGGGTACGTAAGTTAAGTGAATTCAGTAATATTATCTGTAGTTATATATTCTATAACTATAGTAAATGTTAAAAATGTTAAAAATCGAAAGTTTTTTTTTTCTCCCGCTTAAATATTAACCCTTAAATCAATTAAAAATAGTTACAACTGGTACTATGTGTGTATTATCGGCATTTATATATGGTGTCTAATTTTTTCTATGGTGTATGTTTTTCTTTGTTTAATAGCAGTCATAGTAAATAAAAATCAACCAAAAAAAAATTAAGAAATAAATATTATTTACTAAATAAAATGGCGAGTTGTATCTCATAATGTAACATACTCTTTTATCTCGGGTTTTGATCTTAATTAATTTTTGCAACAAAGTTAAATTCTAAGTACGTTTCTAAACTTGTATCTCGTTATTTGTGAACAAGTATGTATATATATATATATATATATATATATATATATATATATATATATAATATAATAAAATAATATGTATGTATATAGAAATACTTTCCTTTTCTGTTTTTATACCTGAATAGAAATAATGGACGATGAATATATTTTATTCATTATTTTGTACCTCGAAGGTATAATTTTTACATTTCACTTAATATTTAGTTGATTTCATTGTCCTAAATGTCACATATATTGGTCTAAATTATGAAAGATCGTCAAAATGAACTGCAAATTCCTTTGAGCTTATAGCTTTTTATAACAGAGACTCTGAACTACATTTTAAACTTTTCTAATTACGAGACTTGAGCCTCTTGTTAGAGGACCCAGAATACGACAGTTTACAACTAGATCAGGACGAAAAAGCAAATTCATAGCTGTCAGACACTGCACACAGACGCCATACTGTCTCTCTGTATGTGTATATTATATGTGTAAGAGATATTTTGTTGGTATATAGTATTGGAACGTTCAGCTGATTGTGTGAGCGAGCGAAGCCAACTGCTTTGAAACTAGGCGAAAAAATATATGTACTCACGTGAAGATCACATTTCTGAACCAATTTTGATGCAACTTTGGTGTTTGGTTGGTGTTCCATAATTGACGGCATTATGATGGTGAGTGACGTACAGACCATAGATCAAGACCAAAAGAATGAAAGAAAAAGAAGAAGATAAAATTCATTACTCGGGAATAGACAAACCTATTGAAAAACTTTTTTTTATGCTCTGAATGCTAAGCCTCTAAAGATGCTCTTCTCTAAAAAAAAGTTATTAATTAGAGGGTCTTTGAGAATCGAGTTCCATTTATATACAAAAAATATGTATTTATTTACTCGGCTGTATTCACGTCTATTGAATCGGAATTTGCCCGACTAGTTTCGAACCGAGTGAGCTCGAAGCATGGCTAACTCGTCGCGGGAAGTGTTTAATTTCCGATTCAATTAACGTAAATACAACCGGATACATATTTGTATATAAAAGATTGATATATATATTTTCCGATTTAAATTCAACGTGAATTATTTATATTTTCGATTTAAATTCAACGTATTTTATTTACTTTATTTTATTTATTTACCCGGCTGTAGCCGGGTAAATATAAATAAAATAATTATATAATAATTCACATTCTTGTTTAATAATACATAACAGTTTAAATAATTATAATAAAGTATGAAATTTGTACTTTTATAAATATAAAAATATAATTAATATAATTACTGCTTTTTTATAATTTACAAAAGTTAACCATAAAACCTATTCACTGAATAAAATATTGGTTACGTATTTATATTTGAGAGTATTTCAGAGCTTTATTAAAAATAATATGAATTAAATTTATAATTTACAAAACTGAGACTCGAATAGAATCTAAACTACAATATTGAAGTTCCGTCTAAAGTCAAAAAGATTTTAATAAAAAAAAAGATAAAAACGTAAGAAATATACTCAAAGACAATATAACAAATCGAATTATCAATTAAATTCTATAATAATTTGATTATCAGAGAAAATCAAACAGTTTGAAAAATAAATCATTCATAATTTTACTATCAGCAAATTCATAGATATTTACTCATTTCCATATCTTGTATATCTAATATTATTACTTTATTTTTTATTTTTACTTTTACTTCAAATTTCGGACCATTTTAGTATTTACAAAGGTCGCACTCCATCTCTAGATATTATAGTCGATAGCTTTTTAAATGATCTTAAGAAGGTAAACGATCAACCAATCAGTAATATCAAAAAAGCTTGGATATATGACAACTATCTAACGTCACGTCTAAATTGGCCTTTTCTAGTTTACGATCTTAATAAAACCCTTTTGTCTAAGTTAGATGCAAACGTCATAAAGATATTGAAGTCGTGGTTTGGGCTCGCGCATTCAGCGGACTCTTCAACTTTATTCAGAGACCGAAACAATTTTGGGATGAAATTAAAGAAACCATCGGAGCTCTATAAACACCTAAGAGCTACCAAAAGACATATCATCGAAAAATCTCATGATGATATTGTAACATCTCTTCCAAAAGATAAAAATGCATCAGAGCTGGAGTCACGACTTCAATTCCATAAACAATTCATGATAGGTGCTCAAACAAATAAAGCAGGGTTAGGATGTAGCGGGAAAGTTCGAGATATAGACTTAACAAAATCCTTTATTCGGCAAGATGAAAACGATCAGTATCGAGTGCACGCGATGAATCTAGAAATTCAAAATGAGTGGGTGACCATAGGCGACTTTTGTATTCCATTAGCATTGAGGTGGCGCACCTTACTTCATGAGTGGTCTCCAGCCTTATTAAAATTCTATCTAAATGCATTCCAAATGACTCTCCCAGATCAAAGTAATTTAGTAAGATGGGGTAAAGCTACCGAAAAGTCTTGCAATATCTGTGGGGAGGCGGTAGGAACGGCTAAACACTTGTTGGTAGGGTGTAGGGTGCTATTGGAAAAAGGTCAATACTCGCGGCGCCATGATAAAGTATTGGAAATCATACGTGAAGCGGTTAGTCTTTCAGTAGCTAGAGCGCAAAAGGGTATAACAACCACCAAAAGATTCATAGAGTTCATTAAAGAAGGCTCGTCTAAAAAAACAAAACAAAAGCCTCACTCTATCTTAGAGGCGGCTCGCGATTGGACTATAATGATGGATACGTATGAGAAACAGTATAGAATTCCTGAGGATATTGTTGTCTCGTCATCCAGACCGGACATATTCCTGTACTCTAGACAGTTAAAGCGCGTGATACTTGTGGAGCTTACTGTTCCGTGGGAAACTAACATTCCCAAAGATCACACAATTAAAGTAAACAAGTATTACGAACTGACCAACGAACTGACCAGGAATAGGTATATAGTTAATTTGTACGCGGTAGAAGTGGGAGCGAGAGGTATAACAGCGAAATCTCTCTATAACCTACTTAAAGATCTTGGCCTCTCTAGAACTATCATCAGTACATTTCTAGAACGTACTTCAAAGGCGGCATTAGTAGGTTCATTCCAAATTTGGTTAGGTAGGGAAAGGAGCGCAACCAGTTGAGGTGAGCGTGAATGCGCATTTTAAAGGGGCCCCTTAAACCTACACTTGGGTCGCAAGTCCCAGGGGCTGTTTGCGCTCCTCTCCCTGCAACGCGATGGGCCCGGCACCCGCACGGTGAATCCATGGAATGCTAAGAAGCTTCGTCTCATTTTAAATTGACAGCCCGGAGAGACGGGATGACGCTGGAAAGACAGTTGACTCTGGAAAGACAGATGACAGCTGGAAAGACAGCTGACTGTTGGAAAGATAGCCGAGGGCGATGGCCTAGCAAGCCAAGCCCGGGAACTCCGTCAAGCTAAAAGTCCGATAAAGAAAAATACCCCCGGGACAGTCCGAGAGGGGGGGCGGAAGAACTGTCCACCGGTTGATAAAAACGGCGAAAACGGCGCGAAAACGGAAATGAAATGCCCTACGTGCGGGAAAACATACAAAAGACGAGCCTGGTTTCTTAAACACCTTAAATCACACAATGGTGCTGAAGTGCGGCAACCGTCGGTAATATCTTCAGCTTTCACTGCGGATAGAGTTTACCCTCATATATCTCAAGGTGAGCCATTGAACAACAATAACCAGGAGTCCATTACCATCAGGACGCGTCTTAGCATTCCCAATATCAAACATACGACCTGGAAAGCACACGATCGTAATATAGCGGCCCTGTTAGAGCACCCGAGCTCGAATCAGGATTTCGACACGCAGGTAGAGACTTTCCAAAACACCATATACGACTACTTTAATGAGCACTATCCACCTCCAAACCGTTATGCTCACAAAAATAAAGAAAATACTTTTAAATTGAAAATGAGGCGGAAAAAAAGAGAGTTAATACGGAAACTTCGTAGGGCCAAAGCCATGGGCGATAATCAACTTAGTCACCAACTGTCTAGGGCATTAAGGTCAATTCTTAAACTAATTCAAGGTATATCAAAACAAATATCAAAAAATCTTGACAATTTTGACCGGGCAAAACACGAAGTAGATTTCGATAAAAATCCTTTCGAGTACTCAAAAAACATTTTCAAAGAAGAAAAAGGTAAGCTTCTCTTGACCAACGAGCAAATTTACGAACACTACAAAAGCACTTATCAACTACCAAAAACTCATATACTATATAAGGATCCTAACAAACAAAGACCTGAGAGTCCTTCTATTGATTTTCAATCTAACCCACCAACTTTGGAGGAAATTAATAGAATAATAAAAAAGAAGCCAACTAAATCAGCACCAGGTCCTGATGGTATTCCTTACATAGTGTATAAAAAATGTCCGTCGGTTCGTAATAAACTTTTAAATATATTCGATAAAATCTGGTCAAGGAAGCAAATACCGGTAACATTCGGAAAAGCCATTTTTGTCCTCATTCCAAAAAAAGACAGTGTCACGAATCCGAAAGACACTAGACCGATAGCTTTAACGAACACAATTTCTAAGATCTTTTTCTCTTTTTTACAAAATAAAATGACGCAATTCATGATTAAAAATAAGTATTTCAGGCCAAATCACCAGAAAGGGTTCTTGCCCGGTATTTCTGGATGCCTGGAACACAACACATTAATTTCGGAAAGCCTTAAAGATGCCAGAACGAGCGAAAGACAAGTTACGGTGTGTTGGATAGACTTAGAGAACGCCTTTGGGTCGGTACGACATGAACTGATGATGTTCGCATTGAGATGGTATAACTTTCCTACTTTAGTTGTCGACATAATTGCATCATACTATTCAAAATTATATTTTTCAATAACTTCTAGCGGAAACCATTCCCGACCGCTAAGCTATAATATAGGTCTGTTTCAAGGATGTTGCATTTCTCCAATAATATTTAATATAGTAATTAACATTTTAATAGATAAATTAATAAGTCATGAGAAAAAGTGGGGTTATCGGTTTAAATTTAATAATAAATACACGGAATCCATACTAGCATTTGCAGACGATCTCGCTATACTGACACGTAACCCTAAACAATGTCAGGTACTTTTAAATGAAGTAGAGGATTTCTGTACGTGGACTGAGGGACTGAGGACAAAACCCAGTAAATGCCACTGTCTGTGTCTGGGTAGACGAGACACCAAATATACCTCTTATAATCCGGGTCTTTCAATAGGCGGTCAAAGTGTTGCTACAATTACTGAAGCAGCCCCATTCAAATTTTTAGGTAAAAAAATAGATTACAAAGGTCGCACTCCATCTCTAGATATTATAGTCGATAGCTTTTTAAATGATCTTAAGAAGGTAAACGATCAACCAATCAGTAATATCAAAAAAGCTTGGATATATGACAACTATCTAACGTCACGTCTAAATTGGCCTTTTCTAGTTTACGATCTTAATAAAACCCTTTTGTCTAAGTTAGATGCAAACGTCATAAAGATATTGAAGTCGTGGTTTGGGCTCGCGCATTCAGCGGACTCTTCAACTTTATTCAGAGACCGAAACAATTTTGGGATGAAATTAAAGAAACCATCGGAGCTCTATAAACACCTAAGAGCTACCAAAAGACATATCATCGAAAAATCTCATGATGATATTGTAACATCTCTTCCAAAAGATAAAAATGCATCAGAGCTGGAGTCACGACTTCAATTCCATAAACAATTCATGATAGGTGCTCAAACAAATAAAGCAGGGTTAGGATGTAGCGGGAAAGTTCGAGATATAGACTTAACAAAATCCTTTATTCGGCAAGATGAAAACGATCAGTATCGAGTGCACGCGATGAATCTAGAAATTCAAAATGAGTGGGTGACCATAGGCGACTTTTGTATTCCATTAGCATTGAGGTGGCGCACCTTACTTCATGAGTGGTCTCCAGCCTTATTAAAATTCTATCTAAATGCATTCCAAATGACTCTCCCAGATCAAAGTAATTTAGTAAGATGGGGTAAAGCTACCGAAAAGTCTTGCAATATCTGTGGGGAGGCGGTAGGAACGGCTAAACACTTGTTGGTAGGGTGTAGGGTGCTATTGGAAAAAGGTCAATACTCGCGGCGCCATGATAAAGTATTGGAAATCATACGTGAAGCGGTTAGTCTTTCAGTAGCTAGAGCGCAAAAGGGTATAACAACCACCAAAAGATTCATAGAGTTCATTAAAGAAGGCTCGTCTAAAAAAACAAAACAAAAGCCTCACTCTATCTTAGAGGCGGCTCGCGATTGGACTATAATGATGGATACGTATGAGAAACAGTATAGAATTCCTGAGGATATTGTTGTCTCGTCATCCAGACCGGACATATTCCTGTACTCTAGACAGTTAAAGCGCGTGATACTTGTGGAGCTTACTGTTCCGTGGGAAACTAACATTCCCAAAGATCACACAATTAAAGTAAACAAGTATTACGAACTGACCAACGAACTGACCAGGAATAGGTATATAGTTAATTTGTACGCGGTAGAAGTGGGAGCGAGAGGTATAACAGCGAAATCTCTCTATAACCTACTTAAAGATCTTGGCCTCTCTAGAACTATCATCAGTACATTTCTAGAACGTACTTCAAAGGCGGCATTAGTAGGTTCATTCCAAATTTGGTTAGGTAGGGAAAGGAGCGCAACCAGTTGAGGTGAGCGTGAATGCGCATTTTAAAGGGGCCCCTTAAACCTACACTTGGGTCGCAAGTCCCAGGGGCTGTTTGCGCTCCTCTCCCTGCAACGCGATGGGCCCGGCACCCGCACGGTGAATCCATGGAATGCTAAGAAGCTTCGTCTCTTTGTAATGTATATATAACGTTGGTTGTTTTTTTTTTATTTCTACGCCCAATATTTTTGACATGACATAACATGGCTGACGAGAGTCTCTTATTATAAATATTCACTATAAAATATTATTATTATCCAGTAATATTGGTTCTATATTTTGTATAAAAATATAGAACCAATATTTTTGTTAAATTGGTTTCAGTAATTTTCTTTTCAGCTTCAATGTTAACTATTTATTATTATTTTTACATTTTATCTATTGTTTCTGGTACCTTCATGAAATAAGTTATATTTTTATTATCTTTTGTCTACAATACGAAAGTCTTATTATTTGTAGTATGTCTGTGATGTTCAAATAATATGACAGACAGACATATAATCTATGATACAACTCAATGATTTCGTTCCAGAGGCTGAATCAATTATGAATAATTTATTAAAGTCACGTTTATCGTCTACATTCATGAGTCTGGAATAAAAGAGTCTACGCACTGCGCACTTCTATTATTCTTATAGAGACAGATGAAACTGTCTTAAAAATATATTATATGATATGTTAACTAAATATGATAGAATAACATAAATTTATTCCACCAAAAAAAGTCTAGAATTACGAATCCTATATATTTTTTTGAATATCCGGAAATTGGTATATATTTGAACGAAATAAAAATTGCTTTTAATAGTCACCACATCAATGAATAATATATGAGAATATATAGAATTTCATTCTCCAAATATTGTATATTTTTTTTATTACATACAAAATAAACCATTAAAGGCACTTACAATGAATATGAGTCACGTGTCAATACGTATTGGTGTCAATACGTAATTGCTACTCGTGGAATTTGATTTATATTTCTTTCTAAATATCTTAATGATACGAAATCTTCTACACGTGTACAAATACTACAAGAACTTATACATAATAAATAAAATATAGCTACTATAATATTATATATATGGCATCAATTACACGTATCTTCACGTCAATATAAATACCAATATTTTTTGATATAATAGGGCTTGTAAACGAGTCATTCTTTGAAACTACTAATTGGATTCCAGGAAATATTTTAAGTATTCAATAATTTACAACTAAAATATATAAATTTGTACCGAATATTAAGTGGCTTACAATATTCGATCACTGCAGAAGAATATTTAAATTTTATAGCAGCTATATATTTTATAGTTTTAAAATTATTGTTAAGGGCTAAATTGCTTATAAGGATTTTTTTTGCGAAAACATAATAAATGAAGGATATATGTTTTATTAAAGAAAGATGCTGTTTTTCCGTAATATTTTTTTTTTTGTTAAAATAGTTACGCCTTACATTATGTATGTATTAATTCATTTAGTTCATCTTTTATTGGATTAAGTCAGTGTATTGATTTGACACTAGTGAGGATTTTTGGCTTAGGTTCATTCTTACACTTTTCATATAATATTATATTAGGAATTGAAATATAATGTAGTCAAAATAAGTATTCATCCAGCTGTACTCACAAGTGTTTGATGAAAAAGTGTTTAAAAAAAACAAGAAGTGACAATTATTTTATCTATGAATTAAAATAACAATCTCTTGCAAGGTAAATATATCAATGAAAACCAACTTTTTAAAACTGTTCTTAACAATAGAAAGAAAATCCTGAAAAATAAACTCTAAGAATAAATAACTTCCACAACTATCCTGAAACTTAATAGTCTATTATAAAGTTCAATCTTCTTGTATTTTATTTCAGTTGCATTCAACTGAAAGTGAGGCTTCTTTAAAATCAATAGTTTAGCTAACATTTGAAACCTCTCAACAAACATTGCATTCTGAATAATTGTTTGAAAATTTCAATTTTAGATTTTCTTTAGCATTGAAGAAATATTTTACTATTAAAATAAAATGTATGAGAACATAATATATAGTTTCATTTCTGTTAAAGAAAGTCTCATATATGTATTATAATTTAGAATTCGTAATCTATCGGTTATAAAAATATGTGTGGGTAGTCCGCTATTTCTACGACTGGCGGATATATAAATTGTAGTATTGTATATTTTTTTTTTGTCCGTATAAAATTTAAAATAACATGTTACAATGGAACCTCGTTATAACAACAATACCAACCTTATAATAAAAATATATTGAAAAACGTCCAATATCGTGTTTGTTAACAAGTAGATAAGGGTCCAAATAGTAGAGCTAGCTCTCAATAAAACTACTCCATGAATTTCTTTCTCCAGGTATATTTTCCACGGAAAAATATATAATATTATTTTTAATATATATTTTAAAATATACTTCATTATACAAGATGATCGGATTATGAAATAAATTGAATATTTTTCATCCGGTAATATTTATATGACATTCAGCTTTTCTGTTTAATATTTTTGGTCAGTTTCTAGGAAAAGGTTTTAGAATTTGGTCACATCTCCAGGGTTGAGAGCATTGTGGACCAGATTTATTATAAAGACAGGGGTAATTTAACTGTCAATGCCGTAACTATCCTCACACATTTTTAAGCCTTACAACTTTCAAATAATTATAAAATTAAAACACGTTCATTGTTTTTAAATTATAAATACAATTAAATATTTTTAACTTTATAATTATTAAACTACTTAGTTTGTGTCTATTTCTGAAATAATGTAGTTTCGAAAATGTTTAGTTGCCCGAGTCCGTGTTTAGATTAAAGATTGGTGACTTATAAAGTCATATAGCATTCATGGAAATATAAATACTGATAAACTAAGTATTTAACTTTGAATTTACAAAAAATGCACAATTTTGCAGATGGTATTTTTACAATAAAATATACTTTAAAGGAATGGTATAAACAAAAATATTGTCTTAACGAAGACAAACCTTGAACTTGGCTATCCTTCTATTTTTCACCGTAGTTTCATAAGTCTACTAATATTACAATTATTGTAACAACTTACAGTATTTTAAAACTATTTATTATACAATCGCATCTTCTGGGAATCCTACATTACTCTGCCCTTCCCCGCTCCCTTCCCTCCTCTGCCCTTCCCTTGGTAGGGATGTAACACCAAAAAATATCCCAATTCTAAAAAAAGGTAAAGAAAGTGAACAGCGTTAGGGATAAAATATTACATATTGTATTTTATATTACCATATAAGAGATTTTTCTCGCCCCTTAGGGGATTAAAAAATAAATTTACTATTAGCATGCGACTATTCTTGAATTATATTAGACTTTATCTTCCAAATTGTATTTTCTATATTTAAATCCAATGTAAATTCAATTTTTATATATTCTAAGATTATTTTTGATAAATTTTAGTTACTGTCCGGATTATTTAATTATATAAATAATTTTCATATACATACTCCAAGAAAATACGTTTACATATAAAATATGAGGCAATGGTTTTAAAATAACTAACATTACTTTATCTACTAAAAATTTATTATAAAGTATAGAATAGGTATAATAATTATTTTACTGAGACGTTTTGAATAAAGTTATTTTTCACTTAATAAGAAGAACAAATTTTGATAATTTAATATAAACATTCTTGTATAAAGTCATAATTAAAATTTTGTTAATAGCGAATTTCAAGTTAGAATTTAGTCTTATTAAGGTAATGTCAAAATTAATTAAATTTAAAATCCATACTTGTACTCTTATAGCAATATTACTATAGAATTTCTTTTAAAAGTAACATTACTTTAACAATATTTCGATAAGATTTTGATGACGTCATCTCAAATCATTCATTCTTTTACTAGAGGAGACAATTAATTCGTACTGTGAAGTATGTTCAAAAGACACATACATTTGATTTATTCATATAAAATCGATTTTGTATCAAATTTTATCATTTAAACAAACTTTCATTCTTTTAAGTTAAGCAGGAATAAAACAATATTGTTTTAGAAAAGTCATGGTACGAATCAAAGTAATATTATTGTAATATTGCAAGAAAACTTCTCAAAACTATGATACTTTTTAAGTGTTTATAGTGGCCGGCTGAGCACTGTCGTAGCCGCTACAAAACGTTCATTAAATGAAGAATTTAATGTAATATCACGGCGGTTTACGTTTTAAAACGTAGTAACAGAGTAAGAGTACCACGAAATCGTAGCAACAGAGTAAGGCGTTGTAACGTGATGCTAAGTCAAAATATTGACAATGTATTTAAATAGTTTGGCAAAGCATAGCAATGTGGATAACCGTATATATATATAATGATAACATCACATATAGAATAAATAATATTGTGTGTCACCGCTGTTAATTTTCCTAACACAGTACACGTAGTACGTTAGATGGCAGTGAGCTCTTACGCGCTCGCTGTCGTTACGATGGTTAATATATAATGTATACTATCATATATTATGTATTAATATGTAGTAAACGTTTCTCAGTACTTTATGTTTTATCACAACAGTACTTCTAACTGTTCAAACATTGGAATCATCGAAAAAAGTGATAAAAGATACTCGCCATCCTTTTAACAATATAATGTTGAATAACTTCATACAATAACTACAATTTCTTCCCTGACATAGAGACATACATTTGGTTTCAAGTTGACAGTATAACCATACAATAGTTAATTTAAAATTCCTCTCTAGTTTATCAAAATTTTAAAAATATGAGCGTGTTTTCCGAATCCATTTTACATATCAGAAGTTACAAAATGTCTTATTATAATTCTGCTCACATTTTGCCCTAGATATTCAGATATCCCTCGAATTTACGATCTGACTTTATATAAATCCCACTAAATCATGAAAATAAGCCATAGGTTGAATGGACTATTGTATTTCATATAACTCGTAGATATCTTTATTTTGTACCAAAGTAATTTGTACATATATTAAAACAGCAGCAGAGTTCAATTCTGTATATTGAATAAAAACTAAAAAAAATATCATCTTCATACAAGTAACACAAATTAAAAAAAAAATTCAAATTAGCTGTCTGTTGTCCGACTTTCGCGCATAAACTACTGGACGGATTTTGATGAAACTTTTTTGTTATATATCTATTAGCCTTCTAGCCTTTTTTGTTATATACATATATGCTATAATTTATTTTGAAAATCGGAATCTTATCCTTGCCATTGTAATAAATAAATAAAATTAAATACATTCTTAATCAATTTTATGTAATTGATCCTTTTAAAGACAGTTTAGTCTCTGAATTATTTATTGGAAATTTTCCAATAATCTCAGAAAAATAACTGAACATGGCGTCTTTAGGAATGCTTTGAAAATGTTCCTCTTGATTATGAAATAGGGGAAAAAGATTTTAAAGTTTTTCACAAGTTCCTTAGATGTCGCATACTTACTCCATGTTTATTTTCAAATGAAAATTGAAAATACCTTTATTCAAGTAGGTATTTACAAGCATTTTTGAATCGTCGAGTATTACATTATTAAAATGTCAGTATGTCAGTCCGTGAGTAAGCTACCACCAGCTCGGAATGTGGCTCTGCTGATAAGAGCTGGCAGAAACTCAACAGTAGCTCTAGTAGTAGTAGATAGAAGGTATATTTTACTGTAATTTCAGTGAGACGTAGTCATTGGCTAAAGACAATTGTAGAAAATCATATGAAGGACTATCGGGCATTACCTTTGCAAGAGTTGTTGGTTGGATGGATATCTTTTTTGTCGATATTAAAACTTTATCAATGTATATACATATTTAAACTAAACAAACATTAAAATATAATTGCTTTGGCAGTCGTCAACATAAATAATAGTAACGAACCGTATAATAATTTTCGCTCGAACAGTCGTGAAGATTGCCAGTATTTGCCGCTTCATTACGACTAAAAAACTTTAATAAATCTTAAAACATAATATAAACCTAAATAAAATTGTCAATAGGTGCCGATAGAAGCGGCTCATCTCTACGACGCGGTGACACTGTGGGCGCTGATGTAAGCTATAAGATGCTTAATTGAGTATAAAAATTACATACGAAGATAAATGTCTAACTACTTACATAATTGTATTTTAGATCTTATTAAATTTATATTATTTTTAATTTATGTTTGTTATAAGTTAAAAGTAGCAAGAAGTAAGTTAGTTATAAACTTTACATAAATAAGGATGAAAAATATTTATTTATTTATTTCATGTACCACAATAAGTTACACATAAATGAAAATGGACAAAGACGTATACATTGGACAAGCTTATCTCTACAGAGAGATCTCTTCCAGCTATCCACGATTGTTGGATAGGTTTTGGTAATAGGTTAGGTTTGAAAATAATCCAATACGGGCAGGGATTCGAACCCGCGACCTCCCGGAATTGAGCCAGCTACAACATTATATTACCGTAACTTTTCTATATTTATTAAAAAATTAAAAAGCTTCACATGGCTATACATATAATACTGCTATTTTAAAAAAGGGTGTCAAATTTCCAAACCTACGTATATTAATGGTAAAATATAATTTTATTTCACCTTACACGAAACAAAAATAGTTAATGTAATGTAAATATTGCATTTAAATATTTTAATAATATATTCATTCCAGTACTTTAGTGCGAAAGCAAAGCTAATACAAATGGGAGACTGACGACTCAATTTACAATAAGTAACTATCCTTTACTGGAGAGTTAGACAAGTGGCATTTAAAGTAAGTCGAATAGAATGATAAATGTATGGTTCTGACATAAGATTAATCTTTACTATTTTTCGCGGTCATTTTAAGTAAAATCGGCAACGAACTCTTGCTATTTGGCTCTAAGGGTTGACACGGACAGAATATTATACCTTAAAAAAATATATTTATTTCAATTATCCGATAAATAAAGATAAATAATCTAAAATAAATATAAGATACAAAAAAAAATCTAAGATAAAATTATAAAAAATATATATCGGTCATCTGATTATTTTTAGAATATTAGTTCATTATATTTCACTTATCAACTAAACAAAGAACCTATCATTCAAATAAGACAAAAGCTTTTACGTATTTATAAATTGTTTCTGCTCGCCGTTCTGTAGTCTTTTGAAACAGTATTGTGTTTAGACGAAAATGTGCTCTTTTGTGATAGCAAAGTTCAAAACGTTACGTAACTTTTAGTAGACATACTTTGTTAGGAAAACACATTAGTAGATATATTTTGTAACATCTGCCACAGATTAAAAAATTTCCAATGTGACATTTTTTCTTTTTTTTTTTCAATACAGGTTGCTTTTAAATTAGTCCTAACGTGAGATTTCAGAAGTAACATTTTTTTGTGTATGAATATAGTTGTTTTAGTTTTTATTCCAGTGGTGACACTTGTCCTGATATATTATATGAGCGCCATTTTATTTTTATTTATATATTCTATTTGCATCACTACACTTCAACTGCTTTACACAAAAGGTCAACAAATAAAATATTTAAATATATAAGTGCACTACAATTTAAATATAAACTGAATACTACTACTGATAAATATAAAACAAAAACGTTGATTTAAATATGTATTAACTGTACTTTGACAAATATATCAGAACTAACAATGGAAATAAAATTTTAATTCTCGTACAAATAATATCTTTATTGACCATTTACAATAACATTAAACATTGTTATTAACGAATACTCTGACCTCTGAACTAGTTTAGGCTGTGTTTTTGAGTTCAGTCTCTTCTTTTTAGAATAAATGGGAAAAAAAACAGAAATTACTCTGAGACTACAAAAAGAGAAATTTTATTAAAATTGATCCCTTTAATAAAAAAAAGTATTATTTTTTTTACTTCCAATATCTGAACAGAAATGGTCATGGATAGACGTCATTGAGTGTTAATTGCTCGCAGGTTGAGATTACACAATCTGCATACAGTTATTGTTAAATATGGTAAGATCAATTTTTTTAATATAATTTTATAATTGTGTTAAAATTGTGAGATAAATGTCTTATGATTTTTTATAAAAATCCTCACCCCGTTTATAATTTGTGTGACAGGCAATACGTGACAGGAAAATTGTTTACAAAAATATTGCTGTCAATTTGATATGGCGGGAAAAGAATAAAATTATGTTACAATTTTATTTACTAGTCCTTATAGGACAGTTGATATTTTATTAGTTAAGTTGATTTTTTAGATTTTCTTCCTTATTGATTCAGAAAGAATATTTAGTAATTTTCATTAATTCTGACAGTACAATAAATTTCCTAAAAACATTCTACTATATTTTGAAGAAATTATTTATGAGGCGAGAAAACTTAATTTAAAACTATGGCCTCCTAAATCACTCTTCGCTGTTATCGGTTGACAGCGAAACTTTTTTTAACGAATAAAAGGTAAGTATCGAAATATTTAGTATCGAAGTTGTTTTTAGGTAAATATCGAATTATTTACCTAAAAACATCTTATATTTACTAACAATTTGACGTTTATAATAAATTGATTTTTATTTATTGCTTTCTTATACAAAATGTTCAAAGATTCCAATAATTATATTTATATTTACCCCGCTGTATTCACGTAGAAATTAAATCGGAATGTGCCCCATTAGTTTCGAAACTAGTCGGGCACATTCCGATGGCTGTATTCACGTAGAAATTAAATCGTAAATACAGCCGGGTAAATGTAAATATAATAGTCATGGTTCACGAAAGTTTAAATATTTAAATTCCAATAAGTAATAACAAAACTATTTACTTTCCGGTTCGGTTAGGTTACTTCTAGTAAGAATTGGAAACTTTTTTTGTTTCATTTATATATTATATTTATCTATGTAATGCTATCTTATATACAAAGTAGAAACATGTATACTCTATGAATATAGGAATATAATATAACATCAGAGAATCAGATTTTTTTTTATTTCCGTTTACAGGTTTACGGCGCTCACGCTACAGATGCTTTGATGGAGGAGAAGCGTTCCTGCAGCTCCTAAACTTCTTTAAGCGCTGTGCTGTCAACCCCAGGCCTCTTATAATTGAAATCTGTATACTTTTAGCTTTCCTTATGATTTTTTACACGGTTCAGATGTTGGGGTGATACCAATTCAACTATTCCGGTGAAATACTCCGGAAAATTATAAAAATCAATTACATTTATTTATAACGTCAAGAATATTCCCTGTTCCTATCAGTCATCTCATCTTTAATAAAATTTCAAAATGGAGGCGACAAGCCCTTTATTTGTGTTTATTCTTATGTTCGTAAATATATTTAATATAACTTTACTTGTTTAGTTACCTTCGACGAAGTCAAAGGTCGTGTATGAGGCGTAGTAAATTCTAATGAGGATACTTAAAAGTCTAGCTCGTTGTTGTTATGATGTTCTGTTTATTTTAATATAATTTATATTCAACACATATGTTTTAATGAGGTTGATTTTAATATTTAAATTTATAACTTAAGTATCGACTTTCATGGCGTTATTTATTAGTTTATTAACGTGTAAGTACTGCAATACTGTTTTTTGTATAGTTTTCAAAAAACAAATGAATAACTACAATTATTGTAATAAATACATTTCCTAGAAAGTAAATTTATCAACAGAAATAATCGGACGAGTCCGTCACCCAATAGACGGTGTACTATTCCGTCCTCCACTGAGTGGTCTGGGCGCGAGACCGTCCGTGATAGCCGTGCTGAAGGCGTGCTGGAGCGAGCGTCCGGACCGGCGGCCGGATGTACGTCTCGTCCGATTGAGACTTAAGGACATGCACGCTGGGATGTAAGTGTCAGCCTATAACGTTACAAATACTATGATGTATAAGACAGTTACCGAAGCGAGTCTGAGCTGGCACTCGACTATACTGTAACAAATATTATGTGGCTCCTATTTTCTACCAGAGAAATATAGTATTTAAATCAAATAATTAGTCCCTAACAAAAATTAAAAAAGTTATATATTTTTCTTTGTCTTTTGCTAAAAAAATACTTTCAAAGCCACCAAAACTTAAAGGTCAATTAAATTAATTAATTTTGAGATCATATCAGTGATGATTATATCAGTAGGTCAGTTAAAAATCACTTATTTAAACATTAACTGTTTTACAAGATTCTAAAATGATACTGTAATTAAAATTACTATTACTATAAATTTGGACTTAAATAAAATTAAATATGGCTTAGGAAAACCAACATCTTCGACAATATGCTAGCGATGATGGAGAAGTACGCCTCCAATCTGGAAGGTCTGGTAGAATGCTGCCTCGGTGAGTTTAAAGTAAATATATCTAAATTACATTTATAATAACTCATATCTATATGTGTATGTATGTGTGTCCAGTCTGTATGTCAGTATAATAATAATATTTCCTGCTATACCGCTTGATAACTTTTAAACTACCCACGTTTATTTCCGAACATCGACGTCTCATTTCCGGCCTTCTTGACGGTGGCTTAACATAAAATATATAGCTTAAGAGCGAGTGGGCGGCGCCCTATATGTAATTGACCAGACCTGGGTTTTGTACACTCAGGCTCCTATACCTACTGTTCATGAAGTGGGCAGTCTAAGTCGCCCACTCGCTTTTAAACTATGTGTCCTTTTGGACGAAATCAAAAATCAATCTGCAAATAAAATAATGCGATACAACATTATAGAAATATCATTTTTTATGAATAACACCAAGTTTCTTGAAGGCAATTTAATAACAAAATGAACTAATTTACTTTTATCACAGCTATTGTCAGTCAAATAATATTTATTTTATCAATGTCTCCTAATCAAGTTTATTAATTCAGTTTGATTAAATTAATATTCGATTCGATTTAATGTTGTTTATTTTTATTTTTAACCGTCGTTTGATGTAAAAAGATATAAATTTGTTCTACATTCACTTTATTCCAATAATATTTGTTTATTTGTTAATTAATTATTCTAATCTTATTTTAAATATCTTTAAAAATTTGTAACAAAAAATTTTATTATATCCATCATTAAATTTCACGTTTATATTATGAAACGAAATTAGATTATTGTTTCAGTTCATCAGTTGAGATATTTACAAATGCGGAAAACCAACTCTTAAGACGACATAAAACACAGTAGGTAATTCTTGTCCATATTTTCATGTTCTGAAATAATGATTTTTTTATACACAAGACACCGATTAAATAATCAGAAATAAATACATCTTTCAACGATTTAATTTTATTATAAATAAAAAATCCATCTCTGTTAACACAGTAACGACTTCCTTCGTTCATAAAATAAACAATGAAATTTTCATCAACACGAACGAACTAGAATGAATCGGCAACATCTGTTTTTCAGATCCATTAAATATTTTGCTTTCTATTAGTCCTTTTGTTATATTTTGACGAATTAAAGAAAGGTAAGTGAGTTTTCGTGTACTTATATATTCCACAAAACCTGGGTAATCAACGTGTTCCGCATAAATATATTCTGAAAAACGGTTAGGAAATTACAGTAAAGTGTTATGAATTAGAATTACATACGCAATAGAGCGGATAAAGATCTTGAGACCGAATAGCGACAGAAATTTATTGTGAACTAGCATCAGTACGGTTAATGTATTTTGGAGGTAAATATTTCGGTTTCATAAATAGTAAAAATAAAAAAGTATCTATACTTTTACTTATATAATATTTGTACATATACTTACGTTTGAATTATTGTATGCCTGATTATATTTATATAAATTACTAATTAAAGAAATAATTTGTGGTACATATTTTGATAAGTTAGATCATTAATACCTTCTGAAACATGCTTCTAAAATAATATTTTACCATTGGTCTATATCGTCGATTTTTTATTTTACATATTAAGGTAGAAACGAGTCAAATTTTGTACATTATTAATATAAAGTACTACGTCTTTACTACATGCCATCTTGATGTTAAACCCATACTGGTGTACCTCAAGTAGGCGTCTTTTGACCTTTATTCTTTTCCATTTTTATTAATGCTTTCTATAACTATCTCAATATCTTCTGTGCAATATATGTCATTCATACATCCAAATCTAAGTTAGGTATCTTTTTTTATTTCAAATAGGCACAAATTTCGCTTATGAAACGTCAGCCTCTGGATTCACGGTTCCAGAGTATAGATAAATGAAAAAGAATTAATATGAATAGTCTTTTAGGTTATATATTAAATTACAATTATCCATAGAATACTATGATCAATAGACTATTTCAGTCACAGTCATAACTGATATGTAGGAATAGATGAGAATTCAAATAAAGGCAGGTTCAAGTAAAGAAGACTAGAATAACAAACCACGCTGCTTTCACATTTACAGGGACTTAAGGATTCTAAACTTAAAAATTCAAAACAATAGTAATTACTTAATGCCCTGGATACAATGACAGTTAAATAACATGTATAGAATAATTAACAAGTGTGTAATTGTCAAAACTCCCGCATATTCCGTAGTATTATAATAAGCCTTAGATATGAGTACACATTTAATGTAAGTCTTAAATTTATTTTCTGCTAAGTCGATGTAATATTTTGGAAATTTATTTTAAAAATGAATCCCAAAATCCAAAATTGACGTTGCGGTTGTAGTTAATCTAAACTTTTAGATTTTAAAGATGTCAATGATCAAGTTTATATTTTTAAAGACATCATTTTGTCCATTTTTATTTGCTTAGTGTGATAATGCAGTTTTTATTTATGATTCGTATCCTAGTGTCTCTCCAAGTTATGCTCCTAACAAACGGCAACTATAAGATAGCAAATCAAACACAGTGGCTTATCTTTTTATTATATGCAACATATATTTAGACTGAAAAACTCTGCACTTTAAACATTTCATCTCAGTGTAAGAAAAAATCATAAACGCAAAACGGGAGAAAAGTAGGTCATCCTCATCCGCAATGTTGTAAATATTTCACAGGAGAAAATGCCCTACTTTTCTCCCTAGGTGCGTAAAATACTATTTCTAGAATCTCATCTCCATAATCAAGAATCTTAAGAATCACTGCTAAATAAACTCGTATAATTTCGATTAAAGCTTCTTAGCAGCTTCTCTATACCTTTCAATGAATAAATATTAAACTTTTCTGATAATTACTGTTGGTTTTGACGTCCCTAAATAAACAAGGAAACTGTTGAGAAATTGTTTGATTTCTTTTGTAATAATCGATAAATTGTTTTTACAAATTGTTTGCATTCAATTGTAATAATAAACGGGAACTAATTTTTCGAGCTGTTATTATGACCAGTTGAAAAATATATTGAGCAGTTATTAAATTTAATGGCGGTTGATTAATTATTGCGACAGCAAAACATGGACAGTAATAAAAAACAATTAGGTTATTTTATCATACAATGTAAATTCTAAAAATAATTGAGCAGTCCAATAATCGAATGAGCGGTAAAAATGACGGAATGAGTGGTTCGACAAATAGTTCGACAGATCATAGCGAGCGGTGACACACGAACTTAAATTCATTGAATAGAGAGGTAAATATTCTTTAATTGGGTTAGGTTAGATTAGGTTAGGTTATTAAATTTCATTACTATTTAAGTACTGTTTTTTTTTACTACCTCATTATTTATAGAATGGCTTAGAATGAGATTTCTTACCGACAAATTTCGATTTATGACTGCCAACAAGTAACCACTCGTTTAATAATTTTTGCCGCCCATTTAATTATTTTTCTGGTCAATTATATATTTACTGATCTATTTCATTATTTTTTATTACTTATTTTTGTTTACTTTACTGCTTAGTTTTAACTTCTGAACTAGTTATGAACATGCCATTCATAATTTTTAACTTACCAAAATTATTAATTACAACTGCCTCTTTAAATCAATCCCATAATAAACTACGTTATATTTAATTCAGCGGCGTCCATAATATAATACAGCCCGTATATAATGTACAATCATACCTGAGCACACACACAAACATCTTTAGCCTAAAAGGTAATATAATATATATGGCACATAAATATTTTAGAACTTTATATACAGTTTTGCCAGTTCATTTTGAATTTGAATACAAAATTATTGTGGAAGGTATTACCTTTAATATGAAGATTATTTCTAATGTCAGTTCATACTAGAAAAAAGCTCGAAAATTTTAACAATACAATAAAAAATAGTTTAATTATTATAATTTGTATTTTTTACATTACTAGCCAACTTGCCTATATAACATCCCTGTCTTCTTGATGGCATGCATCATAGAAATAAACCTTGTAATTGAGTCGTTAGATAAAGTCTTAAATAATATTTAAAAATGAATTAGCTTTTAGCCATATGTTATTTATTAAAAATGTCCTTCAAATGGCTATTATCGATGTTGTTGAGCGTGCAATTTTATATTTTTTATTTTGTTAAATATATTTTGAATAGAATTCGTATTGAAACATATGTAAAGAGCTGTCACCAGTGAACCACAATATCGATAAAATATAATGTTTCATTTCAAACTTTATGAAAAAAAGGAGTAAAAGAATGTTAAATTTATCTTTTATATTTTAAAATGACGTACCAATAAAATAGTAGTGATAGAGATTTTACCAAAATAAATATTTTCATCTATTGGAAAAAAAATATGTTTGAAGAAATAATATTCTGATATATTAGTGTATTAGTTTACCAATTAGTATTCAATGTTATAGTATCAAGTGTTATAACTCATTTGTAATTGAAACCTTGAGAAACATAAATTACATTTACAGAAAATATTTGAATAATTATAGGAAAACGTACTTCTAAGGTGCTTATTTTTCGACCAAATATGCCTTAAACGCTTAAGTCTAAATTTCCATGCCTGAAATACTTCAGTCTGTCTGGTAAAATTAGGAATCGGTAAATTATTTACCGGTTCCTTAGTATATTCATTGTTATTTGCCATTGAGTGATGCATGGTGACAATTATACAATTTTGTAAAGGAAACATATTTAAACTTTCGTGAACCATGACTATTATATTTATATTTACCAGGATGTATTCACTCAGAAATTAAATCAGAATGTACCCGACTAGTTTCGAACTAGTTTTGAACAGTTCGCGGACTCGCGGCGCGAACTGTTCAGTCACCGCCGCGAGTCCGCCACGCTCAAAGCTCATGATTAAGAACCCCGAATGGGTTCGAAACTATTCGGCCACATTCCGATTTAATTTCTATGTATAGAAACTCTCGTGTTATTGCAATTTAGTAAGCTATCAATAAGTGAATATAAATCATATATACAATGTTTAAAAATAAACCGATACGGGCAGGGAGTTGAACCCGCAATCATTGGAAAACCGTCCTGTCGCTCTACCAATTGAGCTACCGTATCTCTACCAGACTCGGCGAATTAAGCATCCTATTCATTCGTCTTTATCAAAACGGTAGTGACATCTATCAGGCTTGTTTCGAAAATCCTAACCAAACGTTATTGGCTTATTTTTCCACCTATTTATTATAATTTGAATAAGCTCTACATGTCTATACATGTTTATAGATATATTCAAAAATGTATACCGGTTGTGGCATCTGAAAAGTAAAAACATTGGTCAGGATTTTGGAAAGAAGCCAATTATTATTTTTTTTTTTTAGTTCTCAATCGATACACGTGTCAGCTCAGCACGTAACATGTAAAGGCTTTTATCAACGCTTTACGAGACACAAGCTACAAAGGTACGTACGTACGCCTTTCCTTTTAAAAGAAATATGTTGGCAAATATCTGTATACATAAAAGCGTATTATAGCTGCTGTTTGTTTCCCTATTTACAATAAATATAAATTAATATATCAGACTCATCTGGATGATTCTTCGCATTCTTCGTAAATATGTTATTTGCAACCAAAAAACAGGAAAACATTGAAAGTATAATGTTTAAATAGAACATTATTAGATATTAATATACCATATCCAAAATAATGTTTAACAATGTTTTTTTGCCTCTTAATTATATTTTTCAGAAAGGACAAGATTAAGAACGGAAGCCTTTTGTGAAAGATTTCCATAGTCTAGATGGATGAATGAAGAGGTCAATATCTATTGTAGTATATATATATATATATATACTCGAACATGAATATATATATATATATATATATATATATTCATGTTCGAGTCCGACTCGCACTTAGCCGGTTTTATTAACATTTTTTTAAATAATTTTTCGATCTTCCAATATCTGCTTTTTATTTTTATAAATTTTGATTAAAAATGTTAATAATATATTTTGTATATAACTTTCAGGATTCAAAACGTAGCTTATATTATTATTAACAATAATTGTACCAAAATAATATAAATTAGAAAGTATCGTGTTCAAAATTACATTATTAACTTTGAATGTTTAATTTATTATATTTTGTAAGTTTGGTAATACTTATACAATAATTTCGTGAAAGACAAACAACAGTCTCATAAACAGTGTAATTTAAATCTCATCCATGGAGAAGTTCCAGTTCGATGAAGTTCCGAAGTTGAAGCACGTCTCTAATAACTTCCTTATCTTAATTCTGTTCGTGTCTCTTATATAAAATGAAAATATGAATATTTTCTATCGTACTTTAAATAATTAAATCTTTTTTAAATAACAAGAAAATCCTCATCCTCTAGAAAGAACTGAACTTCAAAGAACTAAACGAAGAAACTCTCGATCAAATAAATAAAAAAAAATCTAAATTTAAATATATTATGAAAAATAAACCGATACCGTCAGACCGTCTTGTCGCTCTACCAATTGAACCGTATCAAAATAAACCAATACGGGCAGTGATATGGATGATGCGGTAGCTCAAATGTTAAAGAGACGGGACGATTTTCCATAGGTTGCGGGTTCGAATCCCTGCCCGTATCTATTTATTTCTCATTCTATATTTATTTAAAATCTAATTTAATCTAAGCTTCACGTGGCTATACATGAAGATATTTTACAAAAAAAAATCTAAATACTATTGAATTATAAATATTTCTTATTTATTATCAATACCCTAATAACGTCAATATTATATTTTCTTAATATATTCAGTGTATTTATATTATCACATTGTATTATCTTTGACCTGTTTATATAATAAATATCAAAGTAAATAAAAAATCTGTTAAAATAGTCAACGCATAAATAAGCTACATTTATTATTTTCAATATTTTATTTATTCTAATATATATTTTATAAAGAAATTTATATTTATAAAAAAGTCTACTTTATGACTTGTATTTTCTTATCAAAGAACAATATTTTCTTGAGATAAAATTCCCTCAAAGAACGTCTCTAAGATTTGATCTCTTGAGAACGTCGCTAAGATCGGAGGACATTGAAAATCATCAATATCACAAAATCTTTAAAGTTTTAAACTTTTGAAATAAACATTAGTTGTGAATAGTTTATATTTAAGTATATAAAGGCAATATATACGGAAAACTCATAAATACAAGATAAGACACATACATTCACCATAACCTTTATTTTATCTTACTAGCTGAAGGAAATAAAGTTAATTCAGTAAATAAGGCTTATATTTATATTATATAAAAAAACCCCGTTCATTCAATATCATATTATATATATTCTACATTAAATTTAAAAAATGTTTCTCTCTATCATTGTAAATTGAGAACGGCGGCGACGGAACTATCCACATTTCGATCATTTTGTAATTTATAGTTCAGAAGAGCTATTCATATTTGTAAATTAATATTCCTTATATATTAGAAATATTTTATTAAACTATTTTATTCTAATATTCTAAATAATAAGTGTTTTAATAAATTCATACTATTGGTTGAAATAAACAGCAAGCATTTTGGTGAAAAGGCTTACAAGTTACGTATATATATAATAATATGCCATACAATATACGGAAAATTATCTAAAGAGAAGTTTAGATACTTACGAAAAACTTTAACTTTTCATACACTATATACTCTTTCGTAAGTATTTTATTCAAGATTTCACCCCTATTTTATATAATTCAATATTATTCTTACATTCTTACTTTTTTTTATTCTGTAATAAATCAATCGTACGTTAATTTTCCATTGGATCCTTAAATATAAAGCAAAATTAAATTTACTTCTCACTACTACCCAAAAAATTGAGAGCTCATTTTTTAAGTAAGCTATTAACTGGCTTTTACTTGCAACTAAGGCATTAAATGTAGAACTGAAAAGTCACGTTTATATTATATAAAATAAATGTGCTTTAAAATAGTAACCTTGTGTCGTCAAAAACATATTACTATTATACTACTTATACCAATGTATGAATACATTATTATTTTTAGAATCAAGGCCTATCTTTCATCGTCTTTATATATTAAATACGTTTTCCTCTATAATATATCTTTTTTCCCGTCCCTAGAGCGGCGAATATTCGGTAACAATAAATGATTTTACGGATATAAATATTAAAGTGTCCTTATATATTGGTAAATAATAACTCTTGCCTCTGAATTTCGTTAAATCATTTATAATTTGAGTATCTTATGTACGGTGAATTTTTGGCTTTAATCTGTATTAAACAAATATATATACATAATTTACAGCTCGTATGCGAACTAGCTCGACCGGGGTAGAGTATCCGTCAGTAGTAGCTTTTATCACTCGGTTAGTTCCGTGAATGAAAGAGACAGAAAATCACCCTTCTCCTGTGTCTTATTATGCAAATATGCATTAAAAGTTTTGCGGATATCTATGTTATAATATAAAAAAAAGCTTAGCACAGGCAGAGCTAAGTTTATTTTATAATTGTATTAAATGTTAATATAAAGTTTCAATCTGTATTTGAAATTTTAAATTAATTTATAACTACTATAGTTATACATTTATTAATTCAAAGAATTCAAAAAATTACAAATATTTTCATATAATTCACGGTAAATATTTCAATTTCACAACAATTAAAATATATTTCTTCAGAAATTAATTTCCGTTACTAATAAATGAAATATTATTAGCCAGCTTTGATATTTTTTCAACTGGTATAATATTTACAAACGGCGATGAATGGTAATAAATAACTTAATTAAATCATTTTATATTATTTTCCCAAACTGAAATAAACGAAGTTCTTTAATTTTCATGAACGTACGAGTATATAAAAGACAGACTTGAGAAATGAATAATATAATAACGATACATCATGTCCTCATTGCTTAGATCCACACAACTATACGTCTATAATAAAAATTCTCCAACCACGTCACCTCAACAGTTGCCGCCTCGCCGGTGTAGGCGTCTCTGGAAACTTTTTGCCTCGCACGAGGAATCTGTAGAATAAATTGTCACCTAGGACCGATACGACATTCGAACCTTCAAGAAAGCGTACGCCCTTCTTAACAACACCCTCGTAGCTCCTGAGTTGAAGGTTCATGAGTCATGGCCGACGGCAGTCCGCTTACGTGACCCATTTACACATTTATCTCCCTATGACATAAAAAAGTACTGCTGAGATAATTTACTTTTTATCTTCTGATCTTACCCATTACCATTGTTTTAACAAACTTCTTTCGTTATAAACTACTGTTATAAAAATTATACTATTTAGTTAGTAGTTATTTACTTTGGTATTCTTAATAATCACAAATATCAAAGATCTGATTAATTTTACTCTTATATTGGTCAGTAAGTTTCCTAAGTTATTTATTTTTTGGACAATTCGTGGCTACAAAATAAAATCAAATAAAATAAAACTGAAAACAAAATATGATACAGTACCTCCAGTACGTGTTTAAATAGTAGGAAACGTTGATAGTTTTCGAACTGCGTTATGGTTGTAATTTATTGCGATTGTTAAGGAACCAACTAAGAGGTCGTTTTGGGACTGCTCGAAAACTATCAACGTTTCGTGAAGTAAAAAAAAAACAGATTTTATCATCATATATTTATATTAGAAACTCAGAACTAAGATTATTCTTATATTCAACAGAGCTTTACAATACTGTATATTTTTCTGGTTAAATCAAATAGTATTAATAAGTCATAGCTTACGTTTATTTTCCACCACGGCGATTGAAGAGATCCACTTGCCGGTAACAATGTATCTCTATGGTTTGATAAAGTGAGGGTGAGTCTATGGCTGTCCCCGTCATGATTTATAACCGGAATAAACATTATTGAAAACCGATAATCTAATTCTATTGTAATTCCGTCTGATTGGTATATAATTCTGGTTGGTCTAATGGCTAAAATGTTACAAGAATTGGATAATTAGTCCTCATCCATTATTCACTGTAATGTTCTGATTTTATAGAATATTCCAAACAACATTGCATTGCAGTGTGGCTATCGTACAGTGATGACTTTTCATTATCAGTTTAATACATTAATTCAGCTGGATATTTCAAATAATGCTTAAGAGTCTGTAACCAAATAGACCATTTATTAGTCAGAGAGGGATATTATTTCTTAACAACATACGAACTAAAATAATTTACCAATCCAGCTTAATCCAGATTTAATTTGATCATATAGTCTGGTTTTTATATTTATATTTACCAACGGGTGACAACGACGAGTAACGAAGACCTGCAAGAGACCTCTGAAAACATCACTACATCTTCCCCCCCACCGCCGCCGCCACCTTCACGTCGGGCCCAGAGAGCTGCGGCACGCAGTTCGCGCCGCGAGTCCGCCACGCTCAAAGCTCCTGATTAAGGACCCCGAATGGGTTCGAAACTAGTCGGGCACATTCCTAATTAAAATCTGCGTGATACAGCCGGGTAAATATAAATATAATAGTAATGTTTCACGAAAGTTTGAACATAAAAATAGTCTGGTTTCTTTACAAATTTTGATTTAATTACTAGGAAAATAGTACATAACTATTGGTTTTTCCTGTATTCATTTTTTATTGTAAGTTTTAGTTTTAGTGCAAGTAAATCTATGACTAAAGAACTCGTTACTATCATTTACAAACAACGTCAACACATGGACACTAACAAGCCTCAAACACGAGCTAATATTTTTTTTCACGTTGCCACTATCCACGCAATAGTAATATAATATAAGAATATTTAATAATCATATTTATATATTCCTTAGAAAAATAAATGTTACAAATTAGGTGGAGTTCATTTGGCGTAATAAGATAACAAAGTAAGAAGACTCGTCTCTTTTATAAATGAATACATTAAAATGGATTACACAAGAGTTACTTAAATTTTACTTTTATATTTATTTAAGGTTAGATGCAAGCGTCGTAAAGATATTGAAGTCGTGATTTGGGCTGGCGTGTTCTGCGGACTCGTCAACTTTATTCAGAGACCGAAACAATTTTGGGATGAAATTAAAACCATCGGAGTTTAAACACCTAAAATTTACCAAAGGAGTAATCACCGACAAAAGATCCATAGAGTTCGTTAAAGAAGGCTCGTCCAATAAAACAAAACAAAGGCCTCACTCTTAGAGGCGGCGGATATACGAGTATATCTAGACATCTGGCTCTGGTCCTCATTTATATCATACATTGGGAGAGCGGTCGGGTAGTGTAAATAAGAAACTGAACTTCAAACTCATACTTATTACACACATTATTATGATTAATTAATTTATGATAAACCTAACAGATGGATGGTATCGTGGTGTTGTTTCTTCAATCTTGCTCTAGCAATGTTGGCCTGGCGATACCTTCCGTCCATAACATTCCTTCGGATGTGACATCTATTTTAGATGTAAGATAGGTTTTAATATAGAAAAGTTTGAATAAAGAAGAAGAGATTAGAAATTTGTTGAGAATAGATTTAAACAGAACAAACAATTTATTAAAAAGACTGCCTGAGTGGCAGCATCAATTTCAGTAGAGTCTTACAGACCTTAAAACCTGCAGATTATCTAGAGCGGTCTAAGCTAGTTTATTTATTTGTATCTGTCTATGCTTTGGTCTTGTCTATAAATGTTTTTGAAGATTTTTGAGGTGAAATAAAATATTATGAAAGATTTCATTTTTACCCTAGTCTAAATTGGTTATATATCGACTTTGCAATTAAAAACATGTAGACAGCCAAATATAAAAACTACGAAGACTGTTATTTTCTACATACTATGTATAAAAATTATTTGTTTAATATTTAGCAAAAACAAAAGATTTCTGTAAATGTCATTAGTTATTCTGTTATATAATCTATCAATAAATGATCCGAGTCTGGGTTTATGTGCTTTATATCTGCTACAAACAATATTTGTAAAATGCGAGAGACGTTTGAAAACAGGACAAAATACAAGGAACAGAAAAATAAACATTCCAGGAACCGATGAACATTTTATAAGTTGCTCGAATATATAGTACATAGTAATATATACTAATTGTTTCTAAATCCGGAAAAAATACGTAATAAAATAATGTCGAGGATTAAATCTACACAATTAGAATTCTGATTCTCTGACTGATGATCTGACTGATTAAAGAATCCTTTAATTTCAGTGTTCTGAAATATATTTAATTTCAATGTTTTGATAGCTTAAATCGTACTAATAAGCTTATAATCGAAGTTTGTACTACTCAATTAGTTCAATCAGCAAAGCCCACCTGAATTATTTACCGTCCAATATTACTACAATATAGAACCTGCATTTCACTGTATATTTATTATAGTTAGTTATTTGTACAATACTCTCCAAATTCAATAAAACTCCAAAGTTACCCAGCTTATAGTTTGTTGCCGGTTCTTCTTCGTGGACTTAACCTTTGGAACCGTGCAACTAAAGTCTGAACTTTAATAAGGGCGTACATTATACCTATTTGAAATTTAAATTATTACTTAACTCTGACTATAAATTCACTAACATTTACACTTTTTTTCTTATTATCTAATTTTCACATAAAAATACAAGAACAGGTTTCGTTGTAAAGTATAATAAATGATGAAATTTTTGGTTGCGCATCAAATAAAGTGAATACTTGAAGAAAACTATTACTCTGAAGAAAACTATTATAGTTAGTTGTTAACATTCTGAATTAATACTCTCTGCGGTTTTTTTTAACATTTCTTATGTGACGTCTCACAGGACATAAATAATGACCACAAAACGCCCATGAAGTTCGATGTAACTTCATTTTAAATATCGCAAATTTATCCGTTATAACATTCAAATTATCAAATTTGCAATTTTATTATAAAAGATGAATATTTGATAATGCTATATTTTCTCTGAATTTTATCTTTTCATATAATAAAAAGGTAATGGTGATGTGTCATATAAAAACTGTTAAGAGTTGTCAAACTCAATATTTTTTTTTTAAATTAAAATAAACAGACATTGCACTTATTGAACGTCAGTCCATAACTGCACGATCCCAAAGAATAGGTCCATGAAGAAAAAAATAACAAGAAACGACATGGATACTCTAATTTACTTTTAAAATTGTAATTATCCATAGTATTGACTATTAAGTCATGAACTAATATGTGAGAATAAATTATAAGTCAAGTCAAGCGTTATAACGAAATGAAGACTAAAATGACGAACCACGCCGCTAACTAGTGCTCTATGATCCTCTCTCACTTACAAAGACTTAATATTTATATAATGCCTTATTTTTGAACTAAAAATATACACACCCACTTATTCATACACTTACTACTATAAATAAACTCATACATAATAACTTACAAGTGTTTATATTGGAGTGTTTATATTGCTGAGTTATTAGTTAGGTATTGCCAGGTCTCCTACATAGAACGTATCTCTACAACGTTTTATATTGACCTTTAGTGAAAATCTGAAACACAAATTTTCACAGAGCTTCTAAGCTTCTCTGCACATCTTAAGGCACGTTCACAACTAGTAGGGGATTAAATAAAAAATAGCTTTGGTTTCAAAAATAGATTTGTATAAATTTATTTGTTGTTTTTATTGAAATAGTACTTGTGGAACTTACTGTTCCGTGGGAAACTAACATCCCCAAAGATCACACAATTAAAGTAAACAAGTATTACGAACTGACCAACGAACTGACCAGGAATAGGTATATAGTAAATTTGTACGCAGTAGAAGTGGGAGCGAGAGGTATAACAGCGAAATCTCTTTATAACCTACTTAAAGATCTTTGCCTCTCTAGAACTATCATCAGTACATTTCTAGAACGTACTTCAAAGGCGGCATTGGTAGGTTCATTAAAAATTTGGTTAGATAGGGAGAGGAGCGCAACCAGTTGATGGTGAGCGTGAATGCGCATTTTAAAGGGGCCCCTTAAACCTACACCTGGGTCGCAAGTCCCAGGAGCTGTTTGCACTCCTCTCCCTGCAACGCGATGGGCCCGGACCCCGCACAGTGAATCCATGGAATGCCAAGAAGATTCGTCTCTTTAGGAACTTACGCTTTACTTGATGTGATTTAAATTTTGACTGTGACTCAATAGTCACTATCAAAAATATATTAAATTCAAATTTTTAAGAGTGCTTTGTATGCCTATTTAAAAATTTGTCAAAATATTTAATATTTAAAAGTAAAATTGAAGAAATAAAACGTTATTATTTAATTAAAGTTCTCAGAAGACTTATCTGTTGCTTACAAAGCTTATTTTTATAAAGTGACTAGCTAACCCGCCCTGACATCGTTCGGAAGGAATATCTGAAATTTATCATTTAGTGAAATTGACAAACATCCTGACAACAAACATGGATTGTCAATAAGTAACTTTCTGTCACGTCAACGTCAAAAATGTCACTAATCTGTCACTTATCTAAACTTGACTCTGTTTTACATAATCCACCGTTCACTCCACATTTAAAGATCTTGGAACGGACATTTTAAATATGTCTGTTGTTTTGTAAGCACATTACTTTTCATCTGTCTCTATAGTTGTTTAAAATTATTTGCACATAGACTCTTGCTATTTCGGAATAAAGAGCTAACTCCTAAACGGGTGTTTAGATTAAAATACTAAAATAGAAATAATAAACTGTATGAAGTTTTGATTTCGGCGATATTTTTATGAAACTTCGCTTACAAAAGAATAACATGGTAGCTTTAATATCAAAGAGGAATTCGTGGACTTTATCAATTTTATTTTTTTGGGAAAATTTCCAATAGGTATTTCTCTTGAAGTTAAGAAGGGAGACTTGTATATTATACATTCTTGTAATAACTGAAATAATTTCAGTAAAAAAATGTAGCTGGTAAATAAATAATTATTTTAAAAATTAATTTCTTTCAAAATATATATTGAGACGTAATACAATATGTTCCAGAACGACTGATCTTAAAGCTATATTGTATTTAATTAATTTTATAAGAGGTCATTCACTTTCAAGTAAGAAACACAAACATAAGTAAGAAACACTGAAAAATATATTACAAAGAAACTGCCCTATACAATAAATGCGAAAAGTCTTGTTCCTCGTTTAATTAGAAGTAATACGAGTAAGGTGTATTCTAAAATCCGCCGCCTCCATATTTGCAGACAAACCTCGGATAGACTCTGAATGACAATATATTTCAATTTTATACAATTGACTATAGTACAAAATTTCATGTCTTATTTCAAAATACGATGGTAAGTGTACCATCACGTGGACCGTCATTGACAAACTCTGAATATTCCATTAAAATATTGGAAAAAACAAAGGATAGACTAAACAAAGGATAGACTAAACAAAGGATAGACAGTCATTCGAAGCACGATTAACTGTCAGTCCTTTGTTTTTTCCGCTGCACAGTTAACAGTTCAGAAATTTCGCTGCTTTAGAAAATTAAACTGCTGATATAGAAAAATATCAGCAGTTTAATTTCCGCATGACTCGTGTGTTGGAGAAAGTTTTAAATCTCCGTTTCTTTTACTGAGTGAAAAACAATGTTTCTTAAATTAGAAAAATAATACTTATATTTAAATCTTATTTTATAGCGAGAAAATAAATGGTATTTGTTATGTCATAACAATGGCCCGTGGATATAATAATCCAACAACTCTCAAAGTTAATATAAAACTCATAGCTGTCAAAGGCTTCTAGTCCCAGCGCGTCTTATTGCTATTTTCTTATAAAACTTAAACACGATATTTCTACTACTTTTATATTTTTTTTTATTATTATTTACATAATGTAGAACAAGAAAAAATATTTTGATCCTCATTGGCTAAAAAAAGTATATCTATATATGAAATAGTTATTTTAATAATCCAATATACAAAAAATATAAAAAAAATATTTTTTCGATTTATCTTAATTTGTTACATGAAGACTTATTAAGAAATATACATATAAAAGAAATAATAACCCTTATTAGCCGCTATTCACTAAAGAGAGATACTTTCCTAAAAGCATTCAAAAATAATATGTGCAATATACGAAATGACAAACCATTTTCGATTTATTTAAGTATTTATATTTACAAACGGACAATATTAATCTTTACGACTCGACTCAAATTCAGTTAACTTTTTTTTTGGTCTCTAAAAGCGTTTAGTTGAATTCTATCCTGCCTTTGAGAAACAAGCCTTAAGTGTCTGTCTGTCTGTATGTATGCTAAGTATCTAATATATAATATAATATAATAATTATGTAACGTATGTTATTCGTACAATAGTAAAGATATTGTTTTTGAAAATGAAAATGAAGGAAACAGTTTTTTTTAGACGCCTGCATACAGAACTAGCAATCGAATAAGACAACTTGGTGGTCTACCACCAAGTTGTCTCCACTCACTGCAGTTCGTATTGGGCTGGCTCGACCGGGGAAGGACCACCCTCTCACAGAAGACCGACGTGTAGTAACCAAATTCCTTTGGTTATGTTCCGTCGGTGAGTGAGAGATTCCGGAAGCCCAGACCCCCCCCCCCCCCCGCGCCAAAGAACATGAATGCATTGTTGAACGGAATTGTACCCCAGGAAGGTACCGGCTTCGATGAAGCCGGACAATCCCTCCCCGGGCAAAATCGGGGAAATGATTCTTCGATTTTGCTCGGGCCGCCCGTCGTATCTGGGGCGGGCATAACACTGCGTTCCGTGTTCACCGAGGGCAAACGACGAGCAAACACAGCGGCACCCCGTTCCACCCTGAATGTGGACTTTTGCAACGTCCGGGGACTTCACTCCAACTTAAACGCCGTCCACTATCATCTTGAGACGGCGCAGCCGGCCTTGTTGTTTTTGACGGAGACGCAGATATCTCAACCTAGCGACACAGCGTACCTATCATACCCCGGGTATAAACTTGAACATCATTTTATACCACACGCCGGGGTATCTGTGTTCGTAAGGGAGGATATCTGCTACCGTCGCCTTCAGTTTTTTGAAGGTCGGGACCTGTCTTTACTTTGGCTGCGCGTCGACATGGACGATCGTGTCAGAGTCTACGCGTGCCTCTACAGGTCCCATAGTGGTAATGCAGAAACGGAGCAACTCTTGGGCCATGTCCAGGCGAAGATTGACGACCTGCTTTCACAGGTTCCCTCCGCTGAAGTCATAGTCCTTGGGGACTTCAACGTGCACAATACCGACTGGCTAGGGTCACGTGCCACTGACTACGCGGGGAGATCTGTTTTTAACTTTGCTCTGGCAAATGGTCTGTCCCAATTGGTTCAGACGCACACTCGTCTACCAGACGTGGACAGCCACATGCCCTCTTTGTTGGATCTTCTGCTGACTACACATCCCGGAAAGTACCAGGTCATTGTCGAGGCCCCTCTAGGGTCCTCTGATCATTGCCTGGTACGGAGTGTGGTGCCAATCCAACGTCCGGCTCGCACAAGACCCGCGACCCGACGCGTCTGGCACTACAAGTCAGCGGATTGGGATGGACTGCGGTCCTTTTTTGCGTCCTACCCATGGGGGCCGATTTGTTTCCCTTCCAATGATCCCAGTGACTGCGCTGCGGCTGTAGCTGAAGTGATACTACAGGGCATGGAACTTTTTATGCAAAGCTCTGTGGTACCACTTGGTGGCAGATCGCGGCCTTGGTTTGATGCGTCTGTCAGGGCTGCAGCAGCCGGCAAACGGCAGGCGTATCGTGCTTGGGCTAATGCGTTAGTCACCAAGGATCCGAACTCTAGAGATCTGAAGAGGAAATATAATCGTGCATCCAAATTCTTCAAACGGCAAATAGCTAGAGCAAAGTTCAAGCATGTCGTCAAAATCGGGGAACAGCTAGCAAAGTACCCACCTGGCACGCGCAAATTTTGGGCGCTATCCAAGGCCAGTCTGGGCAATTTTTGCCAGCCGTCCCTACCGCCATTGCACACGGGGAATGACTCTCTGGCCCACACGGCAAAAGAGAAAGCCGATCTCTTGGGCACTCTTTTTGCCTCAAACTCGACTTTGAACGACCAAGGGAAGACACCGCCTACCATCCAGCAGTGTCTGAGCTCTATGCCGGAAATAATTTTCAGGCAAAAAAATATACGACAGTCTCTGTTTTCCTTGGATGTTCATAAGTCGAGTGGGCCGGATGGGATTTCCCCATTGGTGCTACGAACATGTGCTCCTGAGTTGACTCCAGTGCTAACGCGTCTATTTCGGTACTCCTATATAAAAGGCGTAGTCCCGGTCTCATGGAAGAGCGCCTTTGTCCATCCGATCCCTAAAAAAAGGGATAGCTCAGACCCAGCTAACTACAGACCTATCGCCATTACTCTCTACTCTCCAAAGTCATGGAGAACATCATCAACCAACAGCTCCTGACGTACCTCGAGGATCACCAGTTGATCAATGACCGGCAATATGGCTTCCGCCATGGCCGATCGGCTGGTGATCTTCTTTTATATCTTACGCATCGTTGGGCTGCGGTTGTTGAGAGCAAGGGAGAAGGTCTGGCAGTTAGTCTGGATATAGCGAAAGCCTTCGATCGTGTATGGCACAAGGGGCTTCTTTCGAAGCTTCCTTCCTATGGGCTTCCCGAGAGTTTGTGCAAGTGGATTACCAGCTTTCTCACTGGGCGGAGCATACAGGTCGTTCTCGACGGTTTTTGCTCGGACCCCAAGCCCGTGAACGCAGGTGTACCCCAAGGCTGCGTGCTATCCCCAACCCTGTTCCTCTTGCATATCAATGATATATTGGATATTTCCAACTTACATTGTTATGCAGATGACAGCACTGGGGATGCGGTATATTCCGGCCGTGCAGGTCTCTCTCGGCAAAACGTCGACGAGTGCCGAAAGAAACTTGTGTCTTCTGTAGAGACATCCTTGGGGATGGTCTCAGAGTGGGGTGAACTGAACCTCGTTCAGTTTAATCCCCAAAAGACACAGGTTTGCGCGTTTACCACTAAAAAAACCCCAATTGTCGTATCGCCGCTCTTCGAAAGCACACCCCTCAACGCCTCGCCAAGTATCAGTATACTGGGCCAAGACATTTCGAGCGACTGTCAGTTTCGTGGTCATCTGGAGAGCAAGGCCAAACTTGCCTCGATGAAATTGGGTATAATCAATAGAGCGAGGCAGTATTTCAATCCTGGCCAAAGACTTGCGCTCTATAAGGCGCAGGTCCGACCACATATGGAATACTGCTCTCATCTCTGGTCTGGTTCACCCCAATATCAGCTTCTACCTTTTGACCGCGTACAGCGGAGAGCCGTTCGAATTGTCGGGAACCCAGTGCTCTGTGAACGGCTGGACTCTTTGGCATTGCGTAGAGACGTGGCTTCTTTGTGCGTTTTCTATCGCATTTACAACGGGGAGTGCTCCGAAGAGCTTTTTGATCTGATGCCCGCCGCCGAATTTCACCACCGCACAGCACGACATCGCCTGCAATACCATCCTTACCACCTGGATGCGTGGCGATCCTCTACTGTGCGGTTTTCAAGAACATTTTTTCCACGTACCACAAAGATGTGGAATGGACTTCCTTCGGTGGTGTTTCCAGATCGATACGACATGGGTACCTTCAAAAAAGGCGTTTATACCCACCTCCAAGGCCGGCAACGCTCTTGTGAGTCCTCGGACGTTGCAAGAGTTCGTGGGCGGCGGTGATCACTTCACACCTGTGATCCGCACGCTCGTTTGCCCTCTTATAACATAAAAAACAAAAAAAAAACTCATATGCAATTGAGGACAGGCTCTCCGTGCTTGTCCAATCCTGGCTTCGATCAGAAATTCTGAACTGATATTTCGAATATATAACGCCCTTCGGTAGTCGCGTAGGTGTGCTGGATGAGAACAGATTATTTTAAAAATAAATAAATATTTCTATACATATTAATATTCTAAATGTAACTAAGGAGTATCCACTCATTTAAAAACTATTTGGTTTGAAACTGCGAATTTTTTTTAATGTTATACGTTGGTATATAGGAATGACATCGTATATATATTTTTTTAATGCTTATCACTTTAACTCAGATTGTCTTGGGTCTATTTAAATCTTAGTAATAAAAACGTCACATATAACTGCGTGCTGTACAACGCAGACTCAAAGAGCAAAATTTGTCGAAAATGCAATCTCTAAATATACTCGTACAGTACATATATATTCATATACTGTATCTGTATAAAGTTATATTAAAATTACGTACGTACATAAGATTTTTCGTCTAGTTTTGAAGCATTGCCTTTCTCAGTTCGATCTCGGAACCCTTATCATCGATGAACAATCAAACTCAAATTCATAATATAAATAAATAATCATTGATTTATTCCAAGAAAAAAATCACCTGCTTCAAAAATGTTTTATGATATATAAACTAAATATATTTTGTTTACAAAATATATATAATTCTACCTTCTCCTTATTTATTAAGTTGTCCTTTCAATAAAACGTTTTGTAATAAATGTTATGATATTATGATATGATATGGTATGATATTTTATGATACGTTATTATATTTTCTGTAATAAGGTTTCATGTTATATCTTCAACTTAATTGTCAAAGAACGCAGGTATTCCAAATTATATTATTTTTTTAGATATGACAGTTATTTTCCTAACCAAGCTTTCGAATTATTTAAGGAAACGTTATTAACTTGACTTAAAGCTAAGTTACTTGATTTGTATTGATTATTTTGTTTTTGATTCGTGGTTAAAAATATATTTATAATGCCGGAGATACTTAATATTTGAAATGTATTTAAATAAACCATACAACTGTTTTGTGATAAAGATTACAAAATATATCATGTTTTTACGCAATTTGGAAAAACATGTGATGTGATAATATTTATCCCGCCAGCATCCACTCTAATGGAAGAGGAGTTACGTTTCGTGCGAGGAATAATAAATCCAGAAGCTCAAACACTCATCTGTCTCCACTTTATCTAAGCTTCCCTTCCCTTTCACAATATAACTTTTTTGTTTTTATATTGGCATCAGGTAGAATTAAAAAAAAACAATAATAAAGCGCTTACTTCGTGAAAGAGCGACAATTTGTCTCATACAAATTAATAATTAATTTCTAAATATTTAATATTAATATGATAAAATAATACAAAATCAATGAAATATACAGAGTAACAAGGGTTTGGTTGACTTTTATCCTGCCTTTATGCATTTATGTAAGCAGCATAAATAGTCCTTAAGAGTCTGTCTGTCTTTGTGTACCTTTTAACTGCGAACTAAGAACGCCAGTAGACAACGCCAGGAGGCCGTGGGTGGCGATATTACTGCGTAGACATTCGATTTAAAAGTCTTAATCGGGCTCAACCCATCCGTATCAACTCGTTACATGTCAAGTAACGACTGAATTGTGCTTATAATAAAGACCAACTCTAGACAGACGGCGGGACTATTTACAGACAGCACTCTTAAAAGTGAAACAGGTGTAAGATGATGCTGACTTGGTAACATGAAACCTGTTCTTAGTTAGTATGCAGAGAGTAACATCTAGCGTAAATAATTGTATCTCATAAAAAAATAAGTTACAGCTTCGAATGCAATACCTTTATTGAAAATTGGTGGGGTTACTTTCACAAATTTTAAGCCTCAATTTCATAATAAAGTTATTTTTCTATAAACTGCATCTTTGTTTGTTCTTCACATTTTAAAGAATACGATATAACGACCACGACAGATTGCTTTATTTAACTTACTGTGGTTGCTACAAAATAAAACAAAACAGAAAGTTTTCAATACAACTTAAAATGACTATTTTAATTTAAAGTAATTTTTAACTACTTTTATTTTTTACTTAATTTTTATTCAGTTAAATTTAATAATACCACACTTATTCGAACTTCGAACCTATGTCCCTAGGGTTGCAAGTTAAACAAGCTTAACATGGCTTAACAAACTTAAGGGGCCAAGCTTAACATGGCTTAACAAGCTTAACATTGCTTAACAATATTAACATGGCTTAACAAGCTTAACATGGCTTAACAAGCTTAATATTGCTTAACAAGCTTAACATGGCTTAACAAGCTTAACATGACTTAACAAGCATAACATTGCTTAACAAGCTTAACATGCTTACTGACAATTTTAAATATAAAGTACTCTATAATTTTTTTAATACCTTTGGGCTCGATGTTATCTTAACTATGTAACTTTGGTAATGTGGTTTGAAACTATTACACCTGGGATCCTTCCTTTTTGATTAATGACTATAAAGTATCTAGATTATTATATTTCACCAACTTTAATCCGATAAGGTTACCGTTAACCACAAAGTTATTGGATTTTAAATCCTAATTCAATTGAGTAAATTGGAAAATCAATTATTCTTAAGATTGAACCGCTTTTCAGAGCTATAAAATAAAATGACTCCAATTAAAACTGAAGATATTTTTTTGAGATATGGTTTCGATACAATCTAATAGGTAAGCTATAGTAAATAACTAGGCTTAATTTTAGATAACGTTAGTTTAAATAAAGACATTACAATATATAAAAAAATAAATATTCGCAATAGTGGTCCAAAGTTCTTATCGAGTACACGGATGATAAGAAACTTTAACAGTGTGTGTATTATTATTACATTATAATATATATTATGACAATGTAGTGTGAGTCAGTCACCACAAACAAAAGTTATTCATCATCTTTCAGGATTAAAATATATTTAATCACTACGTATAAATAACATCTCATGTTTAAGGATAATTTACACTTTTGTGGTTAAAGCATGTTTCTATTACATTCAATATGTTTATGTTTTATTGTAGTTTATTAACAGTATTTTTAGTTTTACGATAGATAAGTACTATCAGAGATACAAAAGGCAATAAACAATGAAGCTGACCGCTCGATAACATTTATTGTGTAAAGGTCTGTGTACGGTTATCACATTTTTAATGCAAATGAGTTATTATTTTTATTCAAGGGTCTGTTTGTTGGTCCTCTCTCAAAATATATATTATTGGACTAACAAACCATAATAATAATACATTTTTAATTAATGGAAATTTGTAGAAAATAATAATAATACATTTTAACAAACAATGTTCAAACAAGGTCTCTGTGTACGGATTACGGTAGATAATAAGTTTAGCCATAAACGAAAAATAATAATGTAACAGTTGAGAAATACCTTTCGTGATAGCATTTAGTTAAAAAAACCTAAGAAACAAGTGAATTCAGTCATCGCTTATCAGTACTTTTATTGCCTATTATGTGATACATTAAGTCACGTTTATAACATAAATATTTTATCAACGACATATTTGAACATAATAAAATGTTTCCATATTCAAGTTTGGTTTGGATAAATTTATAAAAATATTAAAAATTATATTTAGTCTATAGTCATTTAATAATTATTATTTATTTATGGTTTCATTTAATTATCTGCACCAAATGATAAATAAAGACACTATTTATTACCAAAGTCTTTTGAAATAATGACTAAATGTGAACACTTCCTTATATTTAATATGTGAATGAATGTCTTCCTACACGACCGAGGAGCAGTGAACGAGCAGTGAACGAGCAGTGTTGTTTGAGAGTGTGTGACAATTGTTTTAAACTTCATTCACGGTGGGTTCAACTTCACTATACATTCTATTATTCATGATTTAAAACTATATAATTCAATGGACGCAGGTTTCTGTCAGTTCTATTCATAATTCTAGTTAAAACCTTGCAATATTTGAAAATACTTTATTTATAAATGTTTACCATTTGAATAGTCTTCATTGAATACTAACGAAGTTTTTTTATACGTTATATATTTTTGTTGTTTTCATGGATAGATAAGGTTTATTATGAATATTATTGTTTAATATTTATAGATTTCGTTATAAATTTAATTAGCAATGTGGGTAGTTATTATTTAATGAAGTAATCATTCTTGTTTTCGAATCATTAATCATTGTTGTTTGAATAAAAATAAGAACCTACATATTAAAGAAACTCTTTAGTTGAGGAAAATAATAAAATAACTATATTCTTTTACAATGCAAATATTATTATATCAAATTTGGATTTGGCCATATTCTTAGATTAATTCTTCATTCATAGTTAATGAAGCAATCTTAAACCAATATCTAAACCATAGTTATTTTTGAACTTTTCTTACTTTTCCTTCCTCTAACCGCTGAGAAACCAGTCTTGTTTCAAGATCTGCTTACAAAATAATCATATAGGCTTTAAAAATAATATATATATTATATTCGAAATAAAACAAATATATTAAATAACATATGCCAGATGTATCTCTACGACCTATAATTAATTTTTTTTTTCATCTTGTGAGTAAAACGTACACGTCTTACATAACCGGGTTTTGAGATAAGGTTAATATTTTAAAATTAATGTTTACAGCTCTCATATAAGTTGATTATCGTGTTTCATAATATTTATATACTTCAGTATCTTATCATTTTGTAAACATTTCTCTATTATATGTTTTATATTAACGTATAAGTTAGTTAACGTATAATGTTGGAATTTAGACTTCATCTCGTTATCCCATCTTTTTCACCCCTTTGAATTATAGTCTTTGGAGGAAGATCACGCTCAGTTGAAGTTATATTTCGTTGATTCTTTATAAATAGAAAGAAATTATGTCTTAAATGCTTCCAAAAACAAATTAAACATATAACAATAATAATAAATTTTGTTGATCAATCAACAATATTTCACGGAAGAAATCACCCTTTGGCGATCAGGCCGCCAATTCTATTTGTTATCAATTTATTTCGCTTGCTTCGCTCGCTCAGTCAATCAAACAAGTCAAGGCAAAGACAAATTTAGCTTTAATTGACTTGACTTGTTTAAATTGTCTCAATTTATAACATCGTTTGGTAGATGTCAGAAGAGGTTGCGAAAGGCGAGGACGCTCTGCTGCAAGAGGCGGTTGACAAGTTTGTCTCTACTTATGATAAGCACCCTGTGGCGGCTGCAGCAGCTCCAGGAAGAGTCAACCTCATCGGAGAACATGTAGACTATTGTGAGGGATATGTGCTACCTGTGGTGTGTATTATAAATATCCGTCTTTATGAATGGGACATCTTATAATTCTAGCATTCATTTTCAAAGACTTACTGTCTCATACAAAACATTTTGTTTGATAAGGGATGTAAATGTGTGTGTGTGTCTTAATAAATATAATCATAAAAACAGTCGGTACCCCATCCCATCAAAGGTTTAAAACATGACCGAATTGGTATATTTTTCTTTCTATATTTATTTTAAAGTCTTTCTATATTTATTTTGAAGTTACTTTAGACAACAAAAGAAGTCATTTCATAAAATAACTTATCACAAAAATAGAAAAACAAAAGTAAATTAACTACTATCAGCACAATTGTTGATTGTATATAGAAAATATTTTTTTATTATATTTGTCGTATTTGCAACCGTAAGCTTCGTGAAATAAGATTACAAATAATGGTGTGATAAACATACCGACAAAGGTTTAATCTTTATATTAAAGTCTTGTCGATAGTCAATAAATTTGTTTATAACTCTCATTCGGTGTAAGTACTTGGTTTGTACCGAAAAATTAAAACTGATAAATGGAATTATAGTATATATACTCAGAAAGCAAGTAAAATTGCTAAGTGAAACTTCAAATGGGTAGAGACTTAAAATAAAAAAATATATATCTTTGCACGAAGTAAAAGCTATCAATAAAAATACAATTGATTACAATATAAGTCACGATTATTAAATACAATAAAAAATATTAAAGTACATAGTCATTGTTGTACCGACAGATGCGGGATGCTGATTAGGAGGGTAGAGATGGATGTGAGATGAGGATGGATTTAATAATATGAATGTATGAGTTAGATTATATTTAACATCGGTGATGGAAAACATGAGAAGTAATCGTCATGTAAGGAATGATAGAAGAACGCGAAAAGAAATTACATTTGGCGCTGAATCCGAATAGGGACAAAGTGCTTCATGATAATATTTTTCTTATCAATAAATTGAGTATAAAAAATAATATAATTTCACAAAGTTAAGAGACGAAGTAATACATTTACTATCAATATTTATTTATTTATGTATTACAGCCATTTTTTTTTAATCTATTTTGTTTCATCGCGATCTCGATAAATAAACATATAAATTTTATCGTAAATAAAAAAAACAATATTAACATTTTTTATTAAATTACAATTTCTTAATTGCTCTTGTCAACAACGATATTTAATTAAAACAAATAATTTGATCTTACTTCAAATCGAACTTCACAAATTTAACAAACATAATTAAAAATAAGGTATAAATAAAAAAGTCTTTACTTCAGTATTTTCTAAGATTTCATAAGTAGTATCATGTAAAATAATACTATTTTATATTTATTAAACTCGTGTATAATTAATTAACATTTTAATCTTAAATTGTATCCCGACGTATCAAATCTCCTGCAGCAATCGGGGCACAGGTTGGCGAGATACAGATGTCGGGTAGTTTGACAATTAATTAGCCATCATAGAGCCAGTATCTTAAGGTATAACAATTCAGTCACAGACATGGGGTCATTTATTCTTCTTGAGTGTGTCCCAGGTGTTAGATAGAATTCTACCATCTTTAAAATAGTATTTTTTTGGTTTTAATTTATTTCCTTTTTTATTGTTTATGTTTTTTTTACAGTTAGGTACTGCTTCTACCGTTTCTCTATTATATCTAATTTATTTATTTATGTTGTATTTCGAAGAACAAAGGTTAAAGGTCTTAAAGGTTTTACTTCGTGCAAAGATATACATGTATAAGATAAATTGAATGTATAAAGATAAATAAAACAAATTAACAATCCTTACTTTAGTAAGATATATTGTAAATTACTGTTATAAGTAAAAATCAGCATTATAATTGAAAAAATCAAAATTAGAAAATGATTTTACCACCGATACGTAAATAAATCTATAGTGTTAGAACACTATCCAGCAGTTGTGAAGACCAGCTCTAGCTCGTATATTATTAAATGTACATTTAGAATAAGGAAAAATAATATGGAATTCCTCTGCAGGCTTTGCCATTCCTCACGGTCGTGGTTGGTGCATTCAACAACCGTGACGAGTGCAGGATTCTATCAGTACTAGCCAACGGTCAGGAGCTGAAGACGGTCTTTCCGTCAACAGCAGTATCCCCTCTGACCCCAGGGGAACCGAAATGGGCAAATTATGTCAAGGGCGTACTGGCAAATTTTCCAAGTAAATTTTCATCCCAAAATCTAAATTTATTAACTTTATTTTTATAAGATATATCTGAAACATAAATTTGTATTGTTAACGTTAAATTATAAAGTATACACAATAAAATAATTTCAATTTTTTCAAAATATGTGCAATGACACGTTTGCAAAAATATTTCAGTCAACTACAATTTTGTTTGTTTTATAAATTAGTCAGCAATTTTAAAATAAAGTGTAGGATTGATTCAACTTGCCTAATGGGTGTACATACTATAACTCAGTTATATTGCAATAGTATAATAGATGATCTAAAAAATATAGATATATGGATTGTAAATTAAATAATAACGGAAAATTTAGAAAAGGTGCAAGGATTCGACGCCGTGATCATCTCCGACGTGCCCATGGGCTCGGGGGTGTCCAGCAGCGCGTCGCTGGAGGTCGCTTTCTTCACCTTCCTTGAAGATCTCACCAAAACCAGGGTTGAGTATGTTGTCTATTTATTATATATTTGTTCTCTAAACTATATCTGTTGTTACCAAAAATTACATTTCTAATGGCGTTTAAGATTCTTATAAGGTATTGATTATTTATTATTAAATAATTTTTCTTCTAACTTAGTTGAAAATAGAAGTCTTATAAAAAACAACTCCACATTTAATGCTAAGTAACCTTTATATTTATATTTACCCGGAGTTCGCGCCGCGAGTCCGCAACACTCAGAGCTCATGATTAAGGTCCCCGAATGGGTTCAAAACTAGTCGGGCACATTCCGATTAAATTTCTGCGTGAATACAGCCGGGTAAATATAAATATAATAGTCATGATTCACGAAAGTTTAAATATAAAAATTACTAAGTAACCTTTATTTCAAAATACGGTTCAAAGTCTTATCTTTTTACTAACTCTGTTATGTTCTGTAGCCCAGTGAAGAAAGCTCAATTGTGTCAGAAAGCTGAGCACGAGTTCCCGGGTATGCCATGTGGTATCATGGACCAGTTCATCGTCACTCTAGGAAAGAAGGACCATGCTCTGTTGATAGATTGCAGGTAATTTCTTTAAATGACCAAAATAGTAGGGACTAGGATGGAGTAACACTTTTTAAGACTCTATTCTATGAATGTTTGAAAATATTTATAAACGATACGGCAGGTAAATTGGTAGAGGTTTGCCAGAGATCGCGGATTCAAATCCGTACCCATATCAGTTTATTAGTAATTAGTAATTAGTAAAATTAGTAAGGATTATATTTCAATTTATATACGTACTTATATTTAGTACATTCAAGTTTTGAATTTATAGCGTCAGGACCTGACATTGTTTAAAAAAAAACACAAGTGTCTTCACACAATTACTTTGTTTATTCCAATTCACAAAATAATTACCTTCAATTAATTAGTTAATTAGGCAGGTGTGCACTGGCCAACGATCGGCGAACAAATGAGCAGAGTCGTGTGCGCGCGCTGCTTTATATAGGCTGCTCGTGGCTTTTTAAAATATTGATGGCGACGCCGTCAAATATATATAATTTTAAATATGTATAACTTCAAATGTCGGTCACACATACCAGGTCCTTGGAATCCACACAAGTCCCGCTTAAGTGTGGAGACACAGTGATATTGGTGGTAAACTCCAACGTGAAGCACGAGCTGACAGGCAGCGAGTACCCGCAGCGCCGCGAGCAGTGCCAGCGGGCGGCCGACTGTCTCGGACTACCCTCCTTGAGAGGTGCCACTGCTAAAGATGTGGCAGGTAGGGTTCATTTGACCTATTAATAGATATACCATTCCAGAGTCAGTTATGAATCGTGAAACTTAGGAGGCTGTAACAACTTCGATAGGATTCCATCCACAGTATCTGTGTAAAAAATCAATTAGAGTTTCGAATCTTTTTATTATAACTAACTTTCTATAATAAACTTCATCCCACCCAGATCCTTGAGAGTAATGACGTATTTGTAACCTTCCATGTCTGCATCAGCTGTCTTACGTGGTGATCTATCTATAGATCAGTCACACTTTACCATAACTTGGACAGTCCGTTCCTTTGTCCTCTACTATTAAATTACACTTAATGCCAGGCTGATAACTCGATTTGAAAACTTTTTTAATACAAATATTAAACATGAAATATATTTTTAAATAATAAGAATTTCATTTGCAATACAGCACTGAAGAGTCACTCGAAGGAATAAATATTAAATTATTTAACTAGAAACAACCGACAGTTTGTTGTTTCTAGTTAAATTCGGCATATACGTCTATAACAGCTTTATTTAACACTGTAAAAGTTAATACAATGAAAATACTCAAAAATTTAAATAGGGGATTATTTAATTTGTAATATTCGTTTGTTGTTTGTTGTGATGCAGCTTTGAAGACTGATGAGGTGGTTTTGAAACGAGCCCGGCACGTGGTGGAGGAGATCGCTCGCACGGAGAGAGTCGCCCAGCTTCTATCTGAGCAAGATTTAGAGGGGGTTAGTGATACATTCACTTACTATAATGTTCTAAAAATATATTTTAATATACATATTTATGTTTTTGTTATAGTTTTTAAATATTAATAATTATCTTATTCAAATATAGTTGAAGAACTCAATTAAAATGAATGGATGAATTCAAAAATATATACTGACTTATAAAAACTATACATCAGAAATGCGTTCAAAATTTAAATTCGAACGCTTTTTTGGAATTAATTTGAATTTTAACATATACAAAAATTTTACCCAAAAATATTCTGTAAATAAAGAAAGATAGCTAAGAGCAGTACTGTAGTAAATTGTTCGTAAAATGTAGGTATTATAGGTATATATATATATATTGATATTACATTCTAAGTATCGAGTTCTATTTGCAATAACATGCCCACGAGGAAGTCTATTTTGCATAAACTTTAAACTTCTCGCAGTATAATATTGCAATAATACAAAATAGTTATAATACATATTTATATTTACCCGGCTGTATTCACGCAGAATTAAATCTGAATGTGCCCGACTAGTTTCGAACCCATTCGGGGTTCTTACTCACTCTTAATATCACAAAGTCTATGTAGGTTGATTATTTCAAATCTAATAACAAGAAAAGCTCTAGGTACATAAATAGTTCAAATTTGTCTAAACCATCATCCCGATAAAGGCGATTATATATAGAACGCTAACTTAGTTGAGGCGGATAGCACAGTCGGAGTAGATCAATTTTCACTCTTTGTTTGTTAAAAATTTCAATAAATTTAACGTGGCTCAGCATTTTTATAAACAATTTCAATCATAACAAATAGTTTTAACCATAAAGGTGGGAGAACTGTTCTATCGCTCGCACCAGTCTCTAAGCGAGCTGATGGAGGTGTCGTGTCCTGAGCTGAACCAGCTGGTGGGGATCCTGATGTCGTCGGAAGGGGTGCTTGGAGCCAGAATGACGGGTGGTGGCTTCGGAGGATGTGTTATAGCTTTAGTAAGTTGGATTTGTTCATATCGTGATACAGGATGGACTGGATCTGACTTTATGACGTGTAAATTTAAATTAAATTGATTATTCGTGTGCTCTATATTTGATACACAGTATATTATTTTTATGAATAATCCACTACGATATATCAATATCTTGACCCAAAAACTATGACCCTGTAACATATATCAAATTATATATATAAAATCCCGGCTGTATTCACGGAGAATTAAATCGGAATGTGCCCGACTATTTTCAAACCCATTCGGGGTTCTTATTCACGAGCTCTAAGCGTGGTAGACTCGCGGCGCGAACTGAATATATATGTACGTGAATACAGCCGTGTAAATATAAATATAATAAATAGTCATGGTTCACGAAGTTTAAATACGTCAAATTCCGTAGAAACGTAAAAAAAACTACACGTACTTCAATAAGTTGACAAAAATTCTAGGATTAACTTTTACATTTTATTGTAAAAGAAAATTGTTTCTTTTAATATTTTGTTTTTACTCCAACAAATACGGAGAAATATTTTCATTCATTTACCTTATTTTCTCCAGTTTTATTCCATTTTATTATTTCTCTAACGTTTCACCCAAAACGTATAACACAATCACAAAGAAGCATCACGTTTCTGTTTACGTAATTGAGAATCTAAATTAGATTATCTTTGCTTAGAGGATGGTTAAACCTGGACTAGGATCCGATAGAGTCGCTGTTATTTTTATTATTTTTATTATATAACAATATTATTGATATTTAATTCATATTTTTTTTAGTTATTCTATATACACATACACGTCCTGTGAATTAATTTTTCGATACAATTAATAAGTAGGTAATAGTAATCAGAATAAAAATATGTCAACAAAAAATTATCCAATTTTTTACTAACTTATAAATTAATGTAATGTTCATTATTATTAGGTTTATTAATTTATATTTCTTATAATAAATATATTATATTTTATTTCTTTCAGATAAAAAAGAAATACGTTCATATAGTGAAAAAAAAAATTCTTATGGAGTACAAACGTACTCCAAGCTTCTTCGTGTGCGAGCCAAGTAACGGCGCCAGAGTTCTGAAGCTGTAACATATATTTAACTAATTTATTTTTTTACTAAACTGTCTTGGTGAGAAAGTGGAAAATAAAGAGCTTTTTTACATCGAGTTTGGTTTGTTAAAAATAGCTTATGCCCACGGCTTCACTCGCGTGGAATTTAGTTTGTTTGGTGACAGTACGACTGGTGATTTGTGCTTCTATGTCATCTATGTAATAAACCCGTAAAAAATGTGGTTTCTAAATGGAAGGAAATAAAGAACTAATACGTTGGCAAACTTTTCCTTGAATTGAAATGATTGGAACAAACCCTACCCATTTAGCAACAGTGCGTCTGCGCAATTCAGCTACTTCATACGAGTATGTTTCCGTAGCTCTTTAGTGCGCCACGTCGGGCTTCGGACTGATCTGAAGTCTCTTCAACTCTATATGACGCATTAAGCACTAACTGCTCAAGCCCTCGCAGGTTCGCTGGTTGAAACATCTCAGCACAGCTACTTTGATAGATCGGGGTTAATCGGACGAAATAATAGGCTTACGCCTTCGTGACAGTTTTAAAAGTAATCATTATAACAAAAAACGAAAAATAAACTAATACTTCACCTATACTATAACTACAACTGAACGTTGCTCTCAACCTAACAATATTACTAACTAAAACTAACTGGTATATAACTAACTGGTTTATTTGACAAACATGCTCCTCTTCGTCTTGTTAAGTTGAAACACCTGCCAGCTCCATGGTTGACCCAAGAGATTAAGATATTGATGGTGAAGCGAAATGCCTGCAAGTCCAAAAATAAAAGAAAGCCGAGTGATGAAAATTTCGCTAAGTATAAATTATTGAGAAATCGTTGTAGTAAAGCGTGTAGAGATGCACAGCGAAACTACATCCATTCTTCTATAAAAAACAGCGACTACGCTGGCACTTGGAGATTCCTTAATTCCCTTGGAATAGGCAGACAGCATATGAGCACTTGTCTCACCCTTGACATAGAGGGTCTAAATAAACATTTTACCTATATTGAGCCCATCAACAATTTAATTAAGCAAAATACATTAAAGCAACTAAGTTTTTCCAATCTTTTCAATTTCCCTTCCTTTTATTTTGTTCCAATTCCAATTGCTGATGTCAAAAAACATACGTTGGCTGTAAAATCTGGTGCTGCTGGCTGTGATGGTATTAGTGGTACTTCTCCTTGATGAGTTGGCTCCTATTATCTGCAATATATTTAATTGTTCCCTCTCTTCCAACATTTTTCCCTGTTCGTGGAAAAAGGCGCAGGTAATCCCTATTCCAAAAATAAAAAATCCTACATCTTTCTCTCATTTCAGGCCTATCTCCATTCTTCCGTTTCTTTCAAAAGTTTTGGAGCGCATAGTTCACCACCAACTTCAATATTTTCTATCTAAATACGATATTCTCAGTAAATATCAATCTGGTTTTCGTAGTGGTCACAGCACTGTCACTACTCTGGTCAAAGTTTGTGATGATATAAGGTTTAATATGGACAATAAACTAGTAAGTATCATTGCGCTTCTTGACTTTAGCAACGCTTTTAACACGGTTGATTTTGACCTACTCTTGGGTGTTCTTAAATCTATCAACATTTCTTCTGATGCCATTAAATGGTTTGACAGCTACCTTTGTGAGCGTCAGCAGTGTGTAAAAAATGGTAACTTCTTCTCTTCATATTGCCCGATCACTGCTGGCGTACCGCAGGGTGGGGTTTTGTGTCCTCTTCTTTTTGCTATCTACATAAACACTGTGACTTACCTTCTTTCATCATCTTATCACCTTTATGCTGACGATCTTCAAGTTTATGCAGCCGCTCAACCTCACGACTTCCACAATGCCCTTGTAAATCTCAATCATGACTTAGACAAGATTAAAACTTGGAGTGAATCCTATGGGCTGCATATTAATCCTAAAAAAACTCAGATTGCAATATTGGGAGGACGTAAGCAGGTGGATAAAATTGTATTGGATGAATTACCTTCCATCCGAGTCGGTACAACAATCCTGGAGATTAGTCCAACAATCAAAAATCTGGGTATTTTAGTGACACATCCTTATCCTGGACCCCGCAAATCACTGAGGTACGCCAAAAAGTTTTTGCAACTATGGGTGCCCTTAGACGCTGGAAAAATTTTCTTCCCATTAAAACAAAAATTTCCTTAGCTCATTCTCTCCTCTAACCTCTTTTAGACTATGCTGACTCTGCCTATCCAGATCTTTCTGAGGGACAACTTGATAAGCTTGAGCGCCCCCAAAATCCTGCATTAGGTTTATTTTTGGATTACGTAAATTTGATCATGTGTCCGAGTTTAGGGCTCGCCTGAAATGGCTTCCGATCCGGTTTAGGAGACACCTACACATGCTGACTCTTCTTTACTCAATTCTTTATAATCATCATACTCCTTTTTACTTAAAACAACGTTTCTCCTATCTCGGCTCGGATAATGAAAGACAAAATCTAAGATCGTGTAAAGACAATCGTTTGCATAACCCTACTAGGCTATCAGGTTATTATAGTAACTCGTTTACTTGCAAGTCGGTGGCATTGTGGAATGATCTCCCTGCTGAAATCCGACATTCAAGATCACTCTCAATATTTAAAAGTCGTTTGTATACTCATTACCTATCAATTACTAATATTTAATAATGTGTATTGTATTATTATGTATTGTATTTATATATATATATATATATATATGTATGTATGTGTATCGGAATAAATATAGTATTAATAATATTATTATAATTTTTTTTGTTTTCTTTTTTTTGCACTATACCGCGTTCTCGTAAACAACTCCTTTCTCCAAAAGGTTGTCTGTAAGAGATTGCTTTAGCAATAAGACTGCCTTTGCACCCCTTTTGTGTATCTTTTTTTTTATTTCACTTTTTTGTATATTTTCTTGTTTTTGTGTGTGCAATAAAGATTATATCTATCTATCTATCTATCAAACTTATGAATTCAATATAAATTATTTTTTTACTTGTTAAATATATTAACGCAACCGTTCTAAAGAATTAAAACTACATAATATAATTTAAATCAGTTAAAAAATCTTATAATTCTTCAATCCTAAATATTAAAAACACAACTGTGAGAATTCAAATAAATGTTCCAAAGGTTCCAACGAAGTAAGAAATCGGAAACAAACTCAAACAGACGATCAAAAACCATTTTTTTAATAAGCTTCTGAAAAGTCGAAGCATGGTAATAAAAATACAGGAAAATAATAAGAAGAAGCTGTTTTAATGATATATTCTTATTTTAATATAATTCTTACATTAGCATTCGATGATAATTTCGTTATAAATATAGATATTGTAATATTCCTATAAAAATAAAGTACAAATAAAATATTTTTTTTTTTATAAAATATGAAATACATACAATGATTAGATTAAGGCTATTTTTTCATTTTATTATTTGTACATTTTTAATAATCTTGCAAACTTTCGGGGCTTTTTTCGCATATAAAGGGAGCTATAGAGCCACAGGGTGTGTCATTCAGTAGACCATTTGTGTGCATTGATCCACAGTGCTCTCCAGGTTCAAGATTATTTGGTTCTCCCGAATTCCAAATCTCGAAGCCGGCTTCAACTAGCGAAGTTCCTGAAATTTTTTTTAGAAATATAGAACTCTGGACTATTTCCAAATGATGTGATCAAATCACTTCCATTATTATGGAACAATCTCTACCATGAATAGTAGTCCAGACACCTGTTTCGTTCCAATCATGGAAACCAAGGAGTATGTAGTCCTTTATAGTTCTTGGATGTGCATTCTTCATACATGCGGTGGAGTTATTTGCAAACAGTTCTTTTAATACGTTGGCCTCCGCCTCACTATTAACAATGGCCAGATGTCCTCCTTCAGCTGAACAGGTCATAAAAGCTCGAGTCCAGGTTTGTCCGATTGTGTGAAGTTTGTAGCATTTTCCAGTTCGTGTATCTAATTTGTATTCTGAAATATAGTTATTTAGAAATATAGTGAAAATATATTTCGAACCCATGGACAAGACTTTATCGACACGATTAATTACTTTATATATTTCATTTAAAATTCAACTTTGTTAGAATAAAAACAGTCTTCCCACTCTGGTTCCAGTATTATTGTTCAATTATAAAATTACTGAACATGCTTTTATTATAACAGACCTCTAAATAATCAGCCAATATTATATATAGACCACTTTTTTTACTGACAGTATTTGTAACATCAATATTTAAGATAAGCGACATTGCATTAGGAGAGATTGCACGTTTATTTAGACTTTCCAAAGACAATAATTCAGCTCCAATGTAGTTTATAAATATTGTACTACCTTGGTCAACGGTACCACATCCGGTTACAGACATATTCGAACTACTTTCCTTGTAACAAATGTAAGGATGTATTTCGGAACATTTTACGTCTGCAATGGTATAATTTTCATTGTAAAGAATGCACTCTTCGTCATTGTTTTTATTGTCTGGTTCATTCGGCATCCATTGCAGTCGCATATTATTTAGTGGAATTCCTGTAAAGTATAAGTAAGATTGCTAAAATGTGTTATGTTATGGAATCATATTTATAAGTAACTTTGTATTACTCTAAGAAGTGTAATTTGGAGTATAAGATGGCATAATATTTTTTTAAAGATTTGTCTACTTATTTCTAATCTAATTAATTGAAAAGGATCGAAATATCGAAATAATAACATAAATACGTCTACAAACCCTCAATAGAGAAAAAATCGGCTTTGGAGAAAGTAGCGTGTATTCCCGTGAAGACACCGCCCGTGGACAAAGGTCGATGGCTGATCTCCTTTTGCATTGCTGACTCCATTATTATGTCATAGGGGGATGCCAATACAGCACCTAGGGAACAAACACCACGTTCATCTCTATGATTTTCCATACATTTCAGAGTATTTATTTACTTATTACCTAATAATACTGTGTTGAACTTTAGATTCTATCCATATAAGTATAATCATAAAAAAAAAACAATTATAATAATGATAAGTTTATATGTAAACCTTCCAAACGGCATCTTAACCAAGCGTTGTGGAACGTGGCAGGAATCTGGTGCAGCTTGAGCCATCCCTTGGTCTCGGAGTAGAACTTGTAATCTGATCTAAACCGCTTACAATCTAAATTAATATAAAAAAGGAATACACATGAATGACATATTTGTAATTAAATATTTTCAAAAATATTTCAAGGTCTTACAAAAATAAATAATTCAAGGTCGTAAAGTAAAAACCGATATTGTATTTTTATGATATGTTTTTTTTTGTATTACTTTTATGAAAGACATCCTTGAATACTAGATATATTCAACTTATAGGGGAAAAGTAACAACCGTTAGACAAGGAATTATTAAAAAATATATACTCTGATTTTCTATCATCTTTCTGTCATATTATAATTATCTGATTAAAAGAAAACTACATATATATTTTTATTATATAAAAATCAAATATTTGGTCTTAATTTTAGAAATTTCCCGGATATAAAAATTAAGAACAATTTTAAAAAATTAAGTGGGTGATTTATTTTTGGATGATTGAATAAATGTAACAATTCTTGTTCCGTTGCCATATTCTATTGTATATATATATATATATATATATATATATATATATATATATAACTTAGATATTGTATTAGAATTAACTTTTTAACAGAAAAAAACCATTAAGTCATTATTCTTAACTTTATAAAGAAACTATATTATCAAGCATATTATATATTTTTTATTTCTTCTTGCGCTTCAGTTGTTAACACTGTTCGAACGTTTGAATGATTATTTAATAAAATATAAATCCACGTCATTTTAGTTTGTACATCTAATAAGTAATAAGTAATGGAAGTTAAATACCATTCAACCCTAGTTTCATATCTTGATATTGTAGTATACGTTATTATTTTTAATAATGAATTTACTATTCAGCTTACAGCGAAATACGTTAAAAAATAGAATTTAATTTATCATATATAACGCGGTAGAAGTATTTAAAATGTGTTACTAACGGGTCCTTTGTAGAAAGAACCATGCCCATGCACGCTACTTTCAACGCCATTATTTATCTTAAACTTACAAAATCTTACAAATAATGAAGTCACTAAAATAATCTTAAGAAAATTATTAATATTTTTTTACGTTTATCCCTAAACATAATGAATTTCTAAAAAAAATATAACTTAAGATAAGTATATTAAATTTATATAAAATATTTATATATATATTTATATCACAAAACATTTTAATTTCTTATTCTATATTTATTATTAATTTCTTATTCCTGAATAATCCTATACACTTTTACTTAAAATAATAATAAATATTATTCTAGATTTTTTACTCACCCACTATGTAAATGAATAAAACAAATGCAAAGAACGACTTCATCTTAACGAGTCAATGAGTACAATGGATAAAAATATACATTATTTGGGCATCTGAAGCAAACAGGAAAATCTTAAGTTTATTCTTTATTTTTCCCATCTTTTATCTAACAGAGAGTACGGTCGGCCAAAGGTCGTCAAAATCTTGTGATAACTAAAAATGGATACTAAGAAATGTGACAATTATACAAATGAACGAATGACTACTATGTAGGATGTGGAGCTAACTCTTATTTGCCAGCAATCCTTTAAAACTCCCCTTCATCAACCACTCATCTTAAGATCTCAATTTTATCAATTATTAGTTATTGCTAGCGACTTCGTCAGTTCCTACCCTGAGACTCAAACAATAAACCATATAGCATGTCATAAAATGTATACATACTTATACCATACCTATGGCAATGAGAATTACGATATATTGTACTTTGACAGACAGACAAAAATTTCAATGTGATATTCCAATCTTCAAATTAAATTATATCCTTTATGTTGCCGAGGACTAATATAATTTATATTTATATATAAACAAAAAAAAAGTTTCATCAAAATCTGTCCAGCAGTTTTTCAATGAAAGACGGACAACAGACAGACAAACAAAAATTTCAAAATGTTATTTTTTTGGCATCACGAAACTTCTATCGAATTCTATGCTCCACTATCGCTTACGTAACCTCGGCCTTTGCGGAGTGGCCATAAAAGGTGATAGATATAAATTAGATAAATTATATAGATAGTGTATAAATTATAGTAATAACTTTATTAACATTGACGATGATTTAAAAAATCATATGACAAGGCCGTTGAGTTTCTTTCGTCAGCTCTTCTCAGGTCAGTGGCAATTAATTTTCCGAGCTGTTGGTAGCTTTGAGAATGAAAAAATGTTTTGTATAAAACTTACTTTCAATAGATATTTTGATTCTTATTTTTTCTTAATATACATTCAGTATAATATATTATTAACATGATTAGAAATGTTGATTAGGAATAGGTAAAAAACTTATTTCATTGTTCGTGCTAAAAGTTACAAATAAAGTTTTTACAGTTTTTAAATACACAAATACGGTAGGTATTTCAATGATATCGGGGAAATTTCACCAGAAAATGGCATTAATTTTAATTGTATTAATCTCTTTAGATAATATAGGCATCGTTTCGAGACTATATTTACAAAATATTAATTGAGAACATGATTTTAAGACATATTTCAACGCAATGAGGTATAGAATTCAGTAATTTCGTGTGTCAAAAAATAGAAAATATAATATAGAATGGAAATTACTTTTTTATTATACTAGTTGCAATAACTCCCAAACAATGTATCTACATGATAGGTCTTTTATCCTGAAGTGATAATAGCATTAATAAATACATGTAGGCAGATAATTTATAAGTAATATTCAAAATATTTGCTAGCTAGAAACCAAAAGTTCAGAACCATACAGCCTTGCTCCATCACAAATGGGTTTTTTCTTGTTATGGAAAGACGAAAGACATTTAATCCATACTGCCGACTGCGTTGTCTGAAATTACGGATAATTCTAAAATCGTGCCAGTTGTCACTTACTCATTTGTCACTCAGTCAGTTGTCAGTTGTCAACATTGAATATTGAAAATCACAAATGACAAATCTAAAAATTATTTTATTAATAAGCTTACGATTATTTATTAATTAAGTGTACGAAAACGAATTATCTTTTCAGTATTAGTTTGTAGGAACTTTACCAAAATTTACAATGTCTTTTAAAACAAAAGATGTTGTTCTTTCTGATGATCGACCAAAAACTTTGCTGTTACAAAAACATTCAGATTACTTAGCGAGCTACGGTTTAAACAAGAATGATTATGAATATTGCATGACAGAATATTTAAGAATGTCTGGTATTTACTGGAGTCTCACAGCGATGGAACTTATGAATCAATCCTCAAGGTAAGTTCCTTAAAGTGGTAAATTAATTATTATAAATACTTTAGAAAAAACACGAAGCATATTTTAACCTGAAGCCGGTAGCACTGTAACATCTATTAAAGATATGAAATTTAAAAAAAAAATGTACCAGTTGTCTGTACAATTTTTTTTTTATTCTAAATCTTTATAAGATGTAACAGTATCCAAACAAGTATATTTCAAGCATTATACTAGCAACAAATAGAATGTTAATATAGCCAAGTAAATAAAAGTTATTTTAAATAATTGTTACAGAATGCCCAAAGATGACATCATATCATTTATTTCAACTTGCCAGGACAATGAGAGTGGAGGTGTCTCCGCCAGCAACAGTCATGATCCACACATGCTGTACACTTTGAGTGCTGTTCAAGTAATTTATTTATATTATATGCTTAGAATATCTAGTGAAAACTGTGTCTGTATCACAATGTCATGGTATGCATATACACTGCCTTGGCAAAACATGGTATGCGTAAGTGACTTTGGCTTTGGTCAGTGTACATGTGTACTCTCTGGTACTACCACACTCTACCGCACCATGAGCACAACATGCCAGTGTATATAACCACTAGTATAATAATATAACACTCTTATACAATTCCATGATAAGCTAGACCACATGGTAACCAAAATAAACATAACATAAGCATACAGCTTGGCTATTCATATAAGAAGTTATGTTTGTGGTTACTTAGTTATGTTTACTTACAGGTGCTGGCCATGTACAACAGGCTGGATGCAATTGATGTGGAAGGTGTGGTTAGATTTGTGTCTTCAATGCAGCAAGAAGATGGCAGCTTTTTTGGTAAAATAATAACCTTATAGATTTTAGGAATTTATTTAAATACACTCTTGTAGAAAAATTAAAATTTGTAAAAGAAATAGACTAATGTATGCTTATAGTTATTTAATTTCTTTGTGAATAATATTACTGTTATAGAATATTATTTTTAATATACATATTATTACTTGTTTCAGGTGACAAGTGGGGTGAAGTGGACACACGTTTCTCATTCTGTGCGGTGATGTGTTTGTCTCTCTTGCACCGACTGGATGCAATCAATGTTAACAAGGCTGTTGAATTTGTGATGAGTTGTATGAACTTTGATGGTGGTTTTGGATCGAAACCGGGTTCTGAGAGTCATGCAGGTTTGTTGCTGTATATAGAGTTCCTATTTCCTTAATTATAAATCCTAGTACCCTATTATAATATAGAATTAAAACTTATCTTTTCCAGGTCTGATCTACTGCTGTGTGGGGACTCTGTCTATTTGTAAACGTATGGAGGTGCTAAAAGCTGATGAGCTAGCGTGGTGGTTGTGTGAAAGACAGCTGCCCAGCGGTGGATTGAATGGTAGACCAGAGAAATTACCTGATTTGTGTTATTCATGGTGAGGATATAGTTATGAGGCATTTTTTATTGATTTTTTTGTTTATATATAGTAATTAAAAGTATCAGTAATATTAGTAGATTGTGATAGTTATTTGCTACTAACAAGTCCCTCTTACTTTAGTTTGGATGGCATATTGAAAATATCTTACAAGGTCAATTTTAAACATCATGATGTATTTAATTCCTTTTTTTGACTCGTAAAATATAAACTTTGGTTGATAGTAATCTTTAATAACTATAGAATGAAACATCTATTTACCAGGCAAAGACTTGACTATTCGAAATCTTAAAAACCATGCTATGCTTTCGTCAATATATTTACCGTGTCCCGAGAAGTGACATGCCAATGCGTGTAAATGAATTTTTCATTCTATATTTATTAAAATTTAAATAAACTTAACATGGCTACACATGTTTTTAGAAGTAATTAAAATATTTCGTAAAAACTACTAGTACCTTGAGATCCAAATTTTTAAAAATGGCATATAATCTGTCAAGTAATCTTTTTATATGATGAAAGTTTTAAAACATAATTGACATATAAATGATGATGATACTGCTGGGTAAATATGATAAATACTGCTGGGTAAATATGTATATAATAAGTTACATTTCTTATGGAAAATAATAAAAGCAATTTTCTTTTCAGGTGGGTAATGTCTTCACTTTCAATGTTAAACCGAATACATTGGGTCGATAAGAAAAATCTAGAACAATACATCCTTGCATGCCAAGATGCTGAAACAGGGGGCTTCAGTGACCGTCCCGGAGACATACCTGACCCCTTCCATACATTATTTGGCTTAGCAGGTCTGTCTCTGTTGGGAGATACCAGCATCAAACGTGTAAATCCAACATACTGTATGCCCCAAGAAACCATAGATAGATTGAAATTAGAACCACAGATTTTACATGTATAGCTTTAAGATTTTTTTTTATATTTTTATGGTTATGCTTTAAATATTTAAGCTAAATAAATTTGAATAATATATTATTAAAGTTGATGTTTTTTATTTGTCCAGTCCTAGATTTTATATTGAATTTTTGTCCTTTTTGTCTTTTCTTGTCCGAAATCATAAAATATCCTTGTTATTATGGGATCATTTAGTGTGATTTATTATTCTTATATTGTTTATCGTCCAAAATCCATTTTAAATACCGGTGCTCTAGTATTTCTCTATCAGGAGATTTTTTTTAAAACATGATAACAATTTTAGCAGCATAATAATTGAATCAGTAAATTTTATATTATTTTGTTCTTGGCAACTTTTCATTATAAATGTCATAACCATGTATGTAAACATAACCTAAGAACTATAGATTTTTATCTTTTCAAATAAGTATACAATTTTAAATGTATAAAAATTAAAAATGATAAGTATATATCTCTTCCAGTTTTTTATTTTCAGTATATGTATAAATTTGTTTTCAATATTCACATATCTAATTTACTACAATGGTCTGTTGACATCTACATTGTTTCGTGATATTCATACTGAGTATGACTATATTATTGGTACGTTTGATATTATTAATAAAATTATATTTATTTAAAATTTGGAAAATCTGTTACAAATATGATAATAATTGATGATTTTAAGGCACTCAGTTTTAAAAATAAATTGTTTATTTTTGCATTAATATCTGATTAATTATAATATCTGCATCAGCATACATCCCAAGTATTTATAATCAACACAATGTGTTCTCATCCTAGTTTATGATTGTTAATTGTTTTTAGTTGGTTCCGGTACTGCGGGGTCACTCATAGCACATAGATTAGCAAAAACGAACTACACATTCATTGTATTAGAAGCTGGAGGTAGCAGTCATAATTTCCACGATATACCGGCGTTTGGTCCACTGCTGCATCAATCTGTCTTTGACTGGGGGTTTGAAACTGTGCCACAAGATAATGCTTGTTTTGCTATGGAAGGACATGTAATTATATTTCTTTTGATTATTACTTGCTCCGTTTCAAATGGATCTTAAATATTATGAAGTTTGCTAGTTATTTATTTATTTATCTTACAAATAGTGAACCTAATGTTTAGTGGCTAGTCAAAAAATGATGTACCCATTATATGAACAAATATTATTAATATATATTAAAATATTATATCAACTTATCTAATTACATGTGTTATATTTTTACCTGTACATATATTTTTTATCTAAAAAAAGTAAAATTTCAGAAATGCAAGATATCTCAAGGAAAGATATTTGGGGGATCATCTAAAATGAATAACATGGTACATGTCCGCGGGAATATATCCCATTATACTGAATGGTTCCACGGTAAATACACTGAAGAATACATAGAAGAACAGTTCAGATATATAGAGTCAGATATCTTTAATTTAGGAACTATACAGTATGAAAGTGTCCTTGGTGATGCTTTGCTAAATGCTACAAAGGAGTTAGGCTTTGGTGAAGTCAATGGTTTTGGTCCAGGCTTTATGAAAGCTACTCTAACTCAAAATAATGGTAAAAGATGGACAACTTCTGACCATTTAGATTTATCTAATGTTTTAACTAATGTGGTTGTTGAAAGATTGTTGATAGAAAATGATAAGTGTATTGGTGTTCAAGTAAATAATAATAAACTGTTTGCAAGAAATGGTGTTATTCTTAGTGCGGGGACATTTAATTCACCAAAAATATTGCAATTGTCTGGAATAGGACCAAAAGAATTGTTACAATCTTTGAATATTCCTGTTCTAATGGAGTTGCCAGTGGGGAAAAATCTACAAGATCATATTGGTACGGGTTTGGATTTAGTATTATTTGATAAGCCACAGTCTATAACAACTTCGGATATTATTAATTTATTAAGTGTTTTTCAATACTTTTACTATGGCAAAGGTCCACTCACTACTTCTGGCTGTGAAGTCATAGGTTTTATTTCTACCAAAAACCTGGCAACACCAGACTTACAATACATGGTGCTGCCAGTTGGAATAAGTTCAGATAGAGGCTCGCATTTGAGAATAAGTCTGGGAATTACAGATGATATATGGAATAATTATTTCGAAAAAGTGTTTGATAAATTCACATCAACATTTTTTCCTATCATACTCCATCCGAAAAGTAGAGGTGAAGTGAATATTCAAAGTAAAAACCCACACATACCTCCCCTTATCGACCCAAAATACTTGACTCATGAAGATGACTTAAATACTCTAATAGAAGGTGTGAAATTTATTAAAAAAATACTAAACGTGCCATCACTTAAAGCTATTGGAGCTAAAATAAATAATACTCCATTTCCTGGCTGCGAAAAACATAAAATATTTTCAGATTTATACTTAAAATGTTATGTCAAACATTTGACATTAACCAGCTATCATCCTGTTGGAACATGTTCAATGGGGCTGCCAGGATCAAAAAAGGCCGTAGTGGATACTTCTTTTAGGGTACAGGGGATGGACAACTTGTACGTCGTTGATGGTTCAGTATTACCAACATTACCGAGTGGTAATATAAATGCTGCTATAGCTGTGATGGCAAATATATTTTTTGAAGAGCAAATCCAGTTCTATCGTAATGTTGGTGTTAGTGATGTTTGCTACACAGTTTCCTTAATAGAGTTCTTACGAAATATTTGTCAAAATAAATAAACTATATAGTCAGTACAAAATTGTATTTATACATTTTTTTTTTCATTTAATTCATGAGAATAAGAATAATAATAAGTGGCCTGTATTAACCTTTTACTGTTCGAGCAGGCATACAGTCATAAAAATTACGACAAAAAATCGAAAATGAGTTTTTAGTACCTGTCTTTAGGGAATTTATTATTACTCCAAGAAAACATTGTGTTGTAGGTCCACTTGCAGTTTGGTGAAATTTGAATTGCGTTTTAGTGTTTATTTGAACATTTTAGTGACATGAGTGCTAAGGGTCTAGACAAATGGCTAAACGTTAACACCTATAGAATAGAATGACAAAATGTATATAATTGACATGAGACTAAGTTAAACTACCCCTTGCGTACATCCATTTAAGAAGAATCCACATCGAGTGTTGCAGTTTGGCTCCAGCCTCTGAAGGAAGGAAGTGAAGAACAAATAAAAGAAGTAATCGTGCATCTGAACAAAGCTGTTCAGAAAATAAAATTGACGGAATAGTTACTACTATAATAATAATTACTCGGAAATATCTAGTCCCAAACTAAGCAAAGCTTGTACTAGACAACTCATAATCATACATAATCTGTTTTTTTTGTACACACATACTTATCATTATCATCCATTATATTTCATTATACGAATATTTCATAATAATTAATCATTATTTAATATTTACATTATATTTCATCATTATTTAATATTTACATTATATTTCATTATCGTCCATTTCTTGACGGCACCACGCACAGATTGCCAAACGATTTCTGTACTTATAACAATTGTATTACAACATTAAAAACAAGAACTCATACATAACATTGCTTTTTGCTACTTTCTTGTTAGTTTGGATTTTTTAATTTACTTTTTATTTTCAATGACACAAATACTATGTTACTTTTGTTTTGTTGTTGTCTTCGGGGTAAAGGAGACCCATAGGAATCATATGACAGTTCCTACCTAGATTTTTGAATAAGTAAGAAATAATAAAGTATTATTTCTTAATTTGAAAAAAAAGATTGGAGCTTGATACGCTGAAACTCTAAATAAAACATTAATTAACTACGTATTTTTACATATTTTGTTAAGTGTTAGACGTCGATCTAGACAAATGGCATTAACGCTTAACGAATAGAATGACGTTATACTATAGCTTAGATCCATATATTTAAGTAGAATAGAAAACTAGCGTTTGCAGGTTGGCTACAGACTGAGGGCCAAGACAAGTGCAAACGCTCGTCTTGAATGTCTGGACGTAAGAATACTCTCGTATCAAATGTATACATTTGCTATTCTATTCGATAAGCTTATTTTTCGAAAGCCATTTTTCTAGATCCTCAGAGCCAGATGGCCAACGTTCATTTTCAGATGACGTAAGCGATGATACAGCGTCAATGCTTTTTGTCTAGACCTTCTAAGTTGTAAAAGTTGTAGATTGCAGCTCCTTTTACATATTGTATGCATTCTAAGAATGTTATTGCAAAATCGATGTTTCTTTATCATATTATTTTGACTAAATAATATTTAAACCTTTCAAAAATATTACATAAATTTTAATAACATTATCATTTCATAGGTGACAGTTTCGAGAACTTTTTTGTCATATATTTAATCAAAATATTTATGAGTTTAACATTAAATCAATTTATTGACAACTTAATAGACTTTTGTCAGTTCTGGCATCTTTCAAATGTTGCTCTACACTGCAAATATATACACATTGGCTAGGAATATTCTAAGAAGCTGGATAGATGTCGCCACTGTGCCTAAAATGATTTACAGAGCTTATTCATTTATTATGTAAAGTAATATGTATATAATGTAATGCCTTATTCTAGTTATCTGTTGACTGTTAAATACATAGTCTGATGTTTTCAATTTGTTGGTACACGTAAATAAACCAATAAAAAAATATACATGAATTGCTTCCTACTTTTTTTATCGAATTTAAAACCACTTATGCTAATAGCCCATATGTGGATACAACTTTAAGGATATGTTTAAATGAAACAGATAACTCTTTTATTTATATATTTAAGGACACTTCTACAGTTTCTTACATATTTTGAGCGATTTCTAAAACCATGAATATTGTAATAAACATATAAAATAAGGCCATCGCAAAGACTATCATACATTTTTATATTCTACGACAAATATAAATATTTTATTGCTTTATATAATAATAGTGAATATTGTTTAAATTACAAGTCATTATATTTTATAAAAGTGCACTTTTTAATTTATTCATTTGACTAGAATAAAAACAATTATAATATATATTTATTTATTTACCGCCATGACATCGATAAGAACCTGAAAAAATAATCATTAAAATCGATTCACAAGCGACGAGGCTATCCGCGAACGCATGAAAAGCATTCATATTGTCGAATTGAGAAACCTTCTTTTTTTGAAGTCGGTTAATAATGGGTTCGAAACAAGTCTGGCTAAATTCTAAATAAATGAAATAAGTAAATACAAACGGGTAAATATATATATATATATCTATATTTATATATCACCGCTATTTAAATACAAAAAAAACATATATAATACTTTTATATAAAGTATACTTTAGTAGTCGTGTATATAAATTTCAAAATACATATTGATAAAGCCCTTTTTCGCAATTGTTTTTCATAAAATACAAACAGACGGAAGATAAAACTATTCTGCTACTGTTATATCTATACACATTTTTAATGCCCGATAACTAGTTTGTGCTATTCATTAATCGATACATTGTTAGAAATCTTAGAAAACATTATATTTACAAAAAAAGTAATGTGCTTTTGACACATGAAAAATATGTAAGATCTATATTAAATACTCTGTGCTGAGCAAACGTACTTAGAACGCAGTTACTGCTTAGTGCTTAAGTTTAATACTGGACGGAATGCCTGATTTTAGGTCATTTTATTAATACTAATAAGCAAAACGCACACTAATAAACCTACTTCTTTGAATTTAAACTACAAACTTCACAATTTTTTTGTGCGAATATTGCGATATTTTGATACAATTTGTTTATTTTGCGTTACCTATACTTAAGATACAAAGTATTTTTTCTATTTCATTTTTCATCATTATCTATATCGTAAACAACAATGTTTTGATGCGAAGATTCCAAGAAAATTTCATATTTATTAACTGACGTTCTATTTTTTTTATAAAATCCGTCGTAAAAAGGACGGAAATACCAATCAATCTACACATCTAAAATAATCTATATGTAAAATAGTTCCCCCAAATGAAAAGAGATGGCGACACTGCTCTTGAAGATACAGCTTGAAGGAAAGCACTCATTATTTTTAATTTAAAAATAAGATACAATTGACTATTGCTTTACAATAGTATTATTTATTTTCAAAACGTAAATATAATCACTCTAATAATTGTACTTTTTTAATACTGAGCGGTAAAAATTGTCGTACATCTACTCGCTATTCTTACTAAATATATATTATTTATCATGTAATACTGTGATGTCACTTTAAGACTTAATAAATATATGTAGGTTGGCTACACTGAATTATATTCGTAGTTATATTTTGAGGACTGAGCTTTTATTGAGCAAAGCTGACGACACCAAAAATGGCTAATCACAACACGTAAATTGAAATCGTTCATTACATATATAAAAAAGTTTCTAAATAACAAGTGAAAACCTGAATTCACAAGACATTCATTTTTTTCTAGTATTTTCTGCAAATCTAAAAATGTTGACAATTGTTCTATTCTAAGTGCGCTCTAGATCTATAAATAACATTCTTAACATCAGTAGAGCTCTTTCGCTTCTGCCCTTTTTCTACTCTTTTACAATTGTACGAGACTAGACGTTTATTTAACGTTAACAAATCTATTAAAAACTTACTTGAAACAAGAATCTAGATAGTTGTCCAACATGTCCAACTGAAGATCCTCCCAATCCGTTGGACTCAAGAGCAAGGAAGATAAATCATCATCCTGCATAAGAGGAGGCGCCACAGGCTCCACTATAACATTGGCTCCAACATTCGACATCTCTATATCAGGTAAAGGGAGATTAAACTCGGGCAAATGCAGCGTGACTGCTTGGCCAACATCGGCCATGTTGATACATTCCATTTGAGGTATATTGGCAATTGCTGCTTTCTCTTCTACAACTTTGACGTCAACTTTCGGCTCGTTCTTCTTTTTTTTATGAGGACGGTTTGATATGCGCTTAGTGCCTTCCAGATGTGCGAGATCCAGCTTCCAGAACCCGCCTTTTCCAGGTTCATGTTTCGATCGAGCTACTTTTACGAATACTTTGTTTAATGACAAGTTGTGGCGGATGGAGTTCTGGAATCAGAATAGGTTATTAATTATTTACCCCTTTAGATTAACATTTAGGGTTACGTTTCCGGTCGGTATTCCCTTTGAATTTGATAGGATCATTTTAAAAATGTATGAAGTATCCTTTCATTATTTTGTTTAAAATAAAATTATATTGAAAAAAGGCTACTATTAGTTCTACTACTACTACTACTACATATGTTTATATAAAGGCGCTTTCCCCTTCTGATTTCGTTAGAATCTTTTCAAAAATGTATTAAGTAAATTGCAATTTTTTGTTTGATTTACAATTTTATTAAAAAAATCATAATTCTACTACTACTATATATTTATTTAATATACAACCAATATTCACAATCTTATCAGCATTATGTAATTCAAAACTTAATCACTATGATAGCCAAATTCAATTAGTTCCTATCTTATCATCAGATTTAGCGCTTATTAGAATCTGGTTGGAAAGCATTTACTACCGAATAAAAGATAACAAACCTGCCAAGTGGGGTCAGCGTTCCTGTAGTACTTGAAATTGTCTCGTATCCAGGAGTAGATGGCGGATAAGGTCATCTTATCATTGTTATATCTCATGGCCATGCAGATCAGCGTGCTGTAAGAGTATGTTGGTTTCTTCCCACTGTTCTTCTGATACTCTTCCTTGTTCTCCATGAAGTCTTTCTGGCACTTGGCTATAGTTTGATTAAACTTTTGTAGCCTAGAGTTCGGAAGAGTGTTTTTTACTTGAGGGTTGGGTGACATTGGTGGTATTGGAAACTGTGGCATCGCCATGATGTTGGTAATATTTTGAAGCCATGTTAGATTTGTTAAATCGGTTTCGGGCTCCTCCTCAACTACTTTGACCTGCTTTTGTTTCGTGGTAGCTTTCTTAGCCTGCACCGAAGTTGTCTCCAGTAATCCAGTCGACTCTTCATTGTACACATCAGGCTGCTCGTAAACATATTCGATTTCAACGGTATGCGAAGATTCTGGAACCGTTTCATCGAAAGCGAAAAAACCGCACTGATCCCCGGAATCCCCGTAGAGATTAATGGAGGCGTCCAGCCTTTCGCCAGACGCCGGTGACAAATTTGACGTTATATGCATCAGTTAACATTCCTGGAACCAGCTACATAGGACGATTTCACAATAGGTACGTCAAAACGTGGGTGTACCTAGCGGGTGGTGGTGAGTGGCGATCGATCGGCCGGCCTGACGTCACGGTGGTCAGCTCGGTGGTACGTATGTGCGCGCTAGCCGGCGTCCCGAGCGCTAGTGGTGCGGTGACAGGTGCGCGGGGTCCGTTGTGAACAGGTGTGCTGTACGATCGATATTTTTCCACCCGAAGAAGTCCAGCCCGCATTGCCTCCGAACAATTAGTCACGGTTATCATGACTTCGTAAACTTGTTATCGGAGACTGCGGGTACTTCCTTGTTAATGAACTTGGTATGCTGATGCCTTTTAAATTTTAACTCTTTTGCAAACACAATATATTTTTTTATTTATTATACTTATTATACAATAAAATAATAGTTTTTCATAAGCCATATTCTATGTAATTTTATGCATCCATTGTTAGAACTATTTCTATTTTTATTTGCACTGAAGTTCCTCACAATATATTTGATTCAAATTATCCTAAAAACGATGTGATTATTTGACTAGAACAAACAATGTCAAGCGCCCTTCAGCAAGCAGCAATTATGGCAAAGTGCTTTTTCAATGTCGGTGTAAAGTTAGATTGTTTTTATAACATTATATTCGTCCACACGCTACAAAGTAGCCTAGTCAATTAAATTGACGTCTCAGTATATTTTTTGTATTTCTATTATAATTCATATATTTTTTCGACTATCGCTTACAAAACCTTTGTTTAATTACTTTCGTTTAAGACTTACGTGTGACTTGTTGTTATAAAAAAAAACAGTCGACAATGAGTGTTAGGTATACATTTTCCCGCTTTTTTCACCCACATGTCAGCGCCAATGATAGTAAGGTGTGCGAGCAGTGAAGCGGAACGCTCGTACCAGCCTGTAATCTACCCCTACGTGTAATTGCAATAATGCATGTACCCTTACACAAGGGACTTGAACTATTAAACAATAAGTGGTGTCGCTTAATATAACGCGCTGCGAATATGGATTGAGAAAAAAACGTATTATCTTTGAAATTTACCCGTCTGTTGTTGAATTGAAGAAAAAAAATCGGTCTTTGGTTTAGGGATGGAAAATAGACTGTGTAAGTAATCAAAATTTTGAAGTTTATTTTATTGCAAGCTTTTCGCTACCATACTTATCTTTAATAGTATTAAAATCAGTTTTAAAGTTTTGATGTGATATACCAAGACTAATAACCAAAAACAAATAATATGAGGTCAGAGACCTGAAAATTTTGCCTAAAATATACTCTCTAATAGTAAAATATTCTTCAAAGTAGAAACTTGTATTGTAAGCTTATACGTCTCGAAAGTTCATGAACTTAGATCATTAATCTATTGCATGGGCTTTGAATAAAAGAATTAAAACGAACGCAGAATAGAATGTAATAGATTTTCTGAATTTGAATATTTTAACATCAGTTTATTTTATTTTGAATTGATTTTTTTCTTACGAATAACTATAAATTAATAAAGGGATGACGATTTGCTAAAAATACTTTAAATAGAACAAAAAAAATCCATTAAATAAATATTAAATAAACAATGAGACAATTAAAAAAATATTTTATCATAAGCATTGTTGAAGTCTGCTATTTAAAGTAAAGATGGCGAATTTAAAAAAAAAAATTTTAGAGATTGAATTATTATAATTACAATAAAAATTTTATAAAAAAAACCATGTCGTAAACATCGCTCAAGGCCATCCGCTACAGCGATTATCCACTTCATATAAGCCAATAAAATCTAAATTGAAAGGAATCTATTGAACATATGTTGTTAGTGGCCATTTTGTATCACCTGTCATCTGCACCCCATTGTATGGGAGCCGTGTAATTTTATTTTATTGGTTCTGGGGTGAAGAGATAAAATAATTATCTTTTAATCTTGAACTAAATTGTTTGTTTATTTGTTTTATTTTATCATAGTTTTATTTTACTGTGTTATTAATAGGGTAAGAAATAATAAAAATATATAAACATAGAAATATATTTTTCACAAAGCATAGGTAAAAACATCTACAAAATAGATAATTGTGTTTAAAATGTCTACAAATATAATGGGCCATGTTAAGTTTATTTCAATTGTATATAAATATATAATAAAAAAATCTTCAACACGGACATAGATACCGCCCTGTCGATTGGATAAAGAAGACCGTTTTAATTTGAATTTTAGATTGACGAGTCTGCAGGTTCGATCCCCGTCCACGTTGATGAATGTTGATGAATTTATCATTATATGCAATTAAAAATAACATTTAATTGAAAAAATCATATTATCTTAAATATAGTTACAGAATAAAAACGGCAGTATTCATGGGAAGGAAAACATTAATTAGTAACAGTAAATATTAAAGGAATTTTTCAAATGAAGCAAAACAAGATTCTACCTCCTTATCAACGTACGTACAAATGGTATATGATATTAATGAAATTACGTTTATATCTTAACACATACCCTTCATACTGCCTATTTATAAATATAATGATGAAAGATAATTACATTATTTCGTAAATTCTTACACAAGTCGTCTTTTTTTTTCATTTTCTTAAATACATGGCTACAAAAGACACATACTGTTACATCTTAATATATAAAAGTATCGTGTCACGTTGTCTGTCCGGGCTAGTCTCCATTATTACTGGACCGATTTTAAGAAATTTCGTACAAATATGTAACTTTGTCCAACTTTATATCGACCACGATATTTTTAATTCAAAATCATATTGCTTAATTTTATTAATTTCCAATAGATGGCGGTGTTAGTTCATATGTTGGTGACACACAGACCTACACTAGTAGTTATTATATTATTTCAAAATGTTTACACAACTATTAGTACAATACCTAAGTGTTTTTATATATTTATTATATAAAAGTTTCACCGGGAACGGCACTTCCGAGTATCACACGCGGACAACAGGTAGTTTTATATGTCGATAATCGAGTCTATCGGAACACAAAGCCATCTATTGAGGCTCGATGGAGTTAGTGTTCAACTTCAGGCCGTACAAACTTCACTCCACACGAGCGAATAAAGAAAACATGTGTTGGTGATCGGCTTGAATGAACACTAAAACTATCCTGTGTTCCCACGTTGATTACTTTGTTTATTAATATTGTGTGCTATAAATTATTTGGACTTCATTATACCTTCAAACATTATAAAACTGTTTCTTTGAGTCAACATAACCTACTAGACGCCTACAATAGAACTAATAACAATAATTAGTGACGAAGATATACCCCCCCCCGTCATATATTTAATATACACAATTAAAACTATCACAATAAGTCTTTCAGAGATCATGAATAACATATTGATCACTGCATCATCACTGCAGCAGCTCGAGGGCCATCTCTCTGAGATACTCCCCGATCCTCTCCTTCAACAGCTATGGTTTGATTGAAGATATGAACCAGTCGGCAGCGTTGATGAGATTGTCCATCTCCACGGGCTGGCTGCTGAGCGAGTGGTTGTCTTCGTACACGAACACTCTGAATACATTAATGATGGGATTAATATCGATAATATATAAATTAATATATAAATGTAAATCAAAATGTGCCTTATGGTTACTATCTCTTTCTTACGAAGAGACCGAGACTGATTATAAATTTATATTAATAACCTGGTAACACACACATACACTCACACATCACATTACATATAAGAAATGTAGAATCACACTTCAATATTGTACAAAATGAATTTATAAACTGTCTCTCTGTGTGTTGTCTGTAGTTTGTCTGTTGTCAACGTGGCTCTCAGTAAGAGTGCGCGGTCGCTGAGAGGCTGTAACGGCAGCAGTCGACAACACAACTCTTGTTAATGTATTTTGTTTCAAGTATTAAATGACATAAAAACAAGAAAAATAATAGTTTAAAAAACTAAAATAACACGCTTTTATTGCTAATCGAACTAAAAACTAGAAAATAATTTTTAATGACAAAGAATCTAATATTACAGTAGTAGAAGATCGAACAATTAATCATAGTGAATCGCCTCAATATAAAATTATAATAAATTTAAGTTATTAACAGAATAATTCAATTCAGAGTAAAAAGCGTGGGGTGCATTTTACTGTGATTCATAACTATCCTCTCATAGATAGTTGCCAATAAAATGATTGTAATATTTGAAATATTAAGCACCCCACGCTTTTTACTCTGAATTGAATTATTCTGTTAATAACTTAAATTTATTATAATTTTATATTGAGGCGATTCACTATGATTAATTGTTCGATCTTCTACTACTGTAATATTAGATTCTTTGTCATTAAAAAATATTTTCTAGTTTTTAGTTCGATTAGCAATAAAAGCGTGTTATTTTAGTTTTTTAAACTATTATTTTTCTTGTATTATTATCCCATTAGCGGCACTACATCTTCCCTGACTATAGGAGACTCGCTCTGGAAGCGTATTAATTTATCTGACGCCATTTTGTTTTACTTTATTTAAAGAATTTCGTGTTTTTATTTCGTAACTTTTTTGTAGTATAACTTACAGATTTTCTTTCTTCGGATATTATCCAGAACTATTCAAGGCGCATCTTTTGACACCCCTTGCGTCCCTATCGGATCATCCCTTGAGGAAAATCTAAGGGTTTTTCTCTAAATTCTTGAGTTTTTCTTAGGAAAACTTTTTCAGTTTTCATTTTTCAAAATTTCTTTTATTACTATCTTTTAGATTATATCAATACAAACTTTTTGACACCTATATTATCCCCTATCGGTTCATCCCTTAGGGTGATATTATAGTTTAAACAGCAAAATTTCAAATTTCCTTCCGGAAAATTTCCATTTTCTAATTTTTCAAATTTAATTCTATCTCGTCAGATAGATATTAACGAGACGCACATTTTGACACCTCGAACGTCTCGTTAGCTTCATCCCTCGCCGAGTTATTCCCGAAAAACGGGAATTTATAATAGTAAATACAGCTAAAATAATCCTGGTGGTCCTAATAAGGATAATGGGAAACTTTTATCAAATTATTGCATTGTCATCGGTCCTTGATACGTGTGCAAAGTTTGAATTCAATCGACTCGCTGGAACCAGGAGAAAATTGAGCTTGAAGATTCCGTTACATACATACATACATACATACATACATACATACATACATACATACAACCCAAGCTAATAAAAGCGTGTTAAAAAGAAATCAAAAATATTTTTGATTTCTTTTGTGTGATCAACACCTCATGACTGACTATTGAAAAAATATTTTTTTTAATGCTAGAACTATTGCTTATAAGTTTGTCTGCACTAAAAGTGCAAGCAAAAATTTTTTTTTTAAGAAATGTATTTATTATTGAATAATCTTACCTTTGTGATATCATTATTGTTTTTTTTAGTCATATTCTTGTTGTAAACAAAATATCATCATACTCAGATGAGCTGTTTACAAATTGAATATCATATTACTTTAAATATTAATAGGAGTATGATTACTTGGAGGGAACTCCATTGGCCTTCAACTTCCTGGCGAACTCCAGCCCCTGGTAGTACGGGACCCTCTTGTCGTTGCTCCCCAGCATGATGGCCACGGGGATGGCGACAGTATGAGCGTGGATGATGGGAGACATTTGGCGAAGGGCCAGCAGATGCTCCTCACGTTCCGGAGCCCCCGGGCTGTACGGGAAGCCGGCCTCCACTGCGCACCTGCATACAACAATTCAAATCTTAAAATGTGTATGTACATATTTTTTATACACATTATTGCTCAAAATGGTTAAGCTTATTAGAACTTTAAATAAATATAGAATTAAACTATTGATCTGTACGGGGATTGAAACCCGCGACCTTTGGGAAAAAGTCGCATCGTTCTGCCATTTAGGCCCTAAATCTCGCCATCCACTTTGATGAATTTAACATTCTATATATATTCGTTCTTTTCGAGGGACAGACTAATTTTTCATTCTATATTTATTTAAAATTATTTTATATCCAGTCAGTCAGTCAATGTTTTTGTATAAAGCTTTAAAAATAACATAAAAAGCACAAACTAAAGCATTGCATATATATAAATACATATTTGAAACTCATTAAACACCAGTCAATAACTCACTTAAGAATGACTGACAGTAGTCAGTAAGTTGACTCACCCGTCTGGATTGTCGGCATAACTCATTTTAGTAACAAGATTTATTAACGGATTTCTTAGAACCATGGCTTTAAAATCTTTTGGACAAATCCCAGCGAGGTGACACGTGACAAACCCGCCATAGCTACCACCATAGAGCACCACGTTGTCTATGGTGTATGTTTCTCTAACAGTGTGAACGGCTAGCAGGCAGTCTTTTATGTCATAGTCTCCTATATTCCCCATCAGACTGCGCACGTTTCCGTCTCCGTGGCCGGTGGAGCCGCGGTAATTTATTCGGATTACCGAAAAACCTATATTATTATTAATATATTACCATCCTTAAGATGTCAAGAGTCCATTCAAGTTTTTTTATATTGACGGTAAGACACTTATTATCTTAATTTTGTTACATTAAGAGATAATGTTTTTAAAATCCTTTATCTTTTTTATTACATTATCCTAACGACATATGTCGCAAATTGTATATTAAATACGCAATGATACAACTACAAGCAAAAATATTCATCCCTTTTTAGCACAGCATAACTATTATTGCCTTCTCTTTCTGATAATCGAAGCCGAGCAATAAGCGACATGCGCAGAATACACAAAGCTTATATATAACGTAACAGCACCAAGCGGTTACTAGAAGGCGAAACTAAAATTCCATCCCTTTCTAGCACATAAAAATAAATATCTTCTCTTTCTCGCACATACAGAACTCACCAATCAGGGATGTCGGTGGTCGAATACATGGAGGTGAGATCGAAAACTGGGTTCCGCATAACCGCAACGGCATACAAATCAGAATATAATCCGCTCAGGTGCCCCACCAGGAACCCCCCATGGGAGCCCCCGTACAGGAGCAGCTTGTTGTCGTTGACCGGGAACATGTCTAAGGCCCTCTCGGTGGCGTACTTGCAGTCGGCCACGTCGGCCGCGCCCGCTCGCCCGCACAGGAACCGCACGGACGCGGCGCCGGCGCCCGACGAGCCGCGGTAGTTGATCTGGAGAGTGGCGAAGCCTGAAACCGTGCCACGACTTTGTTTTCTCTTGGTGTAGACGATGTGACGTCGAAGCTGGTTGAAACTCAAATAATAACACGACATTCGTTCAAGAAAACAAATCTTGGTACTTGACAATGTAAAATAAACCACTGAGACAAATGAAACAACTTCAAGAAAAATAAATATCACGCTTCCTTGAGAACAAATATAATATAAAAAACGCTCGAGAAAGGATTGAAAAAACATTTCAGAATTAGTCTCAAATTTAAAAAAAACTTAAATGGACACTTTACAAAATGATATAACCAAAATGAACACTGCATCTGATTTGAACTCACCCAGAAGGTTGAAGAAGGCGGCCTCCAGGGAGTAGGCGTTGCTGAAGGCACTGTGCGGTCCGCCGTGCGGCCACACCACCAGCGGGTACACGCCCTGCTCGTCCGGACCGAAGTACGTGGCCGTGAACACGGCTGCAAACGCAATATTCATTTATCCAGATTATGACTTTTGGCCACAGTATTATTGCGATTCACTATTGTTTCTAATCTGTATAGTTAATACTCACAGACTGCATCACCGTTATTGTGGTCCAGCTTCATGTACTGCACCTTCCCGTTGGCTATTGAGCTGGGTACAGGTGTGGGAGCACTCACACACACCCACTCTATACCCCCCTCCTCTCCTGGAGGGGGGAGGCGGGCCACGAACAGCTGGAAACAATGTTATAGATTTATATTGTATATAACTTGACAGCAGCTTCAGCAGCTCGCTGTTCTTAAAAAAATGTCATGGTTTATTTTGTCCTTTTTGTAAATGTACCCTATGTTCTTTCAATTCTATGAAGTTTCATGATGATCGGTCGAGTTAAGAGTTAAAGCGTAACAAACAAACAACTCACTCTCGAGTCACATATGAGTTACATATCATGTGAATTTGAAGACACATGTTACGATATTTGTGTATGTCTGTAATATTTAGGTCTGTTAAAATATAGAGCGTTCTTTATAAGAGAAATAAATGAAAATCTATTATTTATTTAAACTTATTTGGATAAAATAAATTATAGAAATTGTATATGTTGTATATATATATATACAACATATATAATACCTGTGATGGAGTTTTCAAGTTGGAACATGAAGCCAAGATGACGTCGGACTGCACACTGAGAACAGTCGTCGAACCTGGGACCTTCTTGTTATTGGATATATCAACTATTTTACCACTCTCTGGAAAAAATAATATTTATCAGTACAATAATATGTCTGGTTATGATATTTTTGTACTTTTTTAAAGAAATCTGGCCATACTAATAAAATAGAGAAAAAAATAATTCAAGTAGGTATTTATTTATTTTTCCATTGAATTGAAAAATAAATATTGGTACTGAATAAATAATACACACTCACTAATATCAAGTACATAGCTCCTGATCTCATCTCTCTGCTGCGTGCTGAAGAGCAGCCTGTCGTCGCTGAAGCAGGCGGCGGGCAGGCTGCTGCAGTAGACGCCGTAGAACACCTCGTTCGTGATCGCCGTCTCCGTCTCCACGACCTCGATCAGCACTGACGGCTCTGCGACCTCTTTGTTGCTCTGAATGGCGTTTATCTGTGAAATGAAATTAAACACGAGTTAAATGAAAATATCGAAACATAACATGACATTTATGTTATATATATATATATAAGAGAGAAGACCAAAAGTGTGTGTGTGTGCCTGTGTGTGAGTCTATATGTGAGTATGTGTATGTGTGTGTGTGTGTCTGGGTGTATCTGTGTGTGTGTGTGTCTGGGTGTATCTGTGTGTGTGTGTCTGGGTGTATCTGTGTGTGTGTGTCTGGGTGTATCTGTGTGTGTGTGCCTGGGTGTATCTGTGTGTGTGTCTGGGTGTATCTGTGTGTGTGTCTGGGTGTATCTGTGTGTGTGTCTGGGTGTATCTGTGTGTGTGTCTGGGTGTATCTGTGTGTGTGTGTGTGTGTGTGTCTGGGTGTATCTGTGTGTGTGTGTGTGTCTGGGTGTATCTGTGTGTGTGTGTGTGTCTGGGTGTATCTGTGTGTGTGTGTGTGTCTGGGTGTATCTGTGTGTGTGTGTGTGTGTGTGTGCGTGTGTGAGTATGTGTGTGTGTGCGTGTGTGAGTATGTGTGTGTGTGTGAGTATGTGTGCGTGTGTGAGTATGTGTGCGTGTGAGTGTGTGTGTGTATACCTGTGCGTGCGTGAGTCCCACTAGTTGGTGGCAGGCGTGGTGCGGTCCGTCCATGTCCCGCTGCAGCCACACGAGGCGCGAGGAGCTGACGCGCGGCGAGCGCACGGCGCGCGACTCCGCACTCAGCTTATCTGTCACAGTGACCTTTACAATGACATACACTGGGACCGCTGACAGGTAGGAACAGCAAGGAATACAACATTCAAATAAACAACAAATAGTACTATGCAAGATATGGTCCGTTCATTCTGTGGTTATTTCAATCATTTTTATTAAACGAGACTTAAGCGAGAGATCTGTATGATAATAGTTAATTGCTTTTCTGTGCCTTTCAAGATTTAAAAAAATATATATCAACAACTCATCAACAACTTTTAATAATAATTAACGAACACACTAAATCTTCAATAACTCACTGAGGACTCCATCTAGAGTCAGTATGAAGATATATCCTTGTCGGTTAGTACAGAAGATGAGTCCGAGTCGTCGGAGCCCCACCTTCCACGCCACGCCCACCACACTCTTACCGTCCGGGGTGAAGCGTACCTATGTATGATATTTAAATTCAATTATTTGATATTAATAATCTAAATATTAATAAAATATATCCTGATATATAGCGAAGTTAATAACTACAAAAGTGATATTTTATTTCTTGATAAAGTTTAAATTTTTTATAATGATAAATAATTTGTAAGTCTCGATTGTAGATCGATTATCAATTCCGACCGCAGCCACTGACCTGTCCGGGACACCACGTTTCAGGTAGATAATTCAGCAGTCTGAAGCTTTCAGTATCAACGTCACACACCACTATAACGCCTTGTATTTTTGACGGTAGCTGTTCCCCCCACTCATCCTTGTACAAATGTTCCATTCCCTAGAATTCGTCCTCCCTTTTACTCATACAGTTTTAGAAAGAGATAGAATTTGAAATATTATATACTTTCAAGTAAATTTGTTTTCTCCTTTACTCACACAATATTAAAAAGAGAAAGAATTTTAAATATGTTATCATACGAACAGAAACTATTTCTTTTATCTTTTACTCACACAGTGATAGAAATTTATAGAATTTTAAATATGTTATTATACTAAAATAGACCGTTTGTTTTTTTTTTGCTCACACAGTGTAAAACAAGAGAGGGATGTGAAATATAATATTATTCCTATGGGTATTTTTTTCTTTTTTACACGCACAGTGTTAAAAGAGACAATTGAAAATATGATATACTTACGGGAATAATTTTATTATCAGATTTGTTTTTATCATCAACTGGCTTTCTTTTGATAAATGGTTCGGATTTCATGGGTTTCTTTTCAGCTACATAAACTATTTTTTTTTCATCAGGAGACCAATCGAGACCTCCGAATTCAGCTGAAAAAACATATTTACGATTTTAATATGCTTAACATGGTTATACATGTTTATAGACATTTAGAAACATTATTGTGGCATCTTTTCAATGTTCATCTATGCTGCAAACTTAGAACCATTGCTTAGGGTTTTCGAAAGAAGCTAAAAAATTATAAAGTAGACTCCTTGTTACTGTTACCTGGCATTTCAACTAACTATGGCATTATAAGAAGAAAAAAAGAACAAGAATTCTGCAAAAAAATAGTTTTATTTTTGATTGTAAGTATACCCTATATACTTACAATCGCAATAAACATCCCCATGTATATCAAGTGCAGTGAGGTCTATAGAGTGAGTGAGAGTCCTCTTGGACCATACTTCTAAAAAGAACTTCTTCTTCCCTTCCTTTTCATCCTTCTGTTCTCGTATTACTGCTTTAAAATTCTCTTTCGGTGAAACTGCAGTCATCAATCTATTCACAGGTAGAACAAAATCATATTAAAAGATAAATCAACAATAAAAGATATTATAAACAAAGATAAGACATAACGAATAATATCACAAAATAAAAGATATTACAAATCAACCAAAAACTTACTCATGACTAACATCGATTCCAAACTCACTCTCCGTGATGACGTTTAGTTTATCATCCAGCACATAGTCTATACGGTACTGGGTATTCTTGCCTTTATCTATATTACGAATAGACCACTTAGACGTTATCCTGTCACCTTTGACGTTTAACCTCCCCCCCACTACAGAAGGGATTTTGGTTAAAGTTTTGTATGCCTTTATTACACTCTCCATCTAAAAAAAATAGCCAAAGTCAACTATTTTTTATAATAAATACTATTATATACAAACCCGGCTGAATTTGCGACAAATATATCGTTGTATGAAAATATCTATAAACATGCATAGCCATGTGAAGCTTAATTAAATTTTATAAATATATATATATTCGTGCAGCTGTATATTTGTGTTTTATTATATTTAACGTTATCTGAAATATATATATATAACGAAAGGTTAAATATAATAAATAGTATATAAAATTGTCTTTATAATGCTTGCATAAAATCCCAAGAATATAATTACAGATATTAATGAGCAAATTGAGTGAGAAACGAGCGAAGGCTATTGATTAGAAACTAGACGAAAAAAAATGTAATTCATTTACATATATTATGTACTCTTAAAGAGATTGCATTACTCAACCAATATTGATGAATCTCCGTATTTGTGTTCTATAATTACCGGTGCTGCTTTGGTGACATAATGAGCAGTATAGGCCCCATGGATTAAGCACAAAATTCCAAATAAAAGTAAAAAAAAGGCTACTTGAGAATGGTCAAAGCTAATGAAAAAAATTTGTGTTTTTTTTGTGATTCTTAATATTAAACCTCAATGTTTTTAATCAGAAGGACTGAGGGAGGAATTATTTGCAGCCCCTGCTGGCTCAGTCTCCAGTACACAGCACTAACTATAAACAATACATATTGAATTATTATTTCTATGCACTTACATGTGACCCCATTCTCCATATATCACCCATCTCACCTGCAACCGAAAAACAATGGTATAAATAATTATCTGTTATCTGTAACTTATCAATTTGTAAGTATATATTTAATGTTAACTGAAAACTGTACAAACATTCACTTTTATTGCACATTAAATATTTGTGTACTTATTGCAGTCTTCTGTAGTACTATTTATATATCCTATCACAATACTACAGTATCTCAGTGGTATACTGCAACAAGATTGATATCTTGTTGCAGTATACCACTGAGTCTTCCGTCGCTTGGAACCGTCGGAGCCAGGCAAAGTCGCCAAAAACAGCTAATATTAAATAAATGTCGTTGCTTATTTTAGTTCTATAAAAAAAGAGTCTGTGATTATTTTTCTAGAAATACAAGGATAGCACGATACTTATTATATTAAAATAATTAAAATCAAATAAAATATACAATGTACACATAAAATCATACAAAATACAAGATGTATCTCACAGATTACCGTTTATTAAAGTATCTAACAGACACTAGCTGCTTGTAAAATATTATGAAGTATCAACTTTTTACAAAATTAGTATTTTCTATCTTGTTTCGTCCGGCAGTTTAAAGTTCGTGATAATTCAGAATAAAGGTAAACTGTTAAATGTCTACTGACAATTGTGAATTGACAGAACTAAAGTGATAACGATAGCCACATACGGAAGGTACAAGTAGGGAGTACCAACTATTTCAAGGGACAAGTAAAAATATTCAATCATAAAGCACTAAATAATAAAACTATAATTTTGCCCCAGCAGCATTAGGGTCGCAACAATTTACGCTCTTAAAATTTTTAATTGAATGTCGAATATAATTAGGTAATCACAAAATTAGATTTGTATGAAAAGGAAAGGATGGCAAAAATATATCAAAACCCCATCTTGAGTTGTGTTGTGAAACTTAGCAATATATTTAAAAATATACCGGTGGAATTCTGGTATTTAATAACCAGTAACCTAATCAGGTGTAACATAAAGTCTACAATTTATATGATCTTATGCAATCACAATTGAATTTTAATTATTCACGATTAAATACAATCCCCATTTTCTTAAGTTATGAGTAAACTTTACATAAGAGAGTTCATAGTAGTACTTGGTGAAATAATGGAAAATAGCATAAAACGCGATCACACATTCCACTTTTTCAGTTCATGATTCAAGGAACATTAAAATTTTACTTACACCCTCTCGACAATCTAAGCTCCTTTTAATTCCTTATCTCTACATTTACTAGATCTTTAGACATCCTAGTTCTTGCACAGATTATGCACTAGGATATTTTCAAATATCACCTCACAATATATGATATCTGTAAACTACATTTAAATATTAAAGACTGGATGATAAGTTTCAATTTCAACTCTCTTGCTTATAAATAAAACTTTATAAACTAATTAGCTTATGTAAGCAATGTAGTGGAAACATTCTGTGTTCCCTGTGTGGTACAACAATCTAAAAACCTCTGTGTAAGTGTTGCAAATTTTGTAATTATTCAAAACAAATAATATATATCCGTTCTAAGACAATATTTTTGTATGAATAGTTATGTTTTTAAAGTTATACCGTTGCTTTCAATTCAAATGCGTTAAAATGTGATTTGACAAGTATAACTGGACTAGTGTTCAAATATAATACAGATAACTATTGTTTTTTTGACGAGTATAAACTCGTGTTCAATTATTCATCATGTACATTAATCATTATACACATCACTATTCTTTCATCTTTCAGGATCATGAATCCAATTGTTTCCATACTAAGGACAAATGTGTTCGAATGCCGCAAATGTAATTTTGCTTTTGATAACAAAACAAAATTTTTAAGACATATTATGGGTCATGTAAGTATTTATTTTTCATGTTATTTTTATTATATTTTTAAATTATTTTATAACTTATAACTAGTATTTATGTTATTTCATAATTTCAGTTTACAAACAGTTGTTTTGTAAAATTAAATAAAGAGAAAACATATAAATGTTTAAAATGTCAGCAACTATTTCTGAGTGAACATAAATATCAAATGCACAAGGTGGTACACATACGAGATGAAGTTAGGTAATATTTTATATGTACATTTAGTTTTCATAAGGCTTATTGGTAAAAAAAAGTTAACAAGAAACACTATTATCGTATTCAAACTTTCGTGGAACATGATAATTATTATATATATATTTATTTGTCCATATTGACGTTAATTTTGTTTGTTTGTTATCGAAATTTTGTTTGACTAGTTCGAATCCACTATTGGGTTTTATTTATGAGCGTAAAGCATGGCAGACTCGACTCAGCTCACACCGCGAAGAACACATTTCGTAACCACTCGGCCAAAATTTCGAAAAAACATAACGTAAATACAGCCAGATAAATAAATATACATATATATATATGAACACTACCCCATTTTCAGAGCAAAACTGAAGAAAAAAGATGCTTATCATAATCACAACTATATAAAAAAATTTAAGTGTGACGAATGTGATCTAATGTTTGTTGAAAAGAGTACGTTGTTAGCTCATTCAATTTTACACAAACCATTCCCGAACATCTGTTTTTGTGGTATTGGTTATTATCAAGAGAAAGACCTGAATGGTCATAAGAGTCTCGTTCATCCGGAGATCAAGGAAGATAAAATTGAGAAAAACAATAATATAAAAGAACCCAAAGTAATATACAAGAATCATCTCGAACCAAGTGATAAACATTATTCAAGTGATGAACATCAGAAAAGGATACGGACTTTTAAGAGAAAGAAGAAGAAGAAAGACAGACAGTTGACAACTCCAAAGACATACAACTGCAAACATTGTGAGGAAAAGAGTGAGAATTTAACAAGTCATCAAGCTCACCTGAAAACTCACTTAGAATTGTTGTATGAGTGTATAAAATGTTATGAAAGATTTAATACTCAAGAACTTTTAGATTTCCATATGTTGTTACATACAAAGAAATGCACCTTTTGTGATAAAACATTTAAAAATTGTCATAATGCCCGTCTTCATATGTATGGTCATACTAAGGAAATCAAATGTGACCTATGCAAGAAACATTTCAGAAGTGAATATTATTTGAACAAACATTTGAAAATACACCAAGGTCTCATTAATTTTAAATGCAAGTATTGTAGTAAGGAATGCCACAATAAGTATTCCAAAGAGAATCATGAACGCACACATACAAAGGAGAGGCCGTTTGTGTGTCCGTACTGTAATAAACCTTTTGGTGATAAGTCCGCTTTGATCCGTCACAAGCGTATACACACAGGTGATAAAAGATATAAGTGTGATAAGTGTGCAAAAGCCTTTACCGATATCAGTGGTCTTAACGGTCATAAAGTTCTTCACATGAAGGTACGTAGTTTTAAATGTGACATATGCGGCAACATTTTAAGCTCAGAGGATGGTTTAAAAACGCATATCATGAACACACATACGGGCAAATATTATGAATGTTAGACTTAACAAAATCCTTTATTCGGCAAGATGAAAACGATCAGTATCGAGTGCACGCGATGAATCTAGAAATTCAAAATGAGTGGGTGACCATAGGCGACTTTTGTATTCCATTAGCATTGAGGTGGCGCACCTTACTTCATGAGTGGTCTCCAGCCTTATTAAAATTCTATCTAAATGCATTCCAAATGACTCTCCCAGATCAAAGTAATTTAGTAAGATGGGGTAAAGCTACCGAAAAGTCTTGCAATATCTGTGGGGAGGCGGTAGGAACGGCTAAACACTTGTTGGTAGGGTGTAGGGTGCTATTGGAAAAAGGTCAATACTCGCGGCGCCATGATAAAGTATTGGAAATCATACGTGAAGCGGTTAGTCTTTCAGTAGCTAGAGCGCAAAAGGGTATAACAACCACCAAAAGATTCATAGAGTTCATTAAAGAAGGCTCGTCTAAAAAAACAAAACAAAAGCCTCACTCTATCTTAGAGGCGGCTCGCGATTGGACTATAATGATGGATACGTATGAGAAACAGTATAGAATTCCTGAGGATATTGTTGTCTCGTCATCCAGACCGGACATATTCCTGTACTCTAGACAGTTAAAGCGCGTGATACTTGTGGAGCTTACTGTTCCGTGGGAAACTAACATTCCCAAAGATCACACAATTAAAGTAAACAAGTATTACGAACTGACCAACGAACTGACCAGGAATAGGTATATAGTTAATTTGTACGCGGTAGAAGTGGGAGCGAGAGGTATAACAGCGAAATCTCTCTATAACCTACTTAAAGATCTTGGCCTCTCTAGAACTATCATCAGTACATTTCTAGAACGTACTTCAAAGGCGGCATTAGTAGGTTCATTCCAAATTTGGTTAGGTAGGGAAAGGAGCGCAACCAGTTGAGGTGAGCGTGAATGCGCATTTTAAAGGGGCCCCTTAAACCTACACTTGGGTCGCAAGTCCCAGGGGCTGTTTGCGCTCCTCTCCCTGCAACGCGATGGGCCCGGCACCCGCACGGTGAATCCATGGAATGCTAAGAAGCTTCGTCTCATTTTAAATTGACAGCCCGGAGAGACGGGATGACGCTGGAAAGACAGTTGACTCTGGAAAGACAGATGACAGCTGGAAAGACAGCTGACTGTTGGAAAGACAGCCGAGGGCGATGGCCTAGCAAGCCAAGCCCGGGAACTCCGTCAAGCTAAAAGTCCGATAAAGAAAAATACCCCCGGGACAGTCCGAGAGGGGGGGCGGAAGAACTGTCCACCGGTTGATAAAAACGGCGAAAACGGCGCGAAAACGGAAATGAAATGCCCTACGTGCGGGAAAACATACAAAAGACGAGCCTGGTTTCTTAAACACCTTAAATCACACAATGGTGCTGAAGTGCGGCAACCGTCGGTAATATCTTCAGCTTTCACTGCGGATAGAGTTTACCCTCATATATCTCAAGGTGAGCCATTGAACAACAATAACCAGGAGTCCATTACCATCAGGACGCGTCTTAGCATTCCCAATATCAAACATACGACCTGGAAAGCACACGATCGTAATATAGCGGCCCTGTTAGAGCACCCGAGCTCGAATCAGGATTTCGACACGCAGGTAGAGACTTTCCAAAACACCATATACGACTACTTTAATGAGCACTATCCACCTCCAAACCGTTATGCTCACAAAAATAAAGAAAATACTTTTAAATTGAAAATGAGGCGGAAAAAAAGAGAGTTAATACGGAAACTTCGTAGGGCCAAAGCCATGGGCGATAATCAACTTAGTCACCAACTGTCTAGGGCATTAAGGTCAATTCTTAAACTAATTCAAGGTATATCAAAACAAATATCAAAAAATCTTGACAATTTTGACCGGGCAAAACACGAAGTAGATTTCGATAAAAATCCTTTCGAGTACTCAAAAAACATTTTCAAAGAAGAAAAAGGTAAGCTTCTCTTGACCAACGAGCAAATTTACGAACACTACAAAAGCACTTATCAACTACCAAAAACTCATATACTATATAAGGATCCTAACAAACAAAGACCTGAGAGTCCTTCTATTGATTTTCAATCTAACCCACCAACTTTGGAGGAAATTAATAGAATAATAAAAAAGAAGCCAACTAAATCAGCACCAGGTCCTGATGGTATTCCTTACATAGTGTATAAAAAATGTCCGTCGGTTCGTAATAAACTTTTAAATATATTCGATAAAATCTGGTCAAGGAAGCAAATACCGGTAACATTCGGAAAAGCCATTTTTGTCCTCATTCCAAAAAAAGACAGTGTCACGAATCCGAAAGACACTAGACCGATAGCTTTAACGAACACAATTTCTAAGATCTTTTTCTCTTTTTTACAAAATAAAATGACGCAATTCATGATTAAAAATAAGTATTTCAGGCCAAATCACCAGAAAGGGTTCTTGCCCGGTATTTCTGGATGCCTGGAACACAACACATTAATTTCGGAAAGCCTTAAAGATGCCAGAACGAGCGAAAGACAAGTTACGGTGTGTTGGATAGACTTAGAGAACGCCTTTGGGTCGGTACGACATGAACTGATGATGTTCGCATTGAGATGGTATAACTTTCCTACTTTAGTTGTCGACATAATTGCATCATACTATTCAAAATTATATTTTTCAATAACTTCTAGCGGAAACCATTCCCGACCGCTAAGCTATAATATAGGTCTGTTTCAAGGATGTTGCATTTCTCCAATAATATTTAATATAGTAATTAACATTTTAATAGATAAATTAATAAGTCATGAGAAAAAGTGGGGTTATCGGTTTAAATTTAATAATAAATACACGGAATCCATACTAGCATTTGCAGACGATCTCGCTATACTGACACGTAACCCTAAACAATGTCAGGTACTTTTAAATGAAGTAGAGGATTTCTGTACGTGGACTGAGGGACTGAGGACAAAACCCAGTAAATGCCACTGTCTGTGTCTGGGTAGACGAGACACCAAATATACCTCTTATAATCCGGGTCTTTCAATAGGCGGTCAAAGTGTTGCTACAATTACTGAAGCAGCCCCATTCAAATTTTTAGGTAAAAAAATAGATTACAAAGGTCGCACTCCATCTCTAGATATTATAGTCGATAGCTTTTTAAATGATCTTAAGAAGGTAAACGATCAACCAATCAGTAATATCAAAAAAGCTTGGATATATGACAACTATCTAACGTCACGTCTAAATTGGCCTTTTCTAGTTTACGATCTTAATAAAACCCTTTTGTCTAAGTTAGATGCAAACGTCATAAAGATATTGAAGTCGTGGTTTGGGCTCGCGCATTCAGCGGACTCTTCAACTTTATTCAGAGACCGAAACAATTTTGGGATGAAATTAAAGAAACCATCGGAGCTCTATAAACACCTAAGAGCTACCAAAAGACATATCATCGAAAAATCTCATGATGATATTGTAACATCTCTTCCAAAAGATAAAAATGCATCAGAGCTGGAGTCACGACTTCAATTCCATAAACAATTCATGATAGGTGCTCAAACAAATAAAGCAGGGTTAGGATGTAGCGGGAAAGTTCGAGATATAGACTTAACAAAATCCTTTATTCGGCAAGATGAAAACGATCAGTATCGAGTGCACGCGATGAATCTAGAAATTCAAAATGAGTGGGTGACCATAGGCGACTTTTGTATTCCATTAGCATTGAGGTGGCGCACCTTACTTCATGAGTGGTCTCCAGCCTTATTAAAATTCTATCTAAATGCATTCCAAATGACTCTCCCAGATCAAAGTAATTTAGTAAGATGGGGTAAAGCTACCGAAAAGTCTTGCAATATCTGTGGGGAGGCGGTAGGAACGGCTAAACACTTGTTGGTAGGGTGTAGGGTGCTATTGGAAAAAGGTCAATACTCGCGGCGCCATGATAAAGTATTGGAAATCATACGTGAAGCGGTTAGTCTTTCAGTAGCTAGAGCGCAAAAGGGTATAACAACCACCAAAAGATTCATAGAGTTCATTAAAGAAGGCTCGTCTAAAAAAACAAAACAAAAGCCTCACTCTATCTTAGAGGCGGCTCGCGATTGGACTATAATGATGGATACGTATGAGAAACAGTATAGAATTCCTGAGGATATTGTTGTCTCGTCATCCAGACCGGACATATTCCTGTACTCTAGACAGTTAAAGCGCGTGATACTTGTGGAGCTTACTGTTCCGTGGGAAACTAACATTCCCAAAGATCACACAATTAAAGTAAACAAGTATTACGAACTGACCAACGAACTGACCAGGAATAGGTATATAGTTAATTTGTACGCGGTAGAAGTGGGAGCGAGAGGTATAACAGCGAAATCTCTCTATAACCTACTTAAAGATCTTGGCCTCTCTAGAACTATCATCAGTACATTTCTAGAACGTACTTCAAAGGCGGCATTAGTAGGTTCATTCCAAATTTGGTTAGGTAGGGAAAGGAGCGCAACCAGTTGAGGTGAGCGTGAATGCGCATTTTAAAGGGGCCCCTTAAACCTACACTTGGGTCGCAAGTCCCAGGGGCTGTTTGCGCTCCTCTCCCTGCAACGCGATGGGCCCGGCACCCGCACGGTGAATCCATGGAATGCTAAGAAGCTTCGTCTCTTGTCGTCTCTTGTTCCGGCAAATTTAATGTTAAAGGAAATTTGTGTAATCATATATCACTGATGCATAAAAAACTAATTAAATAGGAATCTTGATACTTTAGGTATTTAAATTTTATGTTAACTGAAATCATATTGATTGAATTTATTTATATATGCAAATGTAATGTCTCTTTGTTTTAATGTTAAATATCAAGACCATTTACTGTACTGAAATTATTATAATTGTATTTCAATTTTTGTGTATGGTAGAATTGAAACTTCAGAAGAGTAACTTATGAGAGAATGAGATGAATATATACCAACCTGCAGAATAAACAATAATTGTAAGGTTTTATTTAATATATATAGCTGACAATTATAAATTGAAGTTTGTCGGGTTTGTTGTAATATATATTGATATGAAAATAACAATTATAAAAAAAAAATAAACAAACAACAAAAACCAATTATATGCATTAAATGATTATATACATCCATAAAATTAATGAAATAAATAAATAAATGCTTACACAAAAATCAATTCAAGTCAAGATACCGACCACAGGGCTGATTTGTGAATTTATGAAAAATTTCGGTCCAGCCAGTCACGAGCTCAGTGAAAAATACAAATATATGTATTACTCAATATTCTTGTTTTCATTTTAAACAAAAGTCTAATACATATATAAATACATATACACTGTGTTATATGTTTTAACTCATTGTCTTGCAAGCTTAATTATATATAATTATTTGTTTGTATTTTTATCATGATGCATTTCCATTTCATTGAGTTTCAAATCAAAATGATTCATAGAAGATGAATAGAAATGAAATGAAATTTTTTTAAAATGAAGAAAAATATATATATATATATTTATGAATATATTAGAGATTGAATACAATATTTTATACACATTTTGTTATTACAATATTTTATATATATTAAGCCATTTTAAATAAATATATATAAGAAACGTCATATTTGTTTTACAACTGATATTGCAAAATAGAAAATGATAGAAATATGATATTTAATAAATAAAGGACTGCTATAAATTAAGTATAAAGCCAATGTTAATTATTTTTCATATAAATAAAACCATAGACAGTAAGAAAATTGTTTTTATTGTATGTATTCATTGTGGATATCAAAATTATTAAATAAATTTATTACTAGCTGTTGTTTGCGACTTTGTCTGCCCTCGAATAAAATAAAATTCATCCATGTATAATATACATAGAATAAATAGTAAATCCATACATTTTATTTTATTAAAATTATAGACTGAATCAATGAACATGAATTAATTACTTTTGCAACCTTATATTCACGTCAAGAGCTAGCTTCACACTAATTCATGTCAACATTTGGCCAGTAGTTTTATAATATTACAATTGTAGACCAAACCGATTTGTATTTTGGAGTAAAAATTACATAATTTTCTAGAGAAAAATGTACCTTGTATGATAGAGAGAAGGCCATACCACCCGAAATATAATTTAAATTAACCACAAAATATATAAATTAAATCTGCCAGTAGCGTTATAAGCGAACAGACAACTATTGCCAAGAGGTCTGAGTCATACTTAACAGGTAGCAATTATTTTTCCAAGAATATTGAATGTACAGAATCGTAAGTAAATCATTTGACATTTGATGATATTAAAAAAATGTCATTAAGCATAAATTTAATGAAGCAAATAAAACATCGCAGTGACTTTACATTTAAATCTTTTCCTCAACAGTAATTCTACTCTAGTTATTCTACACTAGTTATTATATTCTAATCAATACTTTTTAATACTGAATACTAAACTAGACCGTACTCGCGCCTTGTCAAATTTTATAAATCTGATTTATATTTTTCGATATTTATGATATGATCAATGAATATGATTTTAACAATTAATATTTTGATTGAAAAACTAATTTGAGGATATAATTACATAAACATATATATTACATATAAATTGATGAATGATTGAATAGGTTTTTAGAGTGAATAGATTTTTACTAAGTTGATGCGCTTTACCACCTACGACTACATTACCACTTCCATCAGGTGGAATGTAGTCAAGCGTCAACTTAGTTTAAGAGTAAAAAAAAATAAATAAAAAAAACATTCAAGTTAATTGAAAATTTAAAAAATGAATCTTAAAATTTCCGTGACTATTTTTTAAAATCTGATTCATCGGAGCTCACTCAACTATCATGGCAACTACAGCTGGTAATTGCTATCTTCGTCTGACTGGTTATGTTACGTGCTAGCTTTCACTCTACCTTCAATATTTACCATACCAGCCAGCAACCCTTATTTGCGGCCAGATATTATTAGGCAATTTTATATCATAATAAACAAAATTAATATAAAATTGCTTTAATTTGATATATGAATCATAAATGTACGTTATAAATGTTTCATAACCATACCTGTTTACACCTGATTGTGAAGAAGTGCGGCCAAGTGCGCAACGTCAATACATACATTGCAGTGAAGTGGACGATATTTTATTTAATAAACAAGAGAATGAAATTCTTTCCAAAAAATCAATTAACAATAATTTACTTAGAAATACTAGCGGCCACATTTTCATAGGCAACCTGGTAGATATATATTCTTCTAATCTATACTAATATACTTAGTCTAGCTATAAATACTGTTAATCTTAAAAATAAACATTTTTAACTCCAAATAACATTTATTACTTTTACAGTATATTAGCTTAGTACATAAATATAAAACAATTAAAAATATATAAAGCTTATTCGAAGTGGTCTCCATTGGCTGCAATACAGTCCTTTAAACGTTGAGGCCAGTTATCAATAGAAGCACTTAATTAAATAATTAAGATCGGGACTAGACGACGGGCAGTCTTCAGCTCTGATGAAGTCCGAAACGTTCGCTTCCATCCAAGACTGCGTGGAACGAGCTTTATTACCAGGCGCCTAGTCTTGCTGGAAGGACCATACTTGGTTATTGAACATGGTGATGTTAAGGTCTCTGTCGACTAATTAGGAAGCTTCCTTAGAGCTTTGAGCATAAATACGGTTTTTGTTTGTTAAAATATTACTCAATTGTAAAAAAATTCTCTTTGGTAAACAAAATTTTCCTGTGCATTCCCTTTGCATACCGCTTCAGTAGTTGTTTTCGTCTGTTGTCGATTTTACCACCCTATTCTTCTTAAAATTATCAGTTAAAAAATTACCAGTGCTTCTCGTATAAGCTGCAAGTCCTAGGTGAAGAAGTAAGGTGCTATCTTCATTTCCCGAGATAAAACCTGTTGCTTTCGGACAGGATTTCTTCGAATTCTTTCCCTTAGTGCTTTGCCCACCTTTTTCATACTAATCGTGCTATAGGCTATATAACATCACGCTAAGATAAATAGGAGAGGAGCAGCAATAAAAAATGTTGCGAAAACGGCAAAATTCAAAAGTTTCCTTGCGTGTAAGTGAACGGTAAAAGTTACGCAAAAATAATGTATAAGAAAATTGTTCACCTCTGAAAGGTCGAAAAGAAAGTCCACGACAGTATATGTTTAGCTTTAAAGATTAACCCACTATAACCATTTTATGGTTATCAAAATAGTTCTAAAATAACGCATTATTTGCGAGGTCGTTTTAGTGAACGTGATGTTAATCCTTATCCAAATGAATAAGTTATTTATCACAGGCACTTATTTTTCAACAAAATCGCCCCTGACTGTATTTGATTTCAACCAATATGTAAGGAGTTATTATAGTTTTTAAAATGACAATAGTCAAATACCATACGCGGGCGGTGTGCATTAATGTGCGGGGTGTGGGGAGCGGTGAGTCGGTAGAGCGCTGGCCGACAGTTCTATATAGAATTCATTAATTCCACTTTGACATTTTTAAAATGTTCACTCATAAATAAAATAATTGAGTAAGAAATTGACAGTTAGATCAACTAATATATATATAAAAGAAAGTGGTGTTAGTTCAAATTTTTAATTCAAAAATGGCTGAACCGATTTGGCTGAAAATTGGTGGGAAGGTAGCTTAAAACCAGAAGACGGACAAACGATTCTGTTTAAATCGTTCGACTACGTTTGTTAATATATTTTATTGCGAATTAATTATTTATTTAGTTCCAACTAACAGATAATTGGAACTGTTATAAATAAACTGTTATAAAGCATGGATACTACCAACAATATTAAGGTAAAAATTATCAACTTTCATGCTTAGTCTGAACAGAGGAGTAAGCATGAGGAACCGCCATTAGAGAACTGAAATACTGATTTCAGTTCTCTAATGGCGACCACTGGGTCGAAGTGACACCGTTGGGACAAATGAAATTTATCCAATATGTGGTGGGCAGCTGCTTCTGCTATGATTGCCTATTTGCCTAACTTTTCCGTATTCGTAACGCTGTGTTCGCTTTTCCTGACCTATGGTATAGCATAATTAAAGAGAATTTATGTAAATTTTAGTTAAATGTGAAGATAAGTTTTAATTGTGATTCGATATTTCCAAGAATTATTCTACGTGTCATACACAAAAAAAAATAAACGAAAAAAGAATGTTCCTAAATTGATAATCTCAGTATTTTTTTTAATTTTCCTTAACTTGTAATAGTTTAACCCTGTCTGAAACTTATATTGCGACGTGAGAGAGGACTCACAAAGTAACAAATTATATCAATAAATTCATGGTAGTCTAATTAATTTAAATTAAAATGTCTATTTAGTATTTTAATCGTTTTTAAATGTACAATATAAGAGAATAAATATTAAATGGACAGCGGTAACCGTTTAATACTTTTTCTTTTCCGACATTTTTTCTTTGTCCGATTAATGTTTGGGAAATCCCACGGTAGAATTTTTCATTCTATATTTATATGATATTTAAATAGACTGAGAGACATGGTATTCATATTTTTTAATACATTTATAGTTTTATGGAGTAATGCCATAATAAAGGGTGTCGCGATATTTATTTCGTGGGTGCACTGCACCCTAGTTTTATACGTGCGTGTTTGAGTCCCGGATAAGACCGACGCGCCGCCCCTGCTCTATTGGCTGCATATCTACGCTGGAATAGGAATATGGTAGCAATGTAGAGATAGATAACCTGTTAAATCTAATAGAATAAATATATTCGTATGATGACGATTGATCAAGTATTTTTTAGATATTTACACTATAAAAAAAAATGTGTCAGTAAAGTGTAACTAAACTATACATATACTTAATTAGAATGTAGGTACAGCCTTATATCTAAATTAGCAAGTTGTTTTACAGATTTTTACGCAGAAAACTAAAGTAAACCTAATTAGATTAGGTATATATACATATATATATATATATATTTTAATCTCTACATAATAATAAGTGAATATACATGTAATATATCTAGGAAAGTATTAAAATACGGAGTCTTCCATTAAAAACGGTGGTAAAATAGATTTATAATATAAGCCCCTAGCAACGAGGTTCGCTAGGTGAGTAGCGCTCTGCGTCGCCTTGCCGCGTCGCTCGATACGTCAGGCGCGCGCGTACCGTGCGCGGCGCACGTCACACACGTCACTCTGACTGTATTACGATCAAATCATTGTTATTTCTCTGTATTTAGTTGTATTTAGTGCGTTTACTACTCAAGTTTAATTTAATTTCATATATTAATCCCTGTGCTTCCAGTATAATCAGAACATCGATACAAATAGTGAATTTTATTAGTCAGGTTTTGTTTTATTAGTCAGAAATAAGTGTAATATTACTTAGATAGTATAGTAAAAGCTAGGTTTAGGTCTAATTTAAATTAAAATAATATAAAACTTTACCTCTAAATTTTACAACAAAAGTTTTAGTTGAAGCATTTATAAAATGAATGAGATAGATTTAATAAAGGAAGTTGAAAAGCGCCCAATATTGTACGATAAATCTGTGAGTGGTTTTAACAAGACAAAATTAAGGGATGACGCCTGGAAGGAAGTGCAGGAGGCTCTTAACGTGTCGGGTACGTAGTGTTAGCAAATATGGGTTTATTTCTTTTATAATACCTTAGACAAACAGATTTTCATATTCAGATTTCATAAAAGAGCGCTCTAGCCAACACACACACACAGCAGACAGACACATCCAAAAGTGCTATACAAACAGTAGGTACATAATATAAATAAAGATATATCAATAAAAATATTTTGTTATAAGTGTCATTTTACCCTAAATAAAAATTTTCGAAACAAACTGCTCTAAAACACACACACATGGTCAGACACACCTATAAGACTCATACAATGTATATATTATATATATAAATATTTAATTATTTTGATAATTTAATTACAAAACTCAAGTAATTTAATTTTTGTGTTAATTTTTCGATTGATTCGATCAAACATACAAACAAGGCACGACACCTACTGTTGTTATGGAAAACGTCATATCTCAAAATAAGTTGACATATCCCGGGAAATAGACATATCTTAGGAATATAGTTCATATATCAACACGTCAAAATGTCAAGTTCCAATAAGTTAGTCTTTTGAAAACTTGTATGTTATTTTTCTTTGTTTTGCCTTTGGTGATTTTATATTGTCCCTATAATATTATTTTAATATAATGAATATGGTATATGGTTTGATAAATAGATACGTATTCAACATAAACCTGGGATCAGCTCAGACTGGCCTTCAGTGAAGCCCCGCGAAATCCTTAATTCCCAGTAAAACATCACGGATTAATTTGTACAGCGAAATAAATTTCAACCTTTGATTTATGTTTTCTGAATGTTTAGGGAGATTTTAGAATACATAAATTATTTTAGGACTTATTGCATATCCATGTATATAATATATTTATTCACTCCTAGCTATTGCCCGCGAATTCGTCTGCATGGAATAAATGCCCGTTTCCGTTGAAACTTTAAAATAAATAGTAGGTATATAAAAACATTCCGGTATTACAGTACTTAATGAAGATTATGTAAACATTTGATATAATAAATTGGTTTATTTTCTTAAGGTAGGTTTGTACCAACAGATTAACTATCACCGCCATCTGTTGAAAACTTAAAAAAATAATCAATATTTAAATAAAATTAGAAATAAAAACATCTCGGTCATTAATCGAAATAAAATATATATTTATTTAAAGTTGGACAAAGTTACATATCTTTGCAAAACTGAATTAAAATCGATGAAATAATTTCGGAGATTCGGACAGACATCGTGACACGAGATTTTTATACATTAAGATATATGTATATATTGTACATAAAGTTTTCAGTTTCTGAACACAATATCCTGCTAATCTTACAGTTATCCTCATGTCATCTATGTAACATATAATAAAACTGTAGAAGAGAAGAGAATTGACTGAAAACAAACAATACTTCCAGGGGTCTTCGTACAAGTAACACAAGAACAAATAAAACACTGGTCCGTCTGAGTATTGTCCGGCTTGCAGAAAAAACTACTGGACCGATTTTTATCAAACCTTATTTTTTATAAAGCTATTTATTAGTCCTCGGCAAAATACATAATATAATCTCTAATGCTTATTCTTTTTTTTTGTTGTGTTTGTTATTGTCAGGAGACGGTTCTTGGAATGAAAGAAGAAAAATTAAAAAGAAAATTAAAAAATAATAACTTAACGAACTCATCAACTTTACTAATATAACTTGATTACTTTCGTCATAACTGTCAGACGTTTGACAGTTGACGAGATTGATAAAATACGAGCTGCAAGATATCAAGACATCATCTGAAACAGATGAATCGGTGAAATTTATATTTTATTTTTATATAATTATTAATTTTACCAACTACATTTTAATATTCATTGTTAAGATATGACAACGTCTGTCGGGTCCTCTAGTAAATTTTAAATTAATATGCGGTTTTGAAAACTACAGTCTAATTACATTACTAATATGAATTTTAAAACTAAATATCAACTAACTAAAAATTTTGTTAAAAAATGCAAACGTTTTTTGAAGTGAAACTTAATTAATCTCTATGATTTTAAGCTCGATGACACGAAAAAGAGTCTTTAGAAAGAGACATACAAATAATTATATAGGATTACGCGAGAGAGAATGAGATTACACATTTTTTTTTGAACCTATATATTTATTTGAGCTTGGTATAAATAATTTACCTTAGAAGTATCTTCATGCTCCTTATACTCTATACTTATCTAATTCTCTCGTAGGTTACTCTTCTTAAGTATAAATTTTGTGTGTGAATTGCACACACACATTTAATTATTCAACTTCGTTTCAAAAAGTTTATTTGCGTGCTACACTTTCGTACGATAACAATCGTCAAAGCATTTATACTATAATAAATTATTTTAAATTATATAAATGTGTGTGTAATTATAATATTGCGATTAATAAGTATGTATATTTTTACAGAAGCAGAATGTAAGAAGCGTTGGCGCTCGCTCCGTGACTCCTTTATAAAGCTGCAGCGGACCCACGGCGGTCGCACTCGCTGGCCTTACTTACACGCCATGCGCTTCCTGCTGCCCCACGTGGAGCCCAAGAATGACACCCCGTACGTTTGATATGTGGAATACGAATATAATTTACTAATAAGGCATTATCTATCGATTTTGATAAAATTTCACGTGGTTTAAATGTATTGATTTATTATAATTTGAGTAGGAGTGGAGGGTTTTTAGGATCAAAGTGAATTACCAATAATAGCTTTCTTTTATATATAAATGAATTTGGTTCGGTTATGGCTTACTGTTTGACTTTGTTTTAAGCTGGGTTATTATTTAAGTAGGAGAGGAGGGGGTTGAGGAATTCACTGACAATAGTTATTCTATTAATAAAGGATGATGATCTGTTTGGTCAAAAGCCTATTCGGAAAAAGAAAGAAAGCCGAAGAATACACGGGTTTTAATAAAATTTGGCGTTCAGGTTTATTGGTACCTGAACTGGAGGGAGGGAGGGTTTTTACTTTTTAGAGAGCAAATGAATATACTGGCAAACTAGGTCGAATCTGTTGCAGAATCTCTTTTCGATCGAAATATTTATCTTTTGACTGATTTTCCTAATCTTCCTTTCTTGAATATAATTAAATGTGTTTTAAAATTTACTTTATGCTTTCAAATGGTCAGTTTTTTTAAAATTTTCTTTACATCCTATTTAGAATCAAACGAGAAACATCAGACTCAGAGCCGGAAGATGAGATACGCCATCGTCCAGGCCACTCCCTACCAGACTTGTCCTTCCAAGACTCCCGTCAGCTAGAGGATGATGAAGATTCCCAACCCGCGAAGAAGATGAGACTCAACTCAACTGACGAAGACCCATGTCAATGCAATAGAACAGATCCTGACGAGCTGTTTCTCCTAAGCTGTGCTCCAACCTTGAAGCGATTGAATTCGAAGCAGAATGCTGTAGCGAGGCTGAAAATCCAGCAGGTTCTTTATGAAGCTGAGTTTGGAAGTCAGATGGAACTTCCGTATGTGACTCCGGCGAGCGACTGCGGATATGATGCTGAAAATTCCGTTGAATAACAAATACTCATGAAAGAAATTTTTTATTTCGTCATTAATGAAATATTTCCTTGAAAATAATTCTCGTTACTTCTATGAGCTGTTTATTTGCCATTTTAATATTGAGTAAAGTACAAATATCTGGCAAAAACACCATTAAGACAGTGATATTTTAACAATAAATTATTTTTAGTAACAACTTTATATTTAAGTACTCATAATGTATTTTTTAGTAAGTAATTTGTTTTCCAAATGAATCTGAATGATTTATTTTACATATGAACAATAAAAATAATGTTTTTAATACAGATATAGAAAGTTTTATAAGCTGTGGTCTGTTTTTATAATCTATGCCTTGCACTATGTCTATTCGACATTCACTGTCCAATATCATTATATACACTTTAATATTAGTCATTATGTATTTAGTTTTATATTTCTCATTAAAGAACTGTATTATAAGCGCGATAACACATTTGGGGAGCCTGATCTTCCCCACTTTATTTCCAACTATTGCACCCGTTTCATTTTCAATTCTACTGCGCACTAACTGACCCCAAATATATCGAGTAAGAGTCTCCACCAATCAGATGGTAGCTCTAGCTCATAGCACACTAGCTGCCTTTTCACAATGCTATATTAGTTATTATATATTATTATTAGATATTCTTTACTCTACTTCACATTTTTAAGGTCAACTAGTCAGGCTAAATCGTATACTGAAATGCGGCCTTAGCTTAAATTTCTTCCAATTCCTCAGGGTATGTCTCTTTACATTCTTCCAGATGATAACGGCGACCACTAACCTCCAGGTAAACAGTCTGCTCGTTTTGTTTCTTTAAAATATATGTAAATATTAAATCCCAAACAACAATCATTAGTTGTTTTTAATACATTTTTTATAATTTATTTATTAATAATAGGTAATAAATATAAAAATTACCAATTATTTATGCTTGTATGTAATTTTAACAAGTTTTCAGCGAATTAATTGTGAAATTCAATATAAAGTTTCTTGAGCCATTTTATACCTAAAATAAATATAATAATAAGTGCTGTTGAGGTGTTTGTCTGTATGTTTTCAACTACTAGTTATTTTGTTTAGAAAATAGAGTAAGTATCATTTGAAGTAAGCTATTTTAATTAATTTTTAAATTAAAATTATTAAATCAACTTTTACAAAGAAATTGTATTTTATTTCGTTAACTTAAATCTTAATTATAAAATCCTTTCCATGGATCTGTAGCAAAATGGTATCTTTTCGTCGTTGCTTCTGTCTCTATATAATAAAAATATTGCTCAGATAATTTTGAATTGATTCCTATTTCTGATCTTTGTAACAAAATTATATGAATAATAACGTTAGGAAAATTTATTTAGGGTAATTCTTAATAAATAAAATACACGTAAAAATAAAAAAGTAGCTTTTGATAAAGTCTAAGATTTGTTTGTTTTTTTTTATATAGTTCGGGCTATTATTGACTCTGATTACTCTAGAAACTTACGAACGTTGTAATTTTAATAATGAATTATGATAACGCTGATAAGTTCCTACTTTATGAGTCTAGCTTGAAGTACTGTTTTCTTTATAACGAACTTTTTTTTTATTTATTTCTTTTGCTTAATTCATTATTTAGATAAAGATGTGTAAAGGCAAACCAAATTGTATAATAGTTAATACAATTTGGTAATTATTTACAAAATAATATACATAGAATTAATATTAGAATTATATTGGTTGCTATATTTTAGAAAGAAGCCTCATAGATGTCACCTTCGTCCTGATAAAGACAATATAGAATGCATCAATATAGAATCCATCAAAGCGAGAAGTGACACGCACAGAGTACCTACTATAAAGCGACCCGGCGGGACGGTATTTCAGAAGTAACAGCACTGCCCGTGTTGATGTTTTTTCATTTTATATTAATTTTTAATTAAAAGAAAGAGAAAGATAAATGATCAGAGAATGATCAATAATACCTCCTTTCTGGTACGTCAATAGTAGCGATCGATGGACTACGTACTAACCATGACCCTTTTCCTTCACGGAACAATAATGTCAACGTTCGTGGTCTAAGAAATATTTAGACCGGTAATAATCGAAATCGAAAACTGACATTAACGTTGATATATTAAATAATTACGTAAGAAAATCCGTAATTTTTTGTACATAATATTCACTGATTACCTTTCTTTTTTATAACAAGAATACCTTATAGGAAACTAATCGATTTTTATATAGTTTTGAATTGCCACCCGCTTTTCTATAGGTAATATGAAACTTTCAAAGAACTTGTAAGTAAATTCTTAATCTTGATATTTAAAAAGGGTACAATACTAAGCCTTAAAATGTTATAGCAAAAACTATTTGAAACATAAAAGTAACACATTTATACAAACATATTATAAATAATAATTTAATATGTTTATACAAATATATTAAAGTAATACATTTATACAAGCATTATTATACTATTGTAAGTTTTTGAACATATAGCATTTTACACATAAATATATATTTGAATACAATTAATGCAATAATTTTGACAACCTTAAAATAATAAATGAATAAGCTTTTTCTTTCTTCATTATTTACGCTGTGCATACATTTTAATATTATGCAATGGTTGCCAATACAACATTATAATTTGAGAATAGATGACACTAAAAAGACAAATTTATTAACAGATATTCAAAATTGTTGCCAGATTATTATTATTACTAAATGTCAGCTGATTATTGCGACTTTCCCATGAAGACATTTTAAAACTATAGTAGGTATTAATATTATTTTCAAAATCGATTTAGTAAAATGAGTATTACATTTTATTACGTAGTTCTGAAGTTTCTAGCGGAAACCATTCCCGACCGCTAAGCTATAATATAGGTCTGTTTCAAGGATGTTGCATTTCTCCAATAATATTTAATATAGTAATTAACATTTTAATAGATAAATTAATAAGTCATGAGAAAAAGTGGGGTTATCGGTTTAAATTTAATAATAAATACACGGAATCCATACTAGCATTTGCAGACGATCTCGCTATACTGACACGTAACCCTAAACAATGTCAGGTACTTTTAAATGAAGTAGAGGATTTCTGTACGTGGACTGAGGGACTGAGGACAAAACCCAGTAAATGCCACTGTCTGTGTCTGGGTAGACGAGACACCAAATATACCTCTTATAATCCGGGTCTTTCAATAGGCGGTCAAAGTGTTGCTACAATTACTGAAGCAGCCCCATTCAAATTTTTAGGTAAAAAAATAGATTACAAAGGTCGCACTCCATCTCTAGATATTATAGTCGATAGCTTTTTAAATGATCTTAAGAAGGTAAACGATCAACCAATCAGTAATATCAAAAAAGCTTGGATATATGACAACTATCTAACGTCACGTCTAAATTGGCCTTTTCTAGTTTACGATCTTAATAAAACCCTTTTGTCTAAGTTAGATGCAAACGTCATAAAGATATTGAAGTCGTGGTTTGGGCTCGCGCATTCAGCGGACTCTTCAACTTTATTCAGAGACCGAAACAATTTTGGGATGAAATTAAAGAAACCATCGGAGCTCTATAAACACCTAAGAGCTACCAAAAGACATATCATCGAAAAATCTCATGATGATATTGTAACATCTCTTCCAAAAGATAAAAATGCATCAGAGCTGGAGTCACGACTTCAATTCCATAAACAATTCATGATAGGTGCTCAAACAAATAAAGCAGGGTTAGGATGTAGCGGGAAAGTTCGAGATATAGACTTAACAAAATCCTTTATTCGGCAAGATGAAAACGATCAGTATCGAGTGCACGCGATGAATCTAGAAATTCAAAATGAGTGGGTGACCATAGGCGACTTTTGTATTCCATTAGCATTGAGGTGGCGCACCTTACTTCATGAGTGGTCTCCAGCCTTATTAAAATTCTATCTAAATGCATTCCAAATGACTCTCCCAGATCAAAGTAATTTAGTAAGATGGGGTAAAGCTACCGAAAAGTCTTGCAATATCTGTGGGGAGGCGGTAGGAACGGCTAAACACTTGTTGGTAGGGTGTAGGGTGCTATTGGAAAAAGGTCAATACTCGCGGCGCCATGATAAAGTATTGGAAATCATACGTGAAGCGGTTAGTCTTTCAGTAGCTAGAGCGCAAAAGGGTATAACAACCACCAAAAGATTCATAGAGTTCATTAAAGAAGGCTCGTCTAAAAAAACAAAACAAAAGCCTCACTCTATCTTAGAGGCGGCTCGCGATTGGACTATAATGATGGATACGTATGAGAAACAGTATAGAATTCCTGAGGATATTGTTGTCTCGTCATCCAGACCGGACATATTCCTGTACTCTAGACAGTTAAAGCGCGTGATACTTGTGGAGCTTACTGTTCCGTGGGAAACTAACATTCCCAAAGATCACACAATTAAAGTAAACAAGTATTACGAACTGACCAACGAACTGACCAGGAATAGGTATATAGTTAATTTGTACGCGGTAGAAGTGGGAGCGAGAGGTATAACAGCGAAATCTCTCTATAACCTACTTAAAGATCTTGGCCTCTCTAGAACTATCATCAGTACATTTCTAGAACGTACTTCAAGGGCGGCATTATTAGGTTCATTCCAAATTTGGTTAGGTAGGGAAAGGAGCGCAACCAGTTGAGGTGAGCGTGAATGCGCATTTTAAAGGGGCCCCTTAAACCTACACTTGGGTCGCAAGTCCCAGGGGCTGTTTGCGCTCCTCTCCCTGCAACGCGATGGGCCCGGCACCCGCACGGTGAATCCATGGAATGCTAAGAAGCTTCGTCTCTTAGTACATTTATAGTTCTAATAAATAAAAAAAATAAATCAAATAGGTACAAAGTAAGAAAATATTTGTGGATGTTATGTGCGTGCTTTGTTATTGTGCGCGAGTGTGTGATAATAATGTAATAAATTTATATCACATTATTATTTAAGATTTTTCAATTTTAAGCAAACAATTACAGAACAGACGCTAAGCGTTGTATAAACATAAATAAAAGTCATTGTTATGATAATTTAATGGCAATTTGCAATCAAATTTGCAATATTGAATAATTGTTATCCGATATATGATTATATCCTAAGGCTGCTTACACACAGTACCTGAATTCGATTAAAATCGAAAAATTAAGGTCCACAATAGCCATATAGTACTATTTTATGTTCAAAGATCCTCTCTCGTAGACATAGATTAGACCTCTCGGTCAAGGTGTTCGTAGGGATGGTTATGTTGTACTATACTTCGGCTAGACGTCAGATGTCGCTGTTATACTCGACTGCGACCAACGACCTATCCTTGTAACAGAATTCTTATTTTACGTGTTTATTAAGATTATATTAATCACAATAGATTTATACTTTGTGCTTTAAACTATATTTTATTAACAAACAATCATAGAGAAAATGTTATTATAAATATTTACCAACATTTAAGAGAGATACACTAATCTTACACTTGGCAAAGATATTGTCTTTAATATTAAACATAGATTGAATACAGATACGTAGATAATTAGTATATAGATATAGATAGAAAGTATAATGAGTGAAATAGTCTTTCATTCTGAATGATCTGTCTCCCATTAATTTTTAGGAAGCCAGTAAAAACTATTATTTACGAAATGCTAAATATCGGACGCTAAATGATATCGACATGACGGTTTCCCAGAAGTCGTAGGTTCGAATTCAGCTTGTATCAATACCTTTTGTTAATGTTATATTCTTAACTATATTGTTTCCAAGACAAGTGGGACAATATATAGTATATTCTAGTTTTTATTACTTATCCATTTGGGAACAAACGCGTTTAGAGCAGTTTGAAGTTGGGAAACTTAATATGAAAGATGACTCTTATGTTAAGTGACTTAAGTGACATAACTTTAAATATATTGGTATCATTATTATTGTTCTTTAAAAACTGTTTAGAGATGTAGTACAACTACTGTGCAGTTGTGTCGAAAATTCCTGAAAAAGCGGGAGTGAGCTCGTTATATAATTTTGGACTAAAAATCGGGACGTCCTGAAAAATCGGGACGTCTCGCAACGCTAGCATCTCCTGTTCTAAGTATGGTTGTCTATTCAATCCAATCCACTTCATTTGTGAAAAAAAAGAATTTTTAGAACTAGGTACTCATTGCAACTATTTTACATATTCAACGTTCTTTCTTCTCCTTGATGATAAAAAGACCCATCTTCCTCTCTGGTACTTGAAATCCAAAATTTGCTTACCCAGGACTATCTGCGTTCTTCGGCCGACTATACTATATATATATATATATATATTAATAGATAATTTAATTTCAAGAAACGTATTATTTTTAAAAATAAAATATTATCCGTTTTTAATTTCATAATTATTATTTTGAAATGAAAGAAAACCACTTGAATTTTAACCGCCGAAGAAGATTCCAAAAAGGTACCTAGTGTCATTTCTGTTTTTGGCGGTGAATTAAGTAGCGACATCTATGATGACAAATAAAGTAGAGTTCTTGGTTATAACGAAAAATAAGCACTTTTTTCTGTGGTATCTATGGAGCGGGTGGGTACTGGGACTCACCCTGGAAGCACTTTTTAAATTCTGTCACCTATACTACACAAACAAACAAATTGAAAAATAATATATTAATGATTTTCCTATTCTAATGCTTACGAATTTTAAAAAAAACCTCTTTTAAAAATATAATATTTATAAGCAATAAAATCTACAAATATCGATAGAATGACAGTTCATCTATATTTGTTTGAAATTGTTGTTATAAAGTTATTTTATTTATGTATGAATACTTTGTTTATTGTATAGAAGTAATTGAGCATCAATAATAAAAACATATCAACGTAATTACAGGCATCACAGTTATTTAGATATGATGATAAAATGATATAAGTACCGGTAACAAATAAAACAATGGAAAATCAAGAATTATTTTAATAAGATATGCTTTATATATAACATCTGACAATATTACATCGATGCTTAAATGTAAATTATTTTTAATTACTTATAAAGCGCAACATCGAAAAATGTTTGCTTACTAGAGGCAATATTTTAGCGAAACTTATTTATTAATACCTATTAAATTATTTTTACCTGTAAAATAAACTATTACGTATGAAAAAGTATAGATCTATTCACCTACTGATTATTTAAGCATTTATATATTTAACGTTAACAAGTACGAAATAATAATAAAAATAAATAAATAAAAAGTTTTGCTTTATTATTCTTAGTTTAATTATTCAAAAAAACATTATCAATGTATAATTTTTTTTAAATATATTATTTTTACGAATCAAAGTTCATTTTTGTTCTAAATTTCTGTCACATTCAATAAATTAGAGCTTTGCTTTATTATATTCTAAAAAATCAATAATCATGTATTCAAGCTATTTTTAAATAGCCATTAGGTAAATATATTATCTTACGAATCAGGGTTTTTTTAGTTTAAAAGTTTGATCGAGAATGTCATTTAAAATATTGTCCGATTTAACAGACAATAACAGTTCATATTACATCGTTAAATACTTCTGAGTTGTTAAAAATCTCTAGATCATGTTACATAACTAGAAATATAAATAAACTTTTTCATTCGTAATATAATTTGAACTAAGCAACATCAGCAAAAAAAAAATACACACTGTTTATTACCAATCATTCTGCAATTACAAAATAATTAACAATACATTTAATTTAATAGTAATTATTAATGTAACGTACATTTATTTAACTTTACATAATTCCTGTAATAAAGAAAATGGAGTTATTTCTTAAACTATATTTATGACGCACACATACAAACATTATATATTATGTACAGTACTACATGGGACATTACAGAAGTAGACTAACTGTAGGGGCCGTGTGTGTTCCTTCATTCAAGGTCGTTTGATTATATTTCTTTATTAACTCCAGAAGAACACCATTGGTCCAGCCAAAACCGTCCTGCACTCCATACTCCCCCCCACCCCCTTGATGGCCTGGCTTAACTACGCTGTATTTCTCAAACATCTTTTGCCAAGTACTGAAACCAATATAATTGGCACGAATCCATAAAATTGCACGTTCCCTCGCCAATTGCTGTGCATCATCATTTCCACTTGAATCTAATCCACCGATTAAAATACTTTGCATGGGTGGCCAAGCGTTAGGGAAATCCCATTGCTCACCGGAATGTAGAAGAGAAGATGGAACACCCCCGGGGAAATCAAGAGCCCCTGATGACTTGAGATACTTAACCAAGCGAGCAGCATATTTTGGTATAAATCTTTCTTCTATTGCTCCTGCCCATAGCGGGGTAGCACAACTGGGATAGAAATGTTTTCGTGGGGATCTGGCTTGTGCATCATAATCGTACCATACTCCATCCACGGAATCATACATCACATTCGCAATAGCATTTCTCCAATATGATGCTAAAATCCACCATTTCTGTGCTCCATTTTTATCTTTTAACGTATTCCGAAAATTACCCACGATTTCTAAAGCACCAGCAAATATCGCATTCAAATCCACCGGTATAATACGAGTAGCGTGTACATCTGATAAATTTCCAATAACTTCATTGGCAGCTGTAACAAACCAACGCGAAGAAAAATCCCAACCACTCTCAGCAGCACTCTTCATTTCATTATAAAAATCTTCGCGTCTGTCCTCATTTGGAAAAGTTTGAGCGCTTGTATAATCTTCGAAATATGATTCTGGACGAGGACCTTTTCCAGTTTTATCCGCGAAATATCTCAGTAATCTATATCTTTTTCCCCTAATTTGTATGTCAACTTTTTTATTTGATAGCCAATATTGTAATTCCTTTTCCACTGTTCCAACATGTTTCTCTAACCAAGCTATATCTTTGGTTTCCTCGTAATAGCTAGCCACCATCGCTGCCAGCAGCGGAGGTTGACTTCGGCCTAAATAATACACACGACTACCATTTGGGATATAACCATATTTTTCCACTAAATATAAAAGATTTTCTATCATACCTCTCGCGGTCTCAGTCATGTTACTTATAAGAAGACCACGAATGATCCATAAGGAGTCCCAATAGTACAATTCTTTGAACCGTCCTCCTGGCACGATAAATCCGTTTGGCACATATAGGTAACTATAATGATCTGGGTTCAGTTTAACGTTATTTTGTACTTTTCTTCCTAATTTAGCCCAGAGACCAATTACATTTTTGGTAAAGTCCTTCAAAATAGGATCAGATATTTTATCCAGGATCGGTGGATTTGGATCAAAATCGGGTGGCATCCAATTTTCAAGTTCATTACCTTCCTCAAAATTTTGGTCAACAAAATTAAGAAGTTGCTCGCGCGACGGGTTATTATTTGTTTTTTCCATAAGTGTTGTAAAATTGATTAGGGCTTCATTTGCAGATCGTTGTATTTTAAGGTCAACGAACGTTTTTGAATCAGGAAAAATACGTGATAGCTGCACTGTATGGAGAAGCTCCCCTGAGCAATAAATAGAGGATTTGCATGCTGGAACCACGGTCAACGCCTGCGCATAAGCACCTAGCAAACCAAGCACCGGGTACAGGGGCGCATAACGAATTTTTCGTAAAAACATACTGATATATTTCGTCGTACACTACCCGGTGAGAGCGCTGCAACTATGAGTAAACATAACCTTTGTACACCGTCGTAAGAACGAACTGAGCGGGTAAACGTCCGGCCCGCTACTAGCACAAGGAAACACATAGCGTGAATGATCCGAGAGGATGGAATGCTATGGGTCAGCATTTCCTGGCCTTGCGCCACAATGCACTGAGACACACATTTCACATTACTCAATAAAGCTATATCAGTGTTCAAGATAAATACGCGAGTTTCATATTCCGCTGCAGAAATATAACTGAACTGTCACTCTGACGTTACAATGTTAGTTATTACCGGCTGCTTGACTTTCATTGTTGATTGGCGCTAATTATCTATCGGCCAATGACATTATGCGCATGCGTGAGTACTCATACATTTTGTAAACGTCAAAAGTTTAATTTTACGATAAAAACTCCTATATATATATATAAGTACTTTATTATTAGGTACTTATCAGTGAGTTTATAGGCATTTAACTCTAAGAGTATAAACTAAGTGTTAGGCCTTTATTTGAGTTGATAATAAAGCCGTGGTTTACTATACCAGACTACAGACTACAGTGAGGCGTCATAAGTGAAGAAAGTTATACCTACTGATGTTCCTGTTTCTATTTCTAATATTCGTTATACTTACGGTTAGTATGAAGTGCAAATTATATCTTTTCTCAACAAATTTCAACAAAAAACAACAAAATATTATAAAATAGTTGTTTATGAAATAGATATAATATGAATGTGCCCAAAAAGCAATATTATGAATATGCGAATACATAATCCTATTTTTAAAAATCATCCGGCATCACATATTAAAGTACAAATTATATAGAACAAAGAAATATATGAATTTGTTAAAAATTTAAATGACAGACATTTTCATTTCGGTGATTTAAGTTTTAGTTTATTGGATACTGTTTAAATATTAACGAGGGGTACAGGAGTTACGTTTAACAATAAAAACAAAATATTATTCTTAACACAAATATTTTAAAAATACCTTTATTTATTTATTTAAATATATAACAAAAAAAAAAACAACGTAAAAAGAAAAATAAGTACTTAAAATTCGTATACTTTTTTATGTAATTTGTATGCTATTACATTTTATTTAAAAGTATCGTAACATTTAAAATACTTAAACATAATATCAATATAATTTATAAATGCTTAAATATTGATATGAATGTAATTAACTATTACTTACTAAATAATATATGCCTTTTAAGTTACAAACAATAAATAAGGCACAAAAATAAGTGTTCGTATAACTGTTATATCACAAGAAGCGGAGTTATATGCAAATGTAGGTATATGAACATAAGTTCTAAGTAAACGCGGGAAATCCTTCGCTTACGAAGGCTTACGAAAGCCGTGGTAGCCCAACCTATCCGCCTTATACTGGCTCGATCTAGTTTAAAATTTATTGGATATTATTTATACGTGAAGTCATTATATGTAATTAATATTAAGTAAAATAGGCTAATATTATAAATAAATTCGTATAATGCTATCCTCCTCACTCTTCGTATCACGCTATCCTGCTCACTCTGATGGCACATAATAATAGCTTACTTTATCTATTTTTAAAACTAAAGGAATGTTTATACAATATCACAAATAGTATATGGACATATTTCCAAAATAAGGAATTATATACCATTAAATATAATATTATCTAGTTCTTCATTTCTTGGCTTTAAAATGTATTTTTAAATGTTTGATGAAGACTCTTCTCATTGCTGAGAAACTGATGGATTCTCCGTAAAGCCATATGGTAATACGGATAGGTGATCCTCAGTCTGGTCGTACAAAGTCATCTTGTGTCCATATTTTGAAAGAAACTCCAATACAACACCATTGGACCATCCAAAGCCCGTCTGAACTGTATACTCTCCACCACCACCCAGTCTTCCGGGAACCTCAACGTCATATTTTTCAAACATTTGATTACTTGAATTGTAGCCCATGTAACAGGACCTTACCCAAGTCTGAGCAACTTCAAAAGCTGCCTGTGATCCTTCTTCGGTTCCTAAAGCCTCTAAAGCATTCACCATCACACTTACTAGAGGTGGCCAGGCATTTGGGAAGTCCCATTGTTCACCGCTACGAACTAGAGAAACGGGGACCCCACCAGGATAATCGATACCGCGAGAGTTACGCAACCACGAGAGAATACGTCCAGAGTTCATTTTAAGGAAACCTTCATCAGCTACTTTCATCCATAAAGGTGCAACATTGCTCGGATAGAAATACTTTCTGTGTCGATTATTTGTCAAATCCCAGTCGAACCAGATCCCATCCTCCTTATCCCACAGTACTTCTCTTATATTATACCGCCATTGTTTGGCTAAATAAGCCCAGTGTACGCTTTTGCGACCATTATTCAATAGAGCTTGGAAATTTGCCATATTTTGTAGCGCGTTTGCAAATATCGCGTTAAGATCCACTGGTATTATATCAGTTACGTGGATAGTTGTCAGATTTCCTTTATTGTCTCCATCGCTATTGATAAACCAACGAGTTGAGAAGTCCCATCCACTTTCAGCCGCACTCTTTAAATCTGTATAGAATTGTTGTTGTCGCTTTGGACTTTCAAACCCTTGAGCTACGTTGTAATCCTCGTAATATGATTCAGGTCGTGGTCCTGTACTGGGTGCATAATATCGTAAAAGAGTAAATGTTCTGTCGTCTACATTGAAGGTAATTATTTGGGTGCTCAACCAATACTGCAATTCCATTTCAAGAGCATCTATATTTTCTCTAAGAAAATCTAAATCGTTTGTCTTTTGTATATAAAGATCCATCATGGCTGATAACACAGGTGGTTGACTACGTTCTTGATAGTACCACCTACTTCCATTGGGTATGTGTCCAAGTTTTCGTACTAATTCTATAAGGTTCGATATAACTCCTTTAACTGTATCTTTCATCTCACTCACCAGAAGACCCTCTATAATCCAATAAGTGTCCCAATAATAAAGTTCTACAAACCTTCCACCAGGTATAATAAAACCATTTGTCACTGGAATTAAACTGAAGCGTTCAGGATTTTCAAAAACTATTGATTTAACTTTCCTACCGAGGGTCGGCCAGATATCATTTAACGTTTGTCCGAAAGCCCTGAGGTTCGTATCTCGAATATCGGCAATAAACTCTGGATTTTTATTATAATCACTTGGTGTCCAAGGTTCTAGTTCACCAATTCTATCAAAATGCTTTTCGACGAACTCCTGAATTTGTTCCCGTGATGGGTTATTGTTAGTTTGGTTTAGAAGAGTGTCAAACGCAGCGAGTGTAGTGTTAGGATCATTCCGCATTTCTAGATCAACAAATGTCTTCGAGTCAGGGAAGATGCGTTCCATCTGAACATGGTGCAGGAGTTTGCTGTTGCAGTAGACGGGTTTGTTGCAAGATGGTGGCAGTTCATCGCCGTACACTGTTGCTATGGCTAGTGCTATTAGTAACAGCTTCATCTGAAATCAATAGAAAATAATGTTGCAATAAAAAACACGCAATTATCAATCTAATTAGTTTAACAATAATTTTAACATTTTAAATACATCGAAAAAAAATATGTAAAATTCATAATTTCTTTATTTACTATGTTGTTTGTTATGTTTTACAATGTTTCATTATTCATCTTTTCAAATGTTAGGACTTTTGGAAGAATCCTAGCAGATGTCGCTACTGCTCAGTAAAGGTTATATAACATAGAATGCTAAATTCATCGAAGCGGGTAAGGATACGGTAGATTAGCTAGAGACGCAGGCCTAGTCCGTGTATACTATTTTTTGGTTCTATATTTATTTAAAATGTTAATAAGCTTAATTGATGCTTAATGCCTAAATATGCTAAAATACTTTTTTCAAATATTAAAAATATGTTACCAAAAAACTATTGTACATAAATAAAAACTTTAAAGAAAATCAAACACATCCTAAGCTATTAAAGTTCAAGTTTACATGTTAAATGATTTGAGCAATTTATTTAAATATTTAATCTATCATAATAGCTATAACTCTTAAAAGATTTAAATATATAATTTTTTGTTGATTTTCCATTTTTTTATTTTTGTAGACGTAATTTGGACGTTAGTTGCCTTATGATTAAAAACTATAAATCACGATATATTTAAATGGTTATATATCTCAGTAAAAAAACCAATATTTTTATCAAAAATAGAAGCTAGATTTGAATGTTTACGTTCTCATTTATGTTTAATTTAAATAATATAAAAGCCTTAAGTATATTACTAAAGTTAATGTAAAAACTTTCATTTTATAAAACGGACAACAATTAAAGAACAATATTTATACATTACTGTATGTTATATTTTTTACATAATAATAATAACAGGAAGACGAAATACGAGTAGATTTCAAATTTAGCATCTGTTTATAATGTGGTAAGGCTTAAAGAAACAAAGTATATAAAGAATTTGCAATGTCTGTATGTCTGTAATTAAAATGTCCCATAATGATAAAGGGTTAACGTAAAGAGTCCTAGGTTCAATTTGAAGTAGTGTCTACAAAACGAGTCCAATTCACAGTCCGCTATACGCTGTAAATAGTACGCTTACAGATAATATTGCGCCCATTTCATTATCCAATTTACAGCGCACGACTGGACCCCAAAAAAGATGCACCGATCTGATGGCAGCACTAGCTCAATAACAGCCTTTTCGCAATGCGATATTATTACCGTATTTGACCCAGCGTTCGGTAAATTACAAAATGGCTAGTGTTATATAAAAGAATAGTTACAAAATGTCTCGATGCTAACACGATCCATAGACATGTGAGTAATCTTAATATGATGACACTAAGGTCAGTTTAGAAAAGAATATATAAATATTAATTGTTCACGCGCACTACACGCATCGAACACTATAAAATATTTGCGACTTTTTGATACTTGTCCTTCGTTCGTCCACGAGTTGACTGTGCGCTTACTTTTAAAGGTCGACACACAATACATGCCCTTTATTATTATTAAGAAAACAATTCCCGTTTTTGATATTATGTAATCCTTGTTTCGCCGGTGTGTGTGGATTTTCACAAACACATAAGTACAACTAGACTCCGACCAACAATATGTGGAACACAAAGCAATGTCCCGTGTGAGAAACCAACGTAAAATTATTAAAACGATGTTTATTTCATTATCTCCCAATTAAAAAAAGAGTAGTCTTCTTCTATTAGTGTTTACAGATACAATAAATATAATAGTGTTTACATAAATAGTCTTCTCAAGAGCTGAGATAGAGATCTAATTGATATAGAAGTCGAACCGGCCACTGTTGATATCGAAGCAGTGAAGTGGAGTACTGATGGACCAAGTAAGTGTTGACTTAAGACATCCAAATAAACAAGATGTCATAAAAGTCATTAAAAATGGCGGTAAATAACTAAACAAAGGTAAGTTTTTAAGAGAAGCATTGGAATAACAAAACCGTCATTATTTTGTTATAATTAGCATTATTTATGTTAAACTGTTTGGACACGCTTTATAATTAGTGTCTTTATTTTAGCTTTGTCTATTTTAATATGCAAGTCGTTTGTGTCATATTCACATTACGTGTTAAGTGCCGAACACATTTTAATATCCTGCACCATATTTTGTTGTGTATAATAGTAAGGTTGGAAATAGAAATTCAACTTAGCTGTATACTAAATCTCAAATGTCAAACCGTAGATTTAGTAAAAAACAAGAACCCTCATAACTTGTGTTGTCTTAATTTACTGTCATCAATTTTACCACAAACGCCATCTTGTTTTACAATACAACACATATAAGTTAAAAACACATATACAATACAACACATATAAAACTTTGGATCACCAATCAATCAACAATCAATTATTGGGTAATTTCCACTTACCCCATATATGTTTCAAAAAACACAACTCTGGTTGGAATATTTTGTTTGACAGATAAGTGGTTTAGGTTGTTAACATAAAGTATACTTTTTGCGCTTATACTTGTATTTATTTTTTAATTTATATTTTTTGTAATCGTCTAGGTCACCTTTAAATACGAAAATAAACAAGTTAAAGGTTTTATGTTGTAGCTACCTCAATGAATAATCTTAAACAAACAAAACAACCTTGCGGTGTTAAGAGATTGTGACAAAAAGAAAAACAATACATTTTAAGGGTTTATTGGTGTAAAGCCTCTAGACTTAAACAAATAAAGTAGTGTTACAATTTTACGAGGCGTCCAAAACATTAAATGTATTTAAATATACTTAATTATAACAACACTAGCTCTCGTCAACAATTTACGATTTAATGTTTTATGTACAGAATTTTCCCTCGTTACTATTTTATTATATGTATTGATGACAATAGCTGTAGTTTATCACCCATATAAAATCGTGGTTTAGAGCTAGTACTTAATTAAGTTATATTGATTTGAATGCTGGCCGTAATTCCATCTTAAATAGCTATGTTAATACGAAACATGATTCAGCTTTGTTTTCACCACATGTGTTTTAAATCTTTCACTTTATATGTATGAATAGTTTATACATGAAACACCATTAAAATACGATGGACACATTATATATTTTAATCAAAGGTAATGTTAGTCGGGTACCGATTATTTATTACAAACTCGGAGAGAATGTACCTAAACATGTCGCGAACATCTGATACATATTAAATACGTCTACACTCTACACATATAAATCTGATCACGAACATATTAAATATTTCATACTATATTTAAAATAACTTCTTAATAGTAATAAACAATGTCAAAGAGAAATGCTAAGTGAAAAATAATAACGATTTCGTAAATCTTGTTTGAATTCGACTCCCTATAATATTAAAAAGATGACATTTTAAGGGTTGACATAAGAATAACTGACAACTTTGACATTTCAAAATGGCCTTGACCTTACAATTATATACCATTAATACAGAGATAATAAAGATTTATGGTTCCTTTTGTAGACACTTCTCATAGATATGATATATCAAATAATACAAAACGATTAAATTCCAGGAAATATATAATATATACGTCCTATTTTCCTTTCACAAGGTTTCTTTCCAAGTCGTCAATGACATAAATATTATTATTTGTGAGTATACGGACATATAAACGTGTATTGTTTAAAATGTTATTTGTACATATAATATTTGTACACAGAGTATTTGTATGTGAATGTATTTCTTTATCTTTTTTAAGTACCTAAAACCACGCTATACCTCTTGTCGTTTACCCAAAAACCTTTAGAAAGAAAGAAATTGCTCTTTAGCAATAAGGCTACCTGTTATGATTTTTTTAATATTATTTTTTTACTGTTTTATATTGATATACAATAAAGAGTACCGTATCGTAATATATATCGAAATTCCAAAACGACACCATACTTATTTAATATTAATCTAATATTAGGCCAAAAAACCCGTATCCAACTAAAAAAAAAATATTTTAGAAGCTACAAGTTTTTGTTTAGTTTTAAAATATTCAATCTTATACGACCTCGTCCTTCACCTTGCTATCAGTGGTCATGTTTTTATTATCTGCGGCTCATTTTAGCATATATATTATTATATCTAACATATTGTTCGTTTTTAAATCACTTCCATAATTGAATTATAATATTAGCGGGCTGTGTAAACTGTAATATCAAATGTGAAAGCAGAGAAGATGGCGTGAAGTAAATGTTATAGGAATCTTAAGTACGGATAGTAACATAGTTCTTATTTGAGATCCCTTTTTGTCCTTATGTTTTATCCCCTATCCCTCCCTGTCTCTCTTAACTTCCTCTATTCCTAAGGGCGGCAAGGCTTCATCAAGTCACACTATAGGTACTGAAAAATTTAATTAATTATATTGTAATTAAATGCTCTATATACTGTTCATTATTATATACTTTAATTGTTTTTTAATAAAAATAAAATCCGATAGTCTCCATAAAACAAAACTTGTATTATCAATAAAGTTTATTCTTTTAATTTATTACTTATACTTCACAATTTATTATTTTATGTATGGAAATTAATATTGTAAATATTAATGGTGAAGTTTCCTTCAACGAGTTAAAGATACGACATTGGTTTGTTTGTTTAGGCTCCAAAGTACGAACTTCCTGAAGACAATTTGGTAGTTTTAACCTTATTATATGACCTACACATATCACGTGTGTTGATATTCTAGTCACGTGGATGTATTGCCTTGAGATCGTAAAAAACTTATAAAACTACTAAAGACAATAACAATAATTGATTGATAAATTAACTTATAAAACACCCTCAAATTTTACGCGAATGATAAAAGGTGATATTTGTTATAAGTTGTAGCTGACTGAGAAGATTTTTCTTTCATTGAAGATAAACAAATCAAAGAAGTGCTGAAGTCTGGAAGTTCAAGCCCTTCTAAATATGAAAGCGTCATTGAAATAGCAGTGGCGATACTATTCAAGATATCTTTCCGGTACGACGCCTCACTTGAATTATAATTTGTTTTCATATATCAATTATGAAAGACTAAAAAGTCTATACTATGAATAATTTTAATTTCATTATTAATTTAGAAAACTATCCGTGGATTGTTTTCTTGGTTCTTCTTCATAGACTTACACTTCAGAACCGTGCAAGTAGAGTCTGACGTTTCGTAAGTGAAATGTATTATAAAATGAAAAACTGATTTTGTTCGTATCAATCTCTCCCTCTTTCCCTCACCAGGTCATAGCCACCTTACTCCATACCCTCTTATTCAAGATGTTGCATTATATTGACTGTTTTGCAGAACAGGAAAACCGAAAATAAGAAATGAAAAGAAAACGAAAGCAAGAATGTATGTATTCTATAAAAAGATAACAAGATTTAGTTTATAAGGGCATTTTATCTGATTTTAAATAAAGAAATATAATAAAATTAGTTATATTTTTTTATAAAAACTAAATTGAAAACTAATGATGTCATTTCATTCTTAACTTATATGTCGCACAATAAACTATAAGTACCTATTGTCTGTTTATCACTCATTGAAAGTTAGACGAACAAATATTGTATTAAAATAAATTTATCATTGTATTTTAGCTTTTATAATAATAGTGAAATGTGACTCCGCGTGAGTATGACTTTAATCGAGCTTAACTCCGCCATTTTACATACATTCTAGTACAGAATAAAATATAAAAACTATGTACTATAAATGAACCTAAATTATAAGTTCATTTATAAAAATATTAAAAAACTAGATTACGTAATAAAGTTCGATTCGGTAAACATAAAATAGCGGTACAATATCGAAATCTATCGAAATTATTTCACTTATAATATTATTTCAGTCCTTAGTGCATACCGGTCTAAGGTCGCCATCTTGAATTTATTGGGATACAATGACGCTTAGATGATTGAAATATTAAAAACATATTGATCTATATTTATTTTTATGAAAAATACTTATGTGAGAAATGTTAGGACATAAAACATGTCAATATTTATTATCAAAAGACTTTATCTTTCCTCAAAGATATAAATTACAAGTCTACATTGTTGGGGTTATTCCCTGCTTAAATTATATTTCTTTGTGTTAAATATTATATTTATGGGTATTAAAAGTTTTCTTTTGGCAATATTTTTTTTAAATTTTATATTTACTCTATTTATAAAATATAAGTACCTATATATACGTGTCATGGCAGATATAGTTTGCATAGCAAAAAGTTTTGATCTGTGATTTTCCTCCTTTGAAAAATTACTCTTATCTGTATAATTCAAGTAATTACAGAAAAGGAAAAATTAATACCAAAGTAGTATAATATTAAAAATTATTTTAGTTTAGTTTTAGTTACGACTTAGTTACGGATTAATCTTAACCTGATCGTACGAATTTACGTAAGTTTTCTTTCTAAGCATATTTTATAATAATATGTAAACAATATCTATGTTGTTGTATCAATAATATTAATATTTTGTAAGCTTCATTTTTGTTTTATATAGTCAAAGTATATTTATCAACGATCAATGTGAATCATGACTAATTTCTTAATATATGATACTCACCTAATATATAATTCTTACAATGTTTGTTAACCAGGAAACACTAACCAGTATCTTTTTTCCTTAAACCAAGTTTAAAAATGAAGTCTATTCCAAGTTGCAACGTATATTTCAGAGCATTTAAATATAATAAGAATATAGGTGTGGGTAAAAATAACTACCAGTATAACAGCTCTATTTATAAAAAAAAAAAGTAGATTTAATAATAACCTGTATACGTTTTTTTTATAACATTGGTATTTCCTGTAATTCCGCGGGAACTATTTTAAAACTCCATCTTGTATTTCAACTACCAAAACGAAGAACGGTAGCACCACAACACAAATGATACAAGGAGGGAAGTATCTGTGAACTCAAGGTGCATTTAAGTTTGTTAAGTTTTTAATTTAATTGTCATGAAAAAAGTTTTTTTTTCCATCGCAAATATTCAGTATTTGTTATACTTTCAGTTTTTATTAGTACGTTACACACTCATGTATATTTTTTACATTTATTTATTTACTCAATAAGTAGCTAAATTTTTTTTTAGCGTTTAGTGCTAAATCATATCTTTTATCAGATAAACTTTAACCGTAAAAACACAGTGGAGGTCTTAGTTTTATAATAATAATAATAATACAACAATAGGGCTTACAATCAACAAAACATTATAAGGTATGCAACCCTGACCCACTACAGGAGATAATTCTCAGTAATTCTCAAAGGACAAAGTACTTTACATTTAAAATATAATATTCGTAAGCAATTTAAGATAAATTATTTATTGTTAAATTATGTGTCATAAGTGTTGTAACGTCCAAAACTTGGTGAAACAATGTCTGTAAAGTTTTCCTTACGTAAAATAGGGTTTGAATTATTTTTATTCCTCATACATGTAACGTACAGGCAGATGTATATTTTATTATTAACTCCGAGCCTAATTGGGATATAATTATATGAAGAAATTGGTATTGTTGTGTATATGATATTATATAGTATTTATTATGTGTTAATAATATGTCATTATCGGTGCCATGTACCGGTGACAGGTGCGGGGTGGGGGGGGGGGGGGGTAACATAATTGGTACGTGAACGTCAAATGAAGTCCTTCTAATGAAAAAAAATTTTGACACTAAGATGCTTAACATTAAGTTATACAACAAAAAGTATATAAGTTTTTCCAATAGGTTTGTTCGTTCAGAGTTATTTTTTATTTTTGATCTTTAGCTTTGGGGGTTGTCCGTAAGTCCTATACTGCTTGTGATGTCACTATCGCAGCGCCAGGAATTATAAAAGAAGTATCTAAAGTTTCATCAAAATTTATTGTGAAATGCAATTTCGCAAATACATAAATTTTAAAAGCATTTTTTACTTTTTTTTATGCGTCTTGCGGCAAACTTAGTGATGGCGGTCATTTGACAACTGACATTGACATCCGCAAATATATATAATTGCAAAATAAACCTTGAAGAATGAAGAAAGATGAGAGAGAAGGTACAAGTAGCTCTAAAAGACAAGTCAAAGTCAAAGTTTTTTAATTCAAATATGCAATTCATTACACTTACTAAACATTAGACTCTAGTTGCACAATTCGAAAGAAGATTCGACATGGAGAAGATCCGACGAGAAACTCTACGGATGCTTTTTTAACATATTTAATATATTTTTGTAGTACTGACTATTGAAATCTATCACCGCTGATGCGTTATTTCTCGAGGGTTTTTTCTTAAGTGTTCTTTGAATTATCTTAACTGATAAGTTATATTGTGATAAAGATATCAAAATACATTATAAACACACTTCGAAAATATACATTCGGTAAGAACGTTAAATAAATCTATAAGTAATAGAATTTTTAAAAAAATCTTACATTTTTAAATCCGTTCGAAATTGACTTAGATACATTTAAACAAAAAAAATCGTACCAAATTCTATGACTGTATTTCATTATAATATTGTTAAAATATATTTATAATAGAAGGTCTACTAATTGAAACTTAAAAGGATAAACAAATAAATTGCAAAAAAAAGGCAAATATGGATTCCAAAAAACAAACATCTAATAACATGAATAGTAATTAGGTTTTTACAATAGACAGAGATAGCATGCTCTGTTTGGAAAGCCATCTTTGTCTAAAGTTTGTTCTTTGCGACCTTGACAATTAAATCGCAAAATCGATTTTGAAAGCAGGTTATATTAAAAATATATAACATGTTCGATGTTTCTACGGAGAATGGCGTCTACTTCATTAACCAAGACTTATTACAAGGCCATGCTGATTATTGAAACGAATTTTCAAGATACTTGGTCGGTTTTTATTCAAAGTATTTTATTTATATAAAACAATTATTATTTCTTTAACATTCATGTTACCTTGATTTTATTACTATTCCCTGGAATATGTTTTTTAAAAAGATAAACAATCCTATAATATAATATATTTTATCTATGTTTGAACTTATCTATAAACATAGTATATTTAAATTTTAAATAATTAGATAATGAAAAATTTATCGAATCGCGACCTTTGTGTCGGTTTCCCAGAGGTCACAAGTTCGAATCCTGCCAGTAGGCAGGATTCGAACTTGTGACCTCTGACATACGATACTTCGTATGTATATAGTTTTTCATACTATATCTATTTATTTAAAATTAAAAACACTTTTTTATATTTAAGTGTCAATTTATATATGTATATAAAAAAATAAATATTTATTATATATAAAAAAAAATGTTAGTTACTCAAATAAATGAATGGATAGATTTTCGACATGGCTTACTGTTCCGCCCCAAAACAAATTTAAAATGTATTTCGTCATAACTTTTTTGTCAAACACTTTATTATTATATCTTCTTGGATATCTTACATATCGTTATCATTGAAGATACTTTAAAAAGATTAAAGATTTGTTTGCTCAAAATTTCGTAATCGAAAATATTATCCTGAACTCCATGTTATACTTCATTCTTCAATTCGAATTTAAAGAACGCCATAGACAATATAAAGAAACAAAGAAATTGACTCCATATTATACTATTTATTAATCTGTTTTTTTTTTAATTTCATAACAATTGAAGATATAAGATAAAATATAAGATGAAGATATAAGATAAAAACAATAATGTTAGGATTAACTGTGGTATACATATATAGTATAAGAAATTAGTATTTCCTTCCACGCTGTTCTGTCAATGTTGGTACTCTCAGTTATAGTACTCTGTGCTCAGTGCCAATATGCATTATTAACTCTTACTATGAAGTATGCTTTGACATTTAATATTAATGTAAGACTGTTAAAATTTTGTCATTTAAAGGAAGCATTTTTTTACGTCACTGAGCTCTAAGCAGGAATAACACAATATTGTTTTATAGAGCAATATTATTTTAATAATATTAAACAATATTGTTTTATACGAATCAAAGTAATATTATTATTATATTACAACAAGACTTGTTAAGACTATGATAGTTTTTTAAAAGTTCATGATAGACCTGATAGATGTTCAAAAGAGAAGATATTGTAACATTAATACCTTAAATTATTTTCCTTATATTACAAATGTATCTAAACTGCAGTTAATTCTATAGGCCAAACAAAAATATTAAAGTATGTAGGTATTTATATTTTAATGTAACATTATAATAAGAGTAAAAGTTACGAACGGAACCAATTTCCAACGATGGAACTAATAAAATATTTACGATTTATAAATAATGCGCCCATTTCAATTTATAATTTAAATGGCACTATTTGACCTTGTAAAATAGCGGGTAGGAGTCTCCACCAACCAGAGAGTGGCACTAATTCACTAACAGCTATATCACTATCCGTTGCGACGTACGCTAGTTGAGATAGTGTCGCTTTAATTTTATAATGAAATGGGTGTATTATTAGGCTTTTGTTCAGGTATATTTATATATATTTTTTAACACATATTTTGTTAAATAAATCTACATATTATCATCATTTTGTTATTCCATTTCGATAAAATAAAAATTAATTCGGTTATGTATTATCGTTTTTTTTTTATTTAAAGTAGGTCATTCATTAATTTGAGTGAATTAAGTAAGTAAGTCCGTATGCGCACGTTAATGATAAAAAAAGTCCTTCCGTCAGGCGTGGTAAGTTAGTCTTCTTTTAGTACCAAACTTTACTTGAATTATAATTTGATCATTGACTCATATAGTCAATACTATAATTTTCTCTAAATATATAAATAAGTTAAAGCGCTCTTAATGTAGTTTCTTATATACTATATATACTTTAGATCCGAGAAACTAGTATCGAAAGTTTCATACAACTTTGACTTTGAATCATAAATAGAAACAAAATAAACAATTTTGACTTTGACTTCGAAACAAATAAAAACACTGTTTGGAGTATATATTATTTATAATTTTATTTCATTTCAATAAAAAGAATCAGAGAAAGTATAAACACGTTGTTAGGTGTGTGTGTCGTATTTACTACTATTAAAGTAGGTGTATAATTACATTCCTAATAAAATACTTGCAAACAACGAACTTTAACATTTTAAGTAGTGTGTAAAATTATATATAGCAATGTTGTTATATTATAAATAAATATATATTCTTTATTGCACACCACAAATATGTAAAGTACAAGACAAGCAAACAAAAAAAAGATATAAAAATAATAATAAGAAAAAAAAAATAACAATAAAGTAAAAGAGAAAAAAAATGAGTATCTAGTCTCTAAATGAACTATGTATATATGTTATAGACTAGATATGTCAGCGGCTCTGTGTTTCAATCCCTCGGGTACGACTATTTACTATGTACTTTTGTTCCTAATAAATGTACCCATGTCCTTTTCTGTTTCCGTGGCAATATGTGTGTGACAAACGGACTCGCACTTTGTTTTAAATAATAGTCAAGTTGTATAACTAAAACACCCTCACTCACTCTTATATATAATAGTATCTTAAGTTGGAGTTCCGCATAGTTTCTTTATGAGGTAAGCACAAATACAAAAATAAGGGAAGATTGTTGTTTTCACCCTTAAGTTGTTATAAATTATTTTTATCTGACATAAAAATTAAACAAGCTCGTATTTCAAGAGAGTATTTTCACAACTAACAGGCTACTTCATATTTAAACTTTCATGAAATATTTAAATGATAATTATGCCATGCTTCGAAGCATGAAAACTACCTAAATGGGTTCTAAACTAGTCGGGCGAATTCCGATATAATTTCACGTGAATACATCTGGGTAAATATAGTATATATACAAAAGGCTAATATATATATTTATAGTAGATTGTATTCAGATAGTATTTTCAAATTAGAAACATTATTTTATATTTATATTAACTTTTGGTCATAAATTACATATAAATGAAAATCAGTCCTTTTAATATCTTTTAAATAAATAATAAACTTTATATTAATTAATAATGAAATGACATAACGTACTTGTTTATTTATTATTGGTTTATTTGTATTGAAATATATACAGATATTCATGGTAAAATTGCCTTTTACAAAACTAATAAATAAATTACACCTCTACTTTGGTAAATAAATTATTTGCAAGGTATACTAATAAATAATTAAATTTACATTGCAATATTCATGAATAAACTGACATATTGTATGTAATTTATATTTCAATTCATTGAACATGTAGTTATTTATTTATTATATGCAAAAAAATAACTTGAATATAAAATAAGAAAACGTCTATTTATAACTCTATCGATATATAAAACTTTTTCATTGATTGATTGATGAATTGATAGGTATTTATAAATAAAAAATATTTAAATCTCTATAATTGTGATAAATTATTATTATATTATTGTATTAAAAATATTATAATATACATAATAAATGAAAAACATACCTTTAGTTAGTTTTAGCTCCCAAAATACCAGAAAAAAAAAATATTAGTCGCTTTATTATAGTTACATAACTATCAAAGCGTATTGTCCGGCCGGCGGTCGGAGGAATACTAATTTAATTCGATAAATCGCGGTGTTTCTTATAGGATGCGCAGGCGCAACTGATAAGGATAAACATCTAATTAAGTGTAAGTTCATCTTGTCGAGTGTATTGTGTTTCCTTTTCTTTTGTTTTAAATTATTTATATAAACAATATGGTAAATTCTGTAATTTTTTTTGCCAAATTAAAATTTAAACCTACCCGAAAAACTTTTACAAATACATATTTGATAATTAGATCCATATTTTTTTTTATATTGGTGATTTTATTAGATAATACATTGCTGATTAAAATATACTTACGTAATAATACACTTTTTGGAAATATAGGCCTTAAAGATTCTAATATTACATAGATTGAAGTTAAGCTTGGTTTAATAATAATTTCGCAGATATTTAAAAAAGGTATGCTATGGCATTGTAAGTTTTTCACTTTTAGATTTCACCAAGATTGTGAGGTCTTGATCTTTATGAGGATATGTTTACATGTAAGCAACATTGTATGGCCATGTCAAGCTTATTTAAATTTTAATAAATATTGAATGAAAAATATTATAGAATCGGATTCAAACCTGCGATCACTGGGAAACCGTCCCGTGGCTCTGCCAATGGATACCGTATCGTAACCCTCTTCAGTAAATGTAGCGTCAATAATATAACTTAATTAATATAATGGTGATAAATAAATGAATATAATTTTGAGTAAAAAATAAACTTGTTTTCTTTATCATCCAAAACAGATGATTGTCTGTTCTTTACGTGGTTGTATCACCCACCATGTTATCAGGAAATAAACCCTATAAGCTGGGAAAACCAAAATGGGGTCAGCCGCCAAAAAACCAAACTGGGGTCAGCTAATTTTCTTTAATAAAAATATTTAAAAAATACTTTCCATTTTAAAGTTATAGGTTTTAAAGTTAAGTAATATAATTTAATTCAGTTACTGATATTTAAAATGTATGATTGTAAATCCATACAAACTTAATTCGAATTCAATTTGCTTGGACGCGATTGGTCTATGCTGTCTCTTGGCGCAATGTTGGAATTAAACAGTATTGAAAACTGTAAAGTATATTATTATTTTTAAAAGTTTATAGATGGTCATTACACAGAAATTCCTGAATGGTTATCAAATTTGTAAAGACGACTTTTACATCTCATCAGAGCTTTCACTTTTAATCTGTTAAATTCAAAATCAAGTAGGTATTATAATAATTTTATTTTCGAATTCGTTCTAAAAGTAATATAACTTTAATAATTTTAAAAAACATTCATTATCGAATCATTATAGAATCAAAGTAACGTTATTGCAATATTGCAAACACTTCTATAACTATGTTTCTTTTTAGGAGTTCACGGTAGGCCTGCTGGACCCACGGTGAATTATTAAAATGGTAAGAGGTGATTCCATTCAGCCATTGTATATGTAAGCAAGTATTGTGATGATGGAGTGGACCTGAACATTTAAGAAGTCACAGTTGTACGAGAGCGAGTATCTCCATCACAATTTGCAACTATTTGTAATTAGTTGTAATGTACTTCTTCAGTAGTTGTTATTCCAGCTTGAAAAGTTATTATATACTAGCGACCCGCCCCGGCTTCGCACGGGTGGATATTTATTTTTTAAGGTCTTTGAAAGAAAAAAATGTTTTGTATGTATGTTTTTATAGGTTTTTTATTCGTGTTACATTTCTTTGTTTCGCAGCTGCTTAACTCTTTTATTTTTGTTTTTATTTTTTTTATTTTAACGACCTTAATGCTTCACTATACACTAAACCCTACCAATCGTCAGACGAAAATAAATACCAGTTTTTCGAAAATAATTCGAATTACTTTTTCTTTAATATTTGAGACGACTATAAAGCAAATATATTTAAGAAATATTGAATGAAATTATTTGTAAGTATTTTTAAAAAGAACTTTTGATAATGAGTATCTAAATAGTTCCGAAATCAATTTTAATAAGTGCATTAATTCAGTAAATTTACTCGATTTGGCCGCGTCCGCTGCGAAGGGAGCCGGTACAATTTTAAATTCGTAATATCTTTTGAATGGATTGTCCGATTGGAATAAAATAATTAATTTATAGCTCTTGAAACAATCTTGCTCAATAATTTTTTTTTGGATAAGGATTAGTATTTGACGATAACATAGGCTAATAATTTTAATTACTTTTATTCTATGGAAAAGTGGTTATAATGACTAAAATATAAATGTTTGGTATATACTATCGCGGACTTTTTTGTAGGCATTATTGAGTTCTACAACTTTTCTATAGAAGTCAACCATACATCTCTAACCATTTAGGCAGCGTTCGCGAGAATCGTTAGCGTACGGCAGTTTTTTCGTCGACTTACTGCACAATTTTCACTACCACGAAAAATCCTATCTATTTCCCGAGATAAAATATAGCCTATACGGATTCGGAAAAATCCCTCTAAGTAATGGTAAAAAAAATTTTGAAATCGGTCCAGTAGTTTTTGAGCCTATTCAATACAAACATACAAAAATACATAAATACAAAGTTTACCTCTTTATAATATTAGTATAGATAACTGCAGAGCCATGATAATCCTTTATACAGATTTTTGTAGACTCTATTTCGGTTTGAGATATCGTATGCCTCCCATGTGATATCCCCTCACATATCTCCACATACACTCACACATAAGTTATTACTGAAATAACAAAAATCTAAAAAAAAAACACTACGATGTTATAAAATAATACAGTGGTAAATTTCGGTATACCTAATTATAAAGTTTTATAACCCAAATATAACAGGAAAATGTTTAGTGTTTTTCCCGAAAACAACACTTAATCGAAGTTTATAGCAATAGATTTTTTCCGCGCACCCATTATTAATTAATTTCACTTTTGTGTAATTGTTATATAAATACAACAACAAATTATCTTATTATATTTATAATTATTTATCACTCAATATTATAACGACGAAACATTTTACGAATTGTTTTGAAGAACATCTTCATCCATGTTGCTGACTTTATATTTACTCATCTTTCTTCCTTGTGAAAATCTGCTTTATAAATTCTATTGTTCAAAACAAATAAACTATTTACTTTCTTTAATAGTTCAATCAATTTATTTTAAAATAGATAATCTATTTTCAGGGCCTGCACATTTTGAGGCCCCCCCGCTTACTTTATTTGGGGGCCTACGAAATTTGTACAATAATATAGTATGTACGTCAACCCCTTGCTATCTCACTGGTTTGGTGTTTGAAAGTAATATGTGAGATATGGGGTTTATATCTTCAGGTCTGAAATTTATGCAAAAATGTACCGAAATTTAATAATTGCGCAACGGAGTTATTGCGTAACATATACAATTGACAATTAGTCAAAAAACTGTTTTGTAAAAAAAAATGAATATGACTTAGACACACACACAAAACAGTATCGCAAAAGAAGTTTAAAGGTTACTGTGGACTTTATCTATATATAATATTTATAAGTTAGAACTAAAACATACAAATCTAAAAAAAATGTCACGTGTTCGTTACATGTCTATTTTTGTTTTTATCAGTTTATAGTTTGTATGTTCATGAAAAAAAATACTCGACGTATTTTGATAACATTCAGTACACTTGATTATTATTGATTCAGTCAAGATATATGATACTTTTTATTGCGAAAAAAATCATTAAAATTTAGAAAAAAAAAATAAGAATGACATGGGCTATCATTATAATAAATCAATAAATACAGAACATAATGCCGGGACTTGCAACCCCAAACCACGACTGCAACTCTAGAATACCTATTTACACCACTGGCAACAATATTTTTATATTCAGAAAAATCTCGTTGCCTTTTAAAAAATGGTTTTAGAATCAAATCTAGAAGTAAATACCTAATTAAGAATGAAATGTAATGGAAATGTTACCCAAATATATGAAACTAGCTGTTGTCCGCGACTTCGACCGCGATAATTTGAGATCACAGAGCTCATAAGAAACTTCTGTATCTATTCTCGATCTTCGACGAAAATCCCTATTATTATTTCAAGGATATAATATAGATCAAACGTGAAAGTTATTTCTATATATTGAATATTTTAACCAATATATAGAAATAACTTTCACGTTTCTAGATTCGGATAGATAAATAAATAGATATTTTGTAGATTAAATCCAACCGCATTATTTTATTATTGCATTATTTTCTTAGATTTACATTGAAAAAGAAAATACAGGTATTGAAGATTAAAAAATAAAATACAGGTATTGAAACGCTTTTTCATTCAATAGGATAAGATAAATACAGAGGTATGAATGATATGGTTTGGTAATTGTCAGCACTTTTATACTTTAAAAATAATAATATTTAAAGTGGCATAACTACAATAGTTGGACATATGGTATTGTGGACTTTATTGTGCATATTGATACATTCTATAATACTGTAGCACATTTTATTGTTCTATCACCCATAGTTTCCGCACCGCAAGCGATGTTATTTTTTTTCTGACCAATTTTTTCACACCTTGGGTTACATTATTGTATTTTTATTAGGGAACCCTTTTTTCAATATAATATAGCCTTTGTCGCTTAGTGGAAATGCAGCACTTTCTAAATGTGAAAGAATTTCTTAAATCGGTTCAGTAGTTTTTGTGTGACAACAATACAAACATACAAAAACACAAATTAAAAGTTACCTATTTATAATTAAAGTATAGATATATTAAAAGTGGAAACTTAGCTTTGTTCATTATCAAAATGAAAGGAAAAGTATTACAAAATATAAAACGTGAACTAATTATTTTTTAATTTATCCTATGAATTTACATTTCTATCCATTGCCTTATTGAATTGAAGGCTCCTTTTACTCACGGGGCCCGCGGCTGCAGGCTCAAGAGTCCATTTATTATATCCGGCCGTAATTTTGCAATAACATAACAATATATGTATTTCAAAACGTAGAACAACAAAGAAAATTTGCCATTTCATAGACGTAAATAAAAATACCCTTTAATAAATAAATAAATTAGGTAAGTGACAAAGACAAGGACAACAGCTTTGTCAAACCAATAGAGATAAAAAATAAAATATTATTACATTACCTACTTGATTCCAGACCAGTATTTTAAGTGAATCTCTACGAATTGACGTTTGGACTTTTAAAACTTTTCAAACACAAATATATTTTAGTGTCATTCTGTCATTATCATCTTTCAATAATCTCTTAATTAAACAGGATTATAAATTAACCTCTGGAAACCGTCTAACCACTCTGCCAATTGAGCTACCGTATTCTTAACTGGTTTTATGAATTTAGAATTCTATATATTGCATCTTTATCGGGATGTAATACCTAGTTTTTGGTTTAATTTCAAACAATTGTGAAGTTAAACCAGAGACTATTCTGTTTCCGTTCTCTTCCAAACCTTGGAATTAGTTGTTAAAATTGACATAACAAAACAACTAAATCGTCCTGATCATTTGTAACGCGATTTTTACGCAATTATAATAACTTTAATTCCTAACCTTGCAAGGACTAAAATTACCGCGCCGTTCATTAAAACGCCATTTTGTAAATTACTGGAGGTCATTTTGAGTGTTGAGACTCGCCTGTACTACTAGTACGAGTTTTGACTTTACTAAACGTTGGTAGTTTTCAAGCAGCCACGAAACGAGTTCTTGGTTGACATTTGAGTGTGATTGTTTTAGAAACAAACTCAAAAAAACAGAAAATCCTCGCTACTATTCGAAAACTATTAACTTTTTGTAACGTCAAAATCGTACTAGGGGTATAACTATAACTGATTGTACAATCATTATTGCTATAATCCATTACAGATCTGTAAGTACAGGTTCTTTCTTTTATTTTTTCTAGCCCGTATTCTTATTAAATACTTTTAAATGTAATATAATTGGCCCGTATTCTTACTGGATTGCCTTCAAATGCAGAACTGTAAAAGTTATTCTATTTACGATCGCATGATAATACCTTCTACTCAATAGCAATAATGATGAGTAAATAACAAGAATGTTATTGATACCATTATTAAATAGTTTAATACTTGATTTACGACCACAAAATTGGTTCAATGCCCGGCCGTGACGATGGATGACTGTAGTGGCGGTGAAGGAAAATAACGTGAGGAAACTTCCAAGGCATATTTTGATTGTCTTTTTTAAGCTAGCCTTTAAGGAAATCAATATCAGTAGTACTGTGTGCAGTAGTAGTGTGGTAATGTTGGGTTACAACCCACTAAAATCACAATAGTGTACCTTCCATAAGCACAAAGAAAGTGTGCTCCACGGGCACCAGCAGCAGAACACGTCAACGCTACCGCTTCAATCGGGGCAGACACCCGGTTGACACGGGTGCACCTCACTCCGTTGTCCGGCTTGTTATATAGTGGGTGGAGTACTATATATTCAAACACCACGCCAAGAGCAAGATGCAGAGCCCTCTACACCCCCACATTACCCCCACCTGTCTACCACGTGATACCGCCCGGCATTGCCAGATACTTCAGGAAGCATCTGATAAATGTTGTATGGAATACAGGCATATCTTCAGCCCGCCACCCATGCTACTGTAATAGTAGCATGTTTTGGGGTTCATCGTCCTCCTCATCCTTATAGAATAAAAAACCTACATCGATTACGTCTTAGAAAAATTGTCGTACGTCTTAGAAGAAAATCTGTGCTCTGAAACAGTATTATTGACCCCTTTCAAACATATACCTACATTGAAAAATTTTAAACAATTCAAATTGCATTAATCTTGATTCCGGTGTATGAGGATGTGAAAGATTGATTTCAGGTCATAATTATGAGGGCGCTTATCTATAATGCAACCACATCAATGTCGAGACTAAAAGGTTGTATGAATAATCCTGAGCAATCTTACTAATAAATGGGAAAGTAGCTGTTAGTTTTTCAAGCTTAAGCTGACGAACATAATTCAGCAAATTTTACGAGGAATTTACATTGCCACTTGGCAAGAACATAGACCACTCTTTGTATGAAAAAAGAACTTGGAGGGGGGTGAAAATTAAGTTCCCAGCTCGTGATATCAAAATTATGCTTGGGCAATAAACTATTCATAATGTAACAATTTTTGCAACTTCATCACTAAAGGGCGTAACTTTGGAATTATTCTCGTATTAAACATTCGTTTTCAGCCAGCCCGTAATATATCTTATTATATAAATATTGCTCTATTGCTATTTCGAAAGAATGACAAATAAATAAAATACATAATTCCTCAAAGTACGATAACAATAGTGACATTGAAAGGGTGTTTCGATTTTCCTACTTAAATTAGTATGTTCTTTAAACCTGTTCTCTCATAGGTTGTTTAGCTTTGTTTGAGGATAATTTTTGTATCATTTTTATGGGTCTACTATATATTATATATTATACTTTCCAGCGACTTTGCCCGCCTTTAAAATACAGTTGTTAGCCTTTTAAAAGTTTTTATTCTGTCCCTCGGAAACATTATTTTCTTCTAGAACAGGATAAAATGTACCCTTTATCCTGTTCTGTTTCCCTGGACATGTGTGTGCTAAGTTTCAAGATGATTGGTCGAGTATAAGTTAAAACATAAAAGCGTAACAAACAAATAAACTCACATTCTTCTTTATTATATTAGTTAGTATGTTATGTTATGTATTTATTATTCCAATAATCTATTACAATCTGATTCGTCGTAATCGGTCCAGAGGTTTTATGTGCAATGAGCGAATACGAAAATGCTAAGTGATAAAATTATTATCTAGATTTAGACCTTATTATTTTACTATGTCTAGATACAAAGTAAACTTGAAATCAGTTCTAAGATGTGTATTTTATCAAGGATTAATTCCTGGTTATACCTAGATATACTTTATTTTTAAAATACCTCAAAGGAAACAACGACCAACACACGTCATTATTAAACATGGACGTAGATGAATATGACATACGCATTCCATACTACGAATAATAAATAATTATTATATCTACCTTTAAAGAAAGTATTTTTAATTGACTTTTATTTATCGTAAAGATATAAAAAGATATATTTTACTTTCTACATCGTAAATTACTATATTGAAAGCTAGAAAACCATAAACGGGGAGAAGTTTGAAGAATTTGTATGGAACTCGCTTTTTACACTTAAACTAAGTTGACGCTTGACTACATTCCACCTGATGGAAGTGGAAATGTAGTCGTAGGTGGTAAAGCGCATCAACTTAGTAAAAGCCTATTCACTCTTGACTTGAAGAAACCCTTGCTTGCTTGAATTTATTAAGCTAAAGTTATTCGTTACTATTAATCAAAAGGAAAACAATGATATTTTTAGACAGTTATTTTGAAAATTGAACCTTTAATAGGAGGATAAAAAAAAAAAAATATGTATATTGAAATATCAAAACGTTGTCGAGCTAAAATTATTAATTAAAGCTTTCTAATTTAAAAAAAAACAAGTATTATAAAAAAATATTTAATATTTATTATATTTATAAGCTGGCTGGTTGTCGTAACCAAGTTTCCGAAGGTCCTTTGAGACCATCGTGACCGTCATCACGACCGTGCCGTACGATTCTGTTCTTAATACTGAAACAAAATATATTGGTATTATATATATATATATATATATATATATAAACATTGATTAGGATTTTCGAAAGAAGTCCAATAGATGTCACCACCGTCAGGATAAAGGCGATTATATTATAAATAGATAAATGAGATACCTACTATGTATGTATGTGTGCCCTTATATTATTCTGTAAAAACTCAGGTAAACGAGTTAAAAGCTAAAAAAACTCCCAAAAAATATATGCATTTCGTCTCTGAGATGCTTCAATCTATAGATATTGATTCTACAACAATTGTTTGAAAATGCATGTACACATATGTGTGCAGCTTATTTAAATTTTAATCAATATAGAAGTTTAATAAGCTTAATATGGCTATACATGTTTATAGATATTTTAAAATATAAGTATCTGAAGATAATAAAATATCTAATAATTACACGACTGAAGTAAATATGCTATTGTCTTTTAAACATTAGTTAAGATCTATATATTTCACGTGTATGAAAAACGATTAATTGTTGTATTGTTTCAGTATCAAACAGACATATTTTCAGTATTAGGTAATTTTATATGGGGATTCCCCTGGCTGTGACTAAGATAACGTGACCAATACGCCTATATCTTTAAAGAATTAGCCACACTAGCCTACATAGCATAGTATGGTGAAATGGCAGTTAGTGGGTTAGTGCCTCTCTCTGATTGGTGAACTGAACAACTGAAGATTGATATGAAAGTGTTTTTTTTTATCTATTCATATTTATTGCTCACGGACACGTCATTCGTGCTCTTTTTGACGTTTTACATTTTGTTTGTCATGTTAAATTTTAATTTATAAATTGACATTTTAACTATGTTAGTGAGTCATTTGCACAGGGTTTTTTTTTTATACATTTATTTTTAATATTTTTATTATTTGTTATTAGTATGTATATATATATATATATATTTTAAATAAGTATTTTGTTAAATTTATGTAATTGGTTTAAACTATTCGGACTTTAAATTGACAGAAATCTATTTTACGGAACTTTCGTAGACCGAGACGTAATTCAGAAGGAAAGAAAGAAGCAAGTCACTGCTCAAAATATTACTAGGCAAAGTCGTTTAAAATAAATTGTCTACACTTTTATTATAGAGGGGAAACATTTAAATTAATGTTTTTGTCTGTATGTTTGTAATGTTCTCGCATAAAAACTACTGGACCGTCGGTTTGACAATTGAGCTCGAATCCATCTTTCTATATAAAATCGACTTTATCATGACAGAGGAAAAATTAGACTTCTAATGAAAATTTAAACCAATTTTCTAATTTTGTATATCTAAACTTATATGATTCATGATGAGTATTCTTCGAGCCCATTCAGTTCTTAATCATGAGCTCGAAGCTAAGTCAGATACAATTAAATATATATTATATCTACGTAACTTTGACATTGGTTGTGTAATCTTTTTAAAGTTAATTTATACTGTAAAGTTAGAAATGTTAGTTTAGATTTTAAGCATATCTTAACTATACGAAATATACTGGAGTACAAAATCGTTAGCAGAGTTTTATAGAAAAAATAAGTTTTTTATAAGAAATTAAACCGCTATAGGCTGAAAACATTGTTTTCTTTTATTTTATATTACATTGATGAATTTGCATAACTTACTACAGCTCATAAGAAACTCATCAAGTCACTCAAGTTTTTTTTCATCATCTTTATTTTTAAAACGTTTTCTTCTGTAATTATTTTTTAAACCTACATTTATTTTAAATAAAATACATGGCTACACATGTTTATAAATATATTTACATACATATTGGTAATAAAACCCCAAATCTAATACAACTTTGAAACAGTGAAATCATTTAGGAATTAGTTCGTTCTTAAGCAATATATTGTGTATATACTATATTTTACGGATTTATTGATGTTTATTTTAAGCTGACTGTTACGTGTTTCGTTTGTCACGCACACACACACACACACACACACACGTTTGATTTTATGTATTTTTATTTTTTATTCATTAAATATTTCATGTACAGATTTGACCCGTAACTATTTTATTATATACTTATATATAAACGTACAAGATAACTTTTATTTTCAACAATCAAAAATAGCAACTAATAAAGTTGTGAAATTTTCTTACACTTGCAAAATAAATCCGTCATTCATAATTAAATTGAACTCACAATAGTTCTCCTGACCACTGGCCAGCATCTTAGGATCTACCAGTTCCGGATTTCTTCCCGTAATCCAAGAAATCCATTCACCCAACAACGTCGCAGATCTCGGTCTTATTATATGAGCCACCAACTCTTGGGTTCCAGTCACCGGCGGGAAATGAAACAAAGCGTAACCACGAAGACTGTCTCTGGCAAGGAAACTCCTTGCTCTTACTGCTATGACTATCTGAGGCCCTGAAATATATTACAATTGTTGTAAAGTATAAATTGGTCGATTTTTTGAAGTTTCTAGTAATAAAAGATGGCGCTTGTGGTTTTACAGACATTTACTTATCGTAATATTGTCACTATTTTTTTTATTGCAGATTATTTATTCGCCGATTGACTTTCATTATAATTAATAATCAAAGGATAGGTTTTCCTTTATATTTTTTATGAAACAAGTTTTTGTGTGAAGTAAGAATATTAATGAAAATTTATAATACAACAAAAATGTTAACCATAGAGGGGTAACAAGTTAATAACTATAAATAAGACACGTTTTCTTACATCCATATACGTTAGTGCTACCGAATGTCATTTCTAATGGCATATTAAAAATAACCTTTTCTGGATCGTTGCCAGATCGAGCTATTTGGCTGCTTCCGGAACATAGCCCCGATATAGGATCCCAATCCGGACCCCATACTACATCGTATTGCAAATATAAATTCTCATCCAATACGCCTGCAGGAAATCTTACATATTCTATGTTACCATTAAATGATATTAAAAATTTCGTAACTTGATTTTCTTTCATTGGTAAGCTTTAAAATATAAAGCGATATAAATTTGAAAGCAATCACATTCATAGTGAAACAAACCGTCAAAACAAGCGTTGCTACGGTAACCGCAAAGCGGTATTGCCAGTCATTTTACATTTGTGACTTTAAAAATATAGAACAATAAAATATTTTAAAAATTCTAAAAATTATACAAGAAAGTATTGGCATATTAATAGACGAGTACGATATGGAATTTTAATTGTTTTATAAATATTGCTTAATAGATTTTTTTAAAGTCAGAGACAACAGAGATAAGCACGTTTCCGTTTTACTGTTTTATCAACAATTTATAAATTTGGTCTGTTCGCAAGATGGCGCTGTAAAAGCATTCAAAATCCCAATCGGCCACCATTGTTGGATGTGATCCTTGTGCATAGTTTGTAATAATTTTTATCATTGTGATAGCTTTTCAGTGATATTTGTAATATATCTTTAAAAGATAGAGTGACCAGTGATTGTTGTATCAAAATCCAAACTAAAAGTTCTACTAAACCGTATATTTTCAAACCTAAAATGCTTTCAAAATGTCACGCGAAGTGAGCTTCAGATTCGTGAACACCATACCGTACTAGATATAAATGTGGTTTTCTTTTAAATGAGCTTGTTATTGACATTTTTTTAGTGTTATTGTCTATTAAGAATGTTTAATAGTTATAATGGATTTGGTAATTTTTAACATGCGCGCATGAAAACGATTTAGTTTTTCTGTACACGTCGTAAGGATTGCAGTTACGCGGGCGAAGGCTTCAAAGTTGCCGGCAACATTATGGTGGACTGAAAGAGTGTTTGTTACGAAATCGGAATAAAATACAATTAGTAAACAGTGCCGAGCGCTCCGTACATTATGTCTGGTGGGTCGCAACACAACCCCAATGGAAGGCAATCTCAACTGGGAGCGGGCTGGAGCCCGTTACAGGTGCTGATAATTACTATATATTCTATAACTATTACTATTTTCCACGAAATTAAGTAGTTTGACGTACGTTTAATTTATTACTCATAAATAAACATCGTCATATATATTCATATTGTTGTTTCGTGAATTCACGTACTCGAAAGTGTTGTTTTCAATGTAAATATTATAATGAACCTGTTATTATCACAGTTGAGTGAAAATTTGAATATAAATTTTGATGAGTGTTGTAACACAAGAATCAGCTGTTTGCATGTTTAACCCTTTGCTGAAGCATTGTCTGACACACTTAATATAAATGTTGCCATCATGCTAATAGTTGAGGATGTGAATGAAAATGATTTGTTTTTAATAATAAATATATAATTTTATAGAAATGTGTCACAAATTTATAATTAAATAGTTATTTTAATTGTGATGTTAATGAGAGAAATCAAATTATGATATTTAAGTATGTGTTAGGAAAATTACAAAATTATTTAGACAAGTGTTTATTTTACTTTCAGAATTGTAATTAAATTAATATTTTTTAATATCACAAATTCAATTGTTGGCTGTTGGAGATAGATGACTAAGATTTGATAATGTATCTACAATATAAATACTTATTTATAGTATTCTGTTAGATATACTGCCATTTTGAGTGTGTTTTTTTATATTTTTAACACATTAAGGTTCTTTTTCTCAAATATGAGATTAATTCACATAGTACTGATTGCTTTATTTATTATTTTAGAATACCCATATTCTTTAAAACTATAAAAAATCTTGTACTACTTTATTGTTATTACTTAATTATTATAACTTATACAAATTATAGACATAGTGTTACAATAGCCATCATTATTTGCAGCATAAACATATAAATAAGATTATTCATCAGTTACAGGTGGCCAATCTGCTGGCTCGTGCACCACAAGCGCATATGGCATCGGAGAGGGGTGTGACGTGGCACACACCAACACCACCACCACATTTGTACCATGTACCAGCTCCGTCACCACCGGATCCGTTACAAGTGAGCCTGGGTTTTTGTTATTGAGCAAGCATAGACAAATCAAACTTACTTGATTATTTCATTAATAAGGGATCACAATTGCATTATAAAAATAAATCTAGGCATTCATTTCATAATAATGAGTTGTTATTGTTAACATTTGTGGAAATAATTATTACAATACTTAATGTTTCTTTGTTCTTTTTAGATAACCATAAAGTAGTATACATGCTATAGAATGTGATGCAAACACTACTTAGAAGCTTTTATTAAAAAAATCATATATATCTAAAAGGCATGTTTTTTAAAGATTGTATTATTATAATGAGAGATTTTGAATTCTTCATCAATCATTAAAACATTACCACAACTAACTAACTTCATCCGACCAAGCTAACGCAAGTCTATCCCACTATGGTAGGGTCTTTTGACGTTGCAGGCGATGAAGGGAGCAAACTCAGTGTTCAGACACACGGCCACACCCCCGGAGCTGTTCCGACACACACCCACACCGCCAGACAAACATTTGCTCAGGTGATTATTATTTAGCTTTTCCTCTTCTAGCAATATGTTAGACTATGGTGTATACATCTTCTGTCTTGTAAGAATCTGATTACTATTCTTATTTTTTTTTTTAATCCTTCAGTTATCAACATTAGAATTAACAGATTACACAGAAGAAAGATTATTTATTTTTGTCATTATCATTAGTATAATGAAAAAAATATATAATAACTGAATTGGAAATTGTATTATATTTGTTTATTTCTATGATAATTCAAGAAATATTTGTGTTTGAATTACAAGTTTTTTTTTCATCTCTACAAATTAAATACATATAAAAAAATATATTGGTGTTACCAATTGTACTAATTATGAAATGTGTTGATCACAAACAAAACTAAATTTTCAATATCAAGGCTATACCAATAAAATGTACTTCTATTTATATAAGTATTTACCACTTTGGTAGAATTTAACTGAGGCAGCATTAATACCACATACAAGACAATAGCAAATTATAAATTCTTCTCTTTATGAATTACTGAATAATTAAGCAATGGTAAATACAATGTAATGAAAGATTGGTATTTAAATTAAAGCAATTTATGTTCAAAGTAGCTGTTGAATGTTCAGTATATATATTTTTTTATGTTTGTTCATTATCTATTTTTAAATGTTCTATAGATAATTATGTATACATATATATATTTTTACTTCTTTTTCAATGTACATTTCTAGAAAACTATCTGCCACATTTTTGTCTGTCAAATATATAGTGTAATCCAGTTTTAGTTTCATAGCTAATATAAGACTGTTATCTAAATTCAGGCACACCCCATCTCCAGGGGATGTGAAGGCTGGTGGTGCTCTCCCGCCAACTGATCTCTATCCTCATTTAGGACCCGGCAGAGGTGGGTTCTTACAACTGTATATTGCCATGTCTTACTTTACATTAAGTGAAATTATCTGAATATAAAATTGTATTAATAACACATATACCCATATATTATGATTTTTTGGTTTATTTAGTACTGAAATAATACACTAAGTATTAAAATCCCCCAGAGAAACTTCTCCGGGCCGACGATCTCCTGGCCTACGCTCGGGGCGGTGTGGACCTCACCGTGGGTTCCCGAGGGTCCAACGGTTCCCCCACAATCCACCCTGCTCCTGCGCTGTCGGTCCGTGATGCGCCCACCATCAACAGCTTGATAGCGCGGACGCGTCCGTCTCACGCGAGGGTCGACGCGCTACTGGAGCGCCTGTCTGCCGGGCCCCCCGTGTCCCCCCACTCCGTCATAGTGCACCCCCGCGCCGCCCCCACGCCTTCGCCGCCCTCCTCTAATGAGGTTAGTCTGTATGTAAGTGATTGACAGTTTTTTGGCATGTGGGAGTGAGGGTTACCGGAAAGTATCGTTGTGCTGGGTTTAATACTTTAAAAGCATGCTATACAATACTAAAAAAAGGAATATTTATTAATGATTATTAGAATTTGCGATAGCTGATCATCGTCCAATAATAATTGAATACCTTGCTTATCCCAGGACTCGGCAGATTCATGCGGTGCACCACCTGGGTCTAAGAGGAAACGGAAACCGGAACGCACCATACGTGTCCCCGTGCCTCCTCCACCTCCCGCCGAAATAGTACGACCAGCCACGCCCCCCCGAGTATCACCGGTACCAGCACAAATACTGGAAAATGGTGACACGGGACACATGATGCAAAACGGACCTGAAAAACCACCTACTCCACAACCACCAGAACCTCACGCGAGAAGAAAAACCCGCTCGGGTTCTGCGGAGACCATAGATGACATAGCCGCCATGATAGCGAGTACGGACTCGGACCGTAGAGATAGCGTGCCAGAGCCCACTCCTCCCCCGGAACCGGAAGCTCCCGTGACCGTCGATAAGTTAAAAAGTGTCCTGGCAAGCCCCGAACCCGAAGTGAAATCGCCCCCACCGACTGTACAGAATTGTCCTCAACCAGAACTAAAATCCCCTCAAAAGTCACCGAAAAAAGAAGAACCAGAGCTCCCTCCAACTCCGGCAGCAGCACCTAGAAGAAGAAGTGCTAGAACTTCAAACACAGAATCTGCCAATGTACCTGTAGAGTCACCTTCCGAAGCAAAACCTGCGGAACCAGAAGCGAGTGAAGTGAGAAGTGCGGAGCCGACTACGGCTAGCTTTGTGGAAGTCGAGAATCAGTTAGAAAAAATGTTTGCCGGCTTGGAAGAGGAGGAGGGTCCCACCGGTTCAGAACAAACTGTGAAAGGCACCGAAAAGAAGCAGACAGCTAAAGCCAGGAAACGAAGAAAATCGGCGCCAACTAAAGGAGAAAGAAAGGCCTCTAAGCGTGCGAGTCGGGCATCCACCGGGGATGAGGCTCCGAGAAGAAAGGCAGGAAGGAAAAAAGTGGAGAAGAAGAAGAAGAAAGAAGGATCAGTTAAGGACGCATATGATTCCGGAAGTAATGCGAGCTCCAGTCGGTCGAGGGGACCATACATACAGGTATTCGGTTTTAATTTATACCTGAGGACCAAAACGAACTAACACAGACATAACACATTCGACAGATGACCAATCATATACTCCATTATATTTATTTATTATAAAAATCCGACCATCGTTCAAGTTCCTTCCATACTGAAGGGTGCTATACATTCAGAAATTTGATTAACAATACCCATACCCTAATTAATTTAAATTTTATATATATATTATTATTTTTTAAATGACGCTATCTTATAGTCTTCTCTTAGACGTCTTTCTTATACTAGTAACGGCCATCAACACTAGTTAAAATGACATTGTAGCGTGGAGTACCTGACGGCGTGCCGTGGTTGCAGATCGTGGGTCCGCGCGACTCGCCGGTGTCGGTGTCGGTGGTGAACGCGGGCGAGGAGGAGCGGCGGCCGGCGGACGAGTGGCGCGGCGGGCTGCGGGCGCGCGGCCTGCACGCCAGCACGCTGGGGCTGCGCTACGACGCCTCCACGCCCGACGCCTCCTGGCTGTGCGCCTTCTGCGACCGCGGCCCGCACGCCGCCGGCCTGGGGGACCTGTTCGGACCCTACCCCGTCGACGTCACCTCGGACGAGTACAGGTGCGGACGACTTGTGTTTCTCATCCTCTACATTGCGGTGCCATTGAAGAGCAGATTGCACCCGGCACGGTGATGTCTCGACCCGTCGGGCTATGATACACGATTCCTCATGTACCGTGACTTTTAAATATTTGTTCTTTGAGAGATTCAATGAAAAGGATATCTACATATTTGCTTACAGATTTAAGTATTACTACTTTGCCACTTGGCATGACAAAATGGACTTTCATTTTATTGTAGATATCAATAAATAAGACAATATTTTAATCAAACTATTGTTGATTCAAACATAATACACTCAAATCGAACTGTGGTCTACGACTAATCTTTATTAAAAACTTAAAAATATATTAATGAATTTTATTCTCCAGTTCTTTAGACGAGTCATCGAAAAGTCGGTTCGCGTCGTCGTCGGGCGGGGCGGAGGCCTGGTTCCACGAGGCGTGCGGCGTGTGGGCGCCGGGGCTGCTGGCGGCGGGCGCTCGCCTGTGGGGCCTGGCGGAGGCCGTGTGCGGAGCCCGGGGTTCCCGCTGCAGCACGTGCGCCCGCCCGGGCGCCGCCCTGTCCTGCGCCGCCCGCGCCTGCCCGGCCACCACGCACTTCCCGTGCGCCACCTCCTGGAACCTCATGGACGACTTCCGGGCCTTCTGTCCCAGACATGCCTAGCATTGTGAAAAGTGATGTGTTACCCTCGGTGAAGTGATTCTGTTACCTGATTGTGTTTTGTGATGCGTTGACTGTTACCTGATCATGTTTAAGGTGTAGGATTATTGTTTCTTCTATTGTGGGTCGCACAACCGTTTCATTGAACTACGAGTGCCGAACTATACTCACGTACGCTTCAATATGTGAATACTTTGGTGTACTTGTGCCACTAAGTTATTATAAATCGACGTCTATCTAAGTATACTCCTTTAGTATGTGATGATGGAATCTCTTGTTACTGGAAAATGCAATCTTTAAATGTTTTGTTAAATCTTTGTTACTAACAAATAGAACAAATGTTTTGGTTGTTCTAAAACATTATACTTCAATCATTTCTGACCAATACATATTAAGATATTGGTTTCTTCAATATAGTCCATAAATCAAGCAATAAAAACAAAATATTATATAGAAATAACTTTGAGAAATATCATCTGCACTTTCTTAGAAATTAACAATTTTCTGTTTTATAAAACAGAGTTTGAGGACAAATTGTAATAAAATTTATAATTGATACCTTTAATGATGGTATTGAGTAGTGTGATGTCGGTTTAACGATGTCACACTGATGGTGTTCTGGTGCCGGATATAGCAGCGTACTCCATCAGCAACACTTACAATGTGTATATACACTATTATACAAACGTAATGGCCGTTAACTTTGGCCTGTATCAAAATAAAAGAATTTTAACAACGAGAAGCTGTTTTCTTTAATATTTGTATGGAGAAACATATTAGTATTTAGAAGAGATTCTGACTTTGAGTCTACACAAAAAAATAATACAATTATTGAATATTGAATTGAATTGAAAAATGTAAGAACATTAAATGCAATAAATAAAAAAATATGATGGAGTATTTGTTAAACAGAGACTACACAAACTCACAGATATGCTAATTAGATATCCGAATAGATATAAAATAGAAAATGTAGATAAATTCTTGTTAATGTTTTAGAACTAATATATGACGGTTTGATATAAATGACTCTTACACTATGTACAGATTATTTTACATATAGTACATGTATCCAATGTATATATAGGTGTAATGTATAGTTGCATCGGACACACCAGTATGTAATCAATAGAAAACAGTATTTCTTTGTATAAAATTGAGACAAAAGCGTGAACGCGTTTGAAAATGTCGCGGGCGATATTAAATTGTCCATATTATTTTAAGCATTTTTTATTGTCAGTAAAATTGTTTATATTATGTCTTGGGTACGAAAATATAAATTTCCATCTACTTTTAATTAAAAAGAATATCTTTTAGCGGTTAACATTTAAGTCTACCAAAATTTTTAACTTAAATTGAATTATTAGTAAATCAGTGAAATATAATAAAAGGTTACTTAAATGTTTTGAGTATATTTTAATCCTAATGCCATTCTGATCATGACTAGCCACGATTGGAGAATATTATTCGTCTTGGATTTGTGTACGTCATTTGGTAATACGAAAAATATTTATAATATAAAATTTACGCTTAAATTAAATATAATATGATTCATAATAATTTTATTTCAGGGAATTTTATATGAAACGAATAAATTAATTTTAGACCGTCTTCTAAAAAGCTTCCAGACACGTATATGAATATTTAAACGGCCAAGTGAGTGACTTGGGATGATAAATTATGTACTTTGATTCAAGTTATAGCAAAATAGACTGTATTTAGTGAATATTAAGGTACAAATTTATAGTAGATAAATCAGGCCAGTTTAGTATTTTTAAATCTTTATTCGGACACCCAAAGCCTTGGTACATATATGGTGTAAGATTTTTTATCACTTACAGTAAATAATTACTTTATTAAGTATGTAAGTGTTATAAATTATATTTATCATGACATTATAAGCAAATTGAAATACAACATGTTTAAAAGGAGGGTATATGCTTTTATTTTAAACTTTCAACTACCTTCATTTTATACACAAATATTGTATGACTAGTATATGACACGAACACGACCTGAGCAGAAACACGCATATAACCAACTGTTGAATAAGGGCGTTGTCACACTATTATACTATGCAGCGAGCTCAATGCACAACCGATATATTTGTATGTACATTCATTGATATGTGGAGTGTTATATCGCTTCAGACGTTATCAAATCGCGAGTGTGAGAACATCCTATTTTATTTAAGGAATTAATTACAAAATGTACAAAAAAACTAAAAAAAAATAATAATCGATTTTAAATTACAATCTACCTTTTAAATTAGCAGTGCTAATAAAAGATATATAGACTTTATGGGAAGCAAAAATTACCAGCTTTGTGTTTGCTTAAAATTACATTCCTAGTTTTCGGTGTTAAAACTGACGAAGATTAAATTTGTAGCAACATATTTGTCCAATCCCGGATTGCAGTTCGATTTAAAATTTTGGCTGTGATCAGAGAACGATAAGGGAACATTAACTGTAAAACAAATAAAATTCTACTTTTTATTTTTGCAAATTTGGAATAAGTAGACATCAAATACAAATATTTCAAATAACATTCAAATTATATGAATGTTATTCAGAAAGTGACCTCCCCAATGTGCATCATGGAGTCGTAGAAGGAGCACGTGGCGACTATGGATTTTTTATCGTATTTCCAATCGGCTCCATACGCGATGCTCTCATGTTCCAGATACTCGTGCATCACTGTGATGTCCTTATTAACTCTTAGCAAACGAAATCCTCCGTACATGCAGGCCGCTACAACTACACTCTTCTCCTGGGGGTGGTACTTCAGGCGCCAGACGCCCCCGTTAACCTCAGCTTCAGAAATGCAACGTTTTAGGTTCCTTGTATCCCAGAGACGGACTTTTTCGTCGTAACTAAAAAAAAACATTCTTAGACGTCTTTAAACCGATAAAATGGTCACTTATAATATTTTTTTTGTAAATAACGTTATTGTATAAATGTACCTTCCAGTTAGTAGCTGATACTCGACGTCGACGCTACTCCTAATAGCTGTAACACCTGCATTGTGGCTCTGGTTTATTAAAACTGGTAGCGGTGTCCTGCAATCGTAGCTGATGAACAAACAATCGTCACCACCTGCAGAAGAGTGGAAATAACCCTTATTTCTATCTAAATATCCATTTAATCATGTGACAAAAAACATTTTCCAAATGGTCTTACCTGAATAAAACAAATCCGTATTCCAATAGTTAAACGCTGTAACCCAAGCATCGTAGGAATGATATTTCCATTTGCCGATCCTCTTCATATAATCTCCAACTATCTTCATTAATGTTAAATTGCCTGAAGTATCACTGGCTATTAGACGGGGTTCCTCATTCAAAATTTTATTCGTCGACCAATCGAGGGACAGCGCTAAAACATCGCGACCGAGAGGACCTTCCATCCACAATTCCAATTTCAAACGTTCGTTGTCGGTTAGTCGAAAAAGTTGCAGATACCCTTCAGATGTTACGAGACCCAAGACGGGATACCCCTGAATTCTATGATGGCACCACTTTTGGTCTAGAACTCCAGCTGCGTCTATGGTTTGTAGAGGAGTGATCTCTTTCATATCCTCAGTGATTGAAAGTAAGCTGATCCTCCCAACACGTTTTTGTTTACGATCGTCAGCAGCTGCAAGATAGAAATGAAGGAAACCTCAAAGAAAATCATGAATAAGCAGTCCATCGATTTGATTTCTAGTAAAATAGTTTAGATTTAGTAAGTGATTGTTAACTAATTGCGTTTTGATTATGATAGAACCACTGGAGCAACTGGCCACCCCTTTGGAAAGCTTCGAGATGAGAAAACTTTCTAAGTATAGTAATTTAGATAAGATCAAGCTGAATTGGATTGATATAGGGCGTCTAAACGTCATTTGGTCTGAATTATTACCCTCGTCTTTAATATCCAGTTGGTACGTAGAACACACGAGAATATGCCTGTAAGGTTCTACCGGACACCACTCTACTGTATCCGCGTTGAAATGCGTGGACCACTTCCATTTTGTTGTCCACTTCACCGCCATTTTATCTAGAAGAATGGAATAGCAGAAAAAAGTTATACTCAAATATGACAAATAAGTATTTGTATTATACCTCAATACTTGAACATTTTGATACTAAAAAGGTCTATGTATGTATTTATAGCAGGACAAGAAATGATCAAACCATCAGCAAAACTATCCAGAAGTTGACGCGTAACTAGTTTTGCGCAGATACTGATAGGAAAGATAATATTAAAAGATTTTTTTAAAACATTTATATATATGTTATATTGCGACGTAACTCGCATCAACTTCTTGATTTTCTGTTTCTAGGTTTCTAAAACCTAGACAACTACAGACATAAAAACACAATTTCTATTTTGATATGCCGAAGGGTATTTAAAATAAAACAAAAAAAAATACTATTTTAAATCCATTTATTAATTTATAATAAAAATAAGTCCATACGGGAATAAATACGGTATACTATCGCTAACTAGCGAATATTTAACATATATATCTCATTTCACATTTTAACACCCGTTACTAATTTACTAAAATTTGTACTGTTTTATGGTTCGACACTTACAAATTACGTGATTAATTACAGATAAAATAAGAAATACTCGAATTTTATAACCTGTACAATTTTCATTACAAAAAAAAAACATCGAGAGCTGTGGCGAGGGAAAATAAGAATACAAAAATATAAAACAAAATGGACTTTTAAGATATTAAAACATGATGTAAGTACAATAATAGTTAATGGTAACTTATTTTATATCAACTATGTCGTAAATTCTTCTAAATCTAATTACAAACTATCAAGTATACTTCAACGGCAGTTGGACCAAGCAATAGATTAAACGAACAAATTACTCACATAATATTAGTATACTGAAAATTTTCAAGTATCCAATATCTTGAAGTCATTAATAAGCCCGTAAATATTAGGTAGTTACGTATTTATTTTCGTAATATACATTAAAAGTTGCTTATCAGTTCAAAGATTTAGATAAAATACACAGTTGTATATATATTTTTTAAAATACCATATTAGAGACAAAAACTTTTCCATTAGACATTCATGTAGATTTCTAACCCAATTTAAAAAAGTTGCGTCACTAACTCCGTAGAATCGGAACCTTGAATTGAGTAAGGTGAATAAGTAACATTTATAACTAAATTATGTACAATTTAACACTAACGAAATACAAAAAAATGAGCACATCTTTACTTACAAACTATAATATCCTATCTGAGGTCATGCACATGACTTTAAAATGACTTATTATTAAACATAGCGTTGAGTATATTTACTAAATACGAGTCTAAATGTCGCTCTTAGTTTTGTCCAACAATGTTAATATTTCAGATTGGGCTATGTTTAATAATAGGATTACAAAAAATAATTGGTAGGAGGAAACATTGGCAGAGTTTATACTTTATATAAATACGAAATATGTATAGAGCAAAGCAAGAACTATATTAAAATACAAATTCGATAGTAACATGCTAGTATTGATAGTGACAAAGTTATGTCATACTTCATACACAAGTAATATGAGAAGCAAGTGTCAAACTTCCATCAAACCCTGCCAAGACACCTCCACGACGTAATATCACTTGAAGATCTTATTGTGCACTTCATGCTATAACTATATTTCATATGGTCATATCAAACTAATATTTGTCTTAAATATTAAACACTGTCCATTAAAATGTTAAAAATATTAGTATTTTTTGTTTTTGAGGTAGATGTTCACAATAAATGTTGCGATCACAGCCTGTGTTTGTTCAGGATGAGTTCTAGTTAACACACCTAAGGGTGACTCCACATGACCTGGTCGGCAAGACCAATAGCTTCTATGCATAGAATCTTCTGTAACATTGGTTTATCAAAGATGAGTGGATACACCCTAATATTTACTTAATGTCTGATGCACATAATGTGCCCCTTCAGATTTAGCTATTATGAATATTTCACAAAGAGTTCACATGGCTTATATCATTAATAAAGGGTTATAAAAGAATTTCCATTGGCACAAATGAAACGACAAATAGGTTTCACAGATAATTTTGTTGAGTTCCATTAAAACAATTGAACAACCCTATTTAATTTGAACTAATCAATATGTGTAAATACTTTTGTAATATCTGTCATTTAATATATGAGGATTCTCAACTGCCAAATTCTTAATAATAATCTTTAATCTAATAAATATGTAAGATTTTAGAGACTAAGGTATACTTTGTAAAGCGATTTGTTGTCTCTTTGGGGACCTGTTTTAAACCTTGCCTATAACAAATATGATATAAGCAGCCATTTCATTATCCTATTTACTAAATATCAATTGGGAAAATAATATCACATTGTGAAAAGACTGTTAGTGGGCTAGTGCTCCCATCTGATTGGTGAAGTCATGCTATTTGTTGAGGTGGAGTAGTGCACTGTAGATTGGATAATGAAATGTTGCATTAATATTTAATATCAAACTCTGCTAAACTGAAAGTGTATTTTTTAGATTTAATGTCTAAATACCCTGATTATATTTGAATATTTTGCTTCAAATGTCTAATGAAATATATCCATTCTCGTGTATATATTGCTTTATGGTAAAAAAATATGAAATATTCATTTACTTGTGTTATAATTAAATAGCCAGTACATTGTGTTGTGTATATAAAGTACTAACTCAAATTTTGTCTTATTAATTAAAAATGAGTTATCTAAAATTGACTGAAACATTTGTTTTTTATAAAATTACTGTCGCGCTGATCTCTCTGTTTCAATGAGACATTCTCTTACAAGAATACGGGCATGAACAATTCCACGCTTGAGACGTTCAGCTGAGCTACGACTGCCAGAGTAGCTTGGTCGTACTTCCTTGCCCATTTCTTCAATGACAGCTAACAATTGAGCATATTTGGACATACCGTTATCCTTATCTTTGCCAGTGGAGGATGGAGATGAGGCCGAAACGGAAGATATCGTCGCATGACTGTTACCTCCCAATGATATGTCTTTATGGCTATTTTTACCACTCATAGGGATCGCTGTGACAGTCACATCGCTCAACTTCGACTCTACAGCTTGAATGTCCATTGCTTCCATGTCGCTAAAACAAAAACATGTTCAGCATAACAAAGATAACCGAAATAATTCAATATCAGGCAGAAACTTACCGAAGTTAAAAAAAGATATCGTCAAATTTGATTCACTTAATTTACGAGCCCCGCACGCGCAAAGGAAACGAACAAGACAATAATACGTTAAAATAGTCAATGTAGGACATACCCAATCTTCTCAGCTAGGCTCCTCCGAGACAAATTGGCGTAACTTGTATAGGTGTAAGGTAATGGGAGTTTCAAAATGTTATGGAATGTTATAATATTGTAATTGAAAATTAATTTCATAAATAAAACCCTAAATCTGTACTACAAACAAGATCGAAATTACCACATTGACACAATCACACAAGAAACAAGAACTAGACATAGACAAATCACAAAATAGATTGGTCCTTTTATAGGATTTTTAAAACATTAACTGAAGGAGTCATGATGAGTTTTAATTTTATAAAAATATGAAGTAATTGAATTCTCTTCTATAGTAGTTCAATTATGAAAGACTTTTAATATAAATAGATTCGTGGAAATTTCTTTGATATAAAAGTAGTAATTTTCCGAACGAATATTAACCAATTTATTTAAAAAGGAGGTATATCGTTTTTCTTTCTCTTTCTCGGTTTCACTAATATTCGCCTATCTTAATTTTTTAATATAGTATCTCAAGTAGCTTGGAAGGTTCTTAAATTTAATAGCATTACATAAGCTAATCGACTGCGGACTGACATTAAACTGACTTTTGCTTTTCATGTGGTGATTACTGACTGGTGATGGTTAGTGAAATGATTGGTAGTAAAATCGTAAATTATTAAGTGCAGATGTAAAGTGTTGTTTTGAAAAGAAAATCTCTAGAAAAATAATCATGGCTGGTCGCGGAGAGAGAGGTGTCTCTAGAGTTTTAGACAAGTTAGAGGCCTCTATAAATTCAGGTCAATATTATGAAGCACATCAAATGTATAGAACACTATATTTCAGGTAATATTCTTATACTTTTCTAAACTTAAATATCAAGTTTCAGTGCTTATATCATGTATGACGTTTTAGATATCTCGCTCAAAAAAAGTATGCAGATCTGTTAAATTTATTGTACAAAGGATCAACTTTGCTTCTTCAACGTGATCAGCAAGGCAGCGGCGCAGATCTGGCGATACTTTTAGTTGAAGTCCTAACGAAATCAGAAATGCAACCATGTCATGAATGGATAGAGAAAATAGCAAAGTTATTTGAAATTATGAATTCAAGTATACCAGAGCGAGAGACTTTTCTCACTAATTCTGTGAAGTGGTCAATGGATAATAATAAAAAAGGTCATCCATTTCTACACAAGGTAAATATTTCTTATTTATTTTGAAATAATCCATTAATATTATAAAACTGAATAGTTTAAACAACGTAAATTTTTTATGAATTAAGTTATTAATTTTAAAATGATAATGCTTTTTAATTACTGTTCTAATTTAAAAAAAAGGAAGTAATAAATGAAATGGACACACTAGGCACAAAAGTGTCTGTTGTTTGTACACCTGTAACAATTTTCTATAAAATATTCTTGTTAATATTAAGTATTTATGGAAAAAGCACAGACAAGTTTGTGTAAGAATATAGTAGATAATTAATTACATTATAGTTTTAATATATATATAAGAAGATGCTAATCAACAATATATATATATTGTTGATTAGCAACTTTTCATCATAATAGGGTTGTCTTTGCAACTAAAACAAACATTAATCTAAGCTCCTTTGATTAAAAATTAAAAAATGAATTTCTTGACAAGTCTATATACATTTTATAGTCATATATATTAAACGTAATATTATATTAGTAGATTTCCTTATAATGGAAGATACTTTCCCATTGCATTAATTGCAATGGTCCTAGTTGTTTGTGAATTGCTTACTTAGTTTGGATGTTTATGAAACAGTGCTGACAACACTCGGTGGATTTGTTGTCTTCTTCTTCTCAGACCAGGGTGGGTTTGGAATACTAGTAGCTTTGATATTAAGTTGGATTGTCTTTACAGAAGGGCTTATTTAGATAATTATGGTATCAAAATAGGCTCCTGACACTTCCATTTGACATACACAGGTGTTAAATGATATGGATACAAAGTGTAAAAGATATAAATAAATGGATAAATATCAAGAAAATTATAATACTTATTATATCTACTGTACATCGAACTAGGTGTTTAGTTATATACATATTTATATTTCCTTGAGTTACCAACATATATAGTTTAATTTGTTTGCAATGTTTGGTTATTTTCATTTGGTAATCTCGAACAAAAATATTTCATTTGGGTTAAAGTATTTGGTAATTGTCATATAAATTTATTCAATAAATCGAACATGAGCCAATATTTCTCTTCAGTACCCGTAGAAGTAGTTTTGGTTGTACGAAACGTTGATAGTGTTGTATCAGTCATGAAATGAGTTCTTGATTGGTTTACTTATTATCAGAACTAATCACAACTAAGACCTTGTTTTGTCATTGTTTGTAAACTATAAACGGTTCATAATATGAAAAATCGTAGTAGGCTATAGGCTATAGTTGGTCTAACTTTATTAAACATTACAGTATTACGCTAGTTTTTTAAATATTTAAAAGTTTAAAATAGTTAAAAGTTTTCAGGGTCATGCATCATTTTCCACATTTGCATGTCCTAACTAGACTAAAACAAAGTTCTGACGTATATTCTTGTAAAAGTTCGACTTGTATGAAGTTAAATATTTTATTTTAGTTTTTATTGTATTTGGATTATAATGGCCGGTATTCATTACGATTCGATCAATCTCAACTGGCGTAAATCGCATCGCAAAGTGAAATGGCTGTTAGTGAGTTAGTGCTTCTCTCTGATTGGTGGAGATGCCTATTAGATATGGTGAAATCGTGTGTTTTAGATCGTATAATGAAATGCGGCCATAATCCCCAATTCACAATATGTAAAAGGTGTAGTTTATCAATTAAGAGATCACAGCATAATATTTTATTTTATGTAAATAGAATATTTGACTGATAGTAGGAAATAATCTATTTTGTTAAGTACAGACTTCTAAGTTATTTTTTCTTCGTAAATTGTAATACAAGATAAAAGACCCCGCCAAAATTACACCCTACGTAACGGTCACTGACGTCAAACGCAATTTAATAAGTAAAGTTTATTTTTCGTATTTTGTAACGTATTTTTGAATCTTTAGCTTTAGATTGGAATAATGTAATTATAATTATAATAGGCTGTATCTCCTGGTACTCACTTGACTGTAATTCGTATACAGGCTGGCTTGACGGGGGTGGTACCACCCTCAGACAAACCAACTAGTATAAGCTGACAACTGATTGGCTCCATGGGCCTACCTCCGTCTATTGTGCCTGTAGGTTCGATTCCCACACTAGAAATATTTATAATCAATAATTTGTTTGTTTTCTAGAGTCTGGGTATTATATGTAAGTATAATACATATGTATATATTTACGTAAATAGTTTATGTATGTCAATTAGTGGTCTAGAATCCATAGTACAAGCTTTATTTAGTTTCGGGGCTAGATCGTTGTTTGGAAAAGTTCGAATTTTTTATTTGCAAAATTCGTCAGGTGAATGTGGGAGCCAGCTCGTACGTAGCCGGTACAGTACGGAATAATTCGCAATTGTAATAACATATTACAATTGACGTCTGATACTTGTTTATTCGCGGCAGACTAGGGCGCGCCATTTTTACCGATTTATCAACATGGCGTACTTCTCAACTACCGATCCGCTCCCGCCATTTTTATAGGTCTGAATATTTATGCTTTTTCTTCGATTACTATTCAGAGAATATCAATTGGCATACTTTTGATACTGCTGCAAGTTTATGCTTATTCTTCTTTACACGGAAAAATATCGTGAAATTTAGTAGAAATTTTAATGGTTTGACGTACAAATTTTAGTAATATAACTTGAGCCTATTAAAAAATATAAAATCATGTAGGTCATCTAGGACAGGGATTCCCAAAGTGATAGAAATCAAGTATCGACTAAATCGAAAACCGATTATGGTAGTCGCCGAGGTTTAAAATTCTATTCCTATTAATAAATATAAGTTTTTATCTGAAACTTTCAAGATACTGTATAAGTTTTGTTACTTGTTATAAAAATTACGCGTATGTTAACAGGAACAATCATTGTTGTACTTTTTAAAAACTGGATAAATCTGTGTCCACAAATTCGTACAAAATGAAAACCTCTGCAAGTCAATAAGCGTGTAAAAGTTCGTGCAAGATAATGAGTTCAAGCGTATAAGTCTTTCAGGCACGTTTTGACTTGTAAATATTGTGTAACAATTGAAGATAAAAAATAGATTATTATTAGACTAATTTAGCTATGGGGGTCTGGCATCAGTTTATTTTGGAAAAGGGGTTACAACAAATTATTTTGGGAATCCCTGATCTAACTTATGACTAAAGGCACTCTTAGCGTAATACTTCTTTTGTTTTTTCTTTGCTAATGAAAAAACCATTAACTTTAATTAAATTACTTTAAAATGTTCGCATTTATTATATATCGAATGTCAAAGAGCAGGATCGGTAGAGTTGCCAGCTAAAATCGGTATATTTGTACCCAAAATGAATATTTGACAAAAAAGAACAAAATTCATCGAAATTCATTTATTCACTGAAATCTAATTTATTACAATCATACTTAAGAATAATTATTTTTTATATCAATATTCTTTGGCCATAGGCCATGGCCGCTGTCATCTTCGAATTAATTTCAAAATCATACCAATTAGCTATACTAAAGAGGCGTTTTGCATGTAATAGACCAGTGATTGATTCAGTAGACTATTTCGCTGTTTTGTTTTCAAAAGAATAATATGTGAAAATATGCGTTTAACGTTAGTGGCTGAATAAGGAAGTCATAAAATGTTAAAGATGAAACTAGACAATCAAAGAAACATCGAGTACCATCACCACGCTTTAGTAAATCTACTTCATCCCAAAATTGTTCTACATCGTCAGGAAATGTTTGAATTATTCACAATTTCTTAAAATGCGCCACTCTGTATCAATTTCCTGGAAATTATTGAATCCTGGAAATCAGGAAACAATATCGGGAAAGAGCCGATATGAGGCTGCCATCTTAATAGTGTAAAATCGGTAGAATATCGGGAGAAATTTCATCTTTACTCTCTAATCGCAGAAAAATCGTTATACAGTACAACCTTAATATAACGAACCTCAATATAACGAATTTTTCTAAACCCTCTTGAATTGTCCACAAGAATTTATATAAAATATACCTTTACATAACGATTTTTTACGAACAACCTTTTTAACGAATTCCCAACTATTAAAAAAGTCTAAATACTTCTAATTCACGAATTTTGTCAATTTAAAACCTCTATATAACGCCCCTATCTATATTTAACCCTTTTTCCCATGGTATGTGCTTAGGCCGCGACATTTTTTTACCTCTTTATAACAAATTTTATACCAACCTTACCTCAATATAACAAAACTCAGTTTAAGGAATTACTTGTTGTAGCTCTTTATTTACTTGTCCCTTTGCTATTTCTTATAACGAGGTTGCACTGTTTTTTGTAATTTTGGTAGAATAACCAATATCGGTATACCGGTAATACCGAAAAATCGGTAAATAGGTTCGAGACCACTGTATATATCTATTAGTGACGGGAATAACAGTTTCACTTTAACCGCATGGTTTTATCAGATATTAAGTATATATTTTTTTGATATGGTGACTTAGAGAACGTAGGTTCGATTCATGATAGTGTTTATGTATTTATCAATCGTGTTTATATATATGCAAATAAAATTAAATTTTAGAAAATCGCAGAAGTATATTGGAAGGAAAAGATGTACACAGCTGCCCATAGACACTTTCTTCACTCTAGAGATGGAGTAACATATGCAACAATGCTGATAGAACTCCACACTTCAAAGGGACTGAAATCTGAAATAGATTTGTTCATAACCCAGGCGGTGCTTCAGTGTCTTTGTTTGAGGAATGTTAAAATGGCGAATGATACATTTAATAAGTACACAGGGACTCACCCAACGATAAAGAACGACAAAGGACCGCCATATTTGTTTCCATTGCTGAACTTTCTGTGGTTTTTGTTGAAGGCTATCGAAGAGTGAGTATATTTTTATTATATGTTATCGCGAAAAATATATAAATATTGCACTAAAACAATATTAAAATAATTATTTGATCATTGGACAGTTATATGGTTTTGAAAGTTTTTTGCAAAAAATATATCAAATTTCGTGATTCATGATGACAAATATATAGTTGGACAAAATGTAGAGTGTATTTTTTAGTGGGCTTTTAAGGCCAAATTCGATTCTAGAGAATACCAAAAAATGATCCAACGAGTCACGGAACCTATTTATAATTTTCTTAAGATAATTTTCCTAAGAATGTTCAACTTCTGGGAAGGTATAAGATATGAAAAAAGAAAGAAAGAAAAGTAGTTACTGTTATTTTTCCTTACATCACGTTTGTATTAGTAGTACGTTGAAATAAAAAGCAGTGTCATTAGTAAGTTTTGACGTTACGTATACTATACTTTTCGTTATGATTGGTTGTGATTTGGTTGTGATTGGTTGTGATTTGGTTGTGATTGGTTGTGATTTGATTGTGATTGGTTGTGATTTGATTGTGATTGGTTGTGATTTGATTGTGATTGGTTGTGATTTGATTGTGATTGGTTGTGATTTGATTGTGATTGGTTGTGATTCGATTGTGATTCGTTGTGATTTGATTGTGATTGGTTGTGATTTGATTGTGATTGGTTGTGATTTGATTGTGATTGGTTGTGATTTGATTGTGATTGGTTGATTTGATTGTGATTAGCTGTGATTTAATTGTGATCGGTTGTGATTTGATTGTGATTGTTTATGATTGGCTGTGATTTGGTTTTGATTAGATTGTGATTGGTTGTGTTTGGTTGTAATTTGTTTCCATTCAGCAACCAAAAACTAGTTTCGTGATTGCTCGAAAGCTATCAACATTCCGCAGATTAAAACTAGCATGAAGGGCACTGAACGATCACCTGAAACAATCACTTGTATATATTGAGGTATTTATAAGATGTAATATATTTATTAAACTTTCAGGAAGCATGTGATGCGGTTTAAAATTTTAAGAGACTGCTATGCTATCAGTATAAAACGTGATCCGAACTATTCAGTGTATCTTGATACAATCGGTCGTATATGGTTTGGAATAGGGCTCCCTCAGAACAACAGAAACTCAAATTCAGTCTTCGGAGGACTCCTCAGATCTATAATAGGTGATGTGGACGTTGACTCCTCAGATGAAGACAGGGACATGGGGAACAGTGCACAGCTCCCCGATCTCGACTAGGAGCATCCAAAGGACTTAGCTGTTTGTATATTTGGTGAAAGTTTTCAAATGCGGTGTGGTGTTCAAAAGCTTGATATCCTTTTCTGTAGAATCGATGCTGTTATAAATAAACAAACTACTTGATTTAAATGCAAATAGATTCCCAAACACTATGTAAAGGATTGTCTTTAATAAAGTCATAGAAATAAATGTACTATATAGATAATAACAATTTACCATATGTTCTATTTGAATTTTTATTTATTAAATGATAATATTTACTATGTAGTTGTATCTGGTCTCTTCCATCTACTAATTAAATAGTTAAGGCATATAGTTAGCAAGATTTTAAATCTGCCGAATGTTGTTTCGTATGCTCAAACTAAAGCTTAACAGCTAGATATAGATATTAGTTTCAATTTAGATTTAGCTTTCAAAAAACCGAACTGGCGTGATAAACGTATTGAAATACATCACTAAGTTATAATTAAAACGTAAGTAATTTAATCTAAGTATGTTAGCCATAGACACGGTGTCTCCATTGGCAGAGTTACGGAAGTTAACTCCCAGAGGGCGCAGATTTGAGTTATAAATATGATTATTTTGACATATTATAGTAATTTGATTTGACTTGATAAAATGTCTAAAGAATCTTTATAATGCTAAAATCAAAGAGCATAAGTCACGGCTCATTTGAGAGAGTCGCATTTGGCGTGGTTATGAATTGGGTAATTTTTTTTTAAAACAAGATTATTCGGATTTCAACAATATTTATAAATTGAAATAACAATTGCTTTCCAGTTAATTTTTTCCATTGATATATATATATATATACAGACGAGAAATTTGTAAAAAAAATATAGCACATGTATTAAATAAAATATACAGTATATACAAATATGTACATTTAAAAGAAAATTAATTTTCAGTTTCTTCAATGCTTAAAACCGTTATGTCTCTGGATATTATTGAAAGATTTTGTTTAACTAAATTCATTTTAATATGTCGTTTGTCTAAATCCAATGCCTGTTGGACTATTGCGCGGTTGAATTCATGAACATGTGGATGGTTCAGGAATTCATCCACTTTCATCCATTTGCACGATTGTATCTCTATATCTGATTTATTTATTTCCACTGTGACAGCTTTCAGTTTGACAATGACGTATATGTCAGAGTTCCCAAACATCATGCCGTGAGTGTGTCTCAGAGAAATCATCGATTGGAATGTGGCGTCGACACCAGTCTCTTCTTTAACCTCTCTTATTGCAGCATCTTTTATATCTTCACCTAAAGAAAAATTAAATATTTAGAAATATTGTTAAATATGGTTACTAAACCCGTCTGAACACCTGTGGCATCACACAGACAATACATGTCATATGTCGTTTATTTAATCTTACTCGTTTAATAATTTATTAAGCGCCAATTTCATTGTTTAATCTACAGCTACTTGATCCCAAAGAAGCGATTAAAGGTTTCCACCGATCAGATTGGAGTACTGGCTCACTAACTATCTGTTCATAATATGATATTAGTACCCCACTTGGGCTGGCACTGGGTAAATTCTTTAAAAAAATCAGCTTATTATGGGGGAACTTCTCAATTTAAATGATCATTATTATTTTTATTTAAGTAGTGGACTATTTCATATATTACTGGCCATTTTTCTAGGGCCTGGATCCCTTTACAAAACTATAGCTAGCTATATTAGTAAGTCAATGTAATACAAATAAATTCCCTGCTACAAATTGCTTTATTTTTTCAAAAAGGGTTATTATGCCTTTTTGAACTTAAAAAGTTAAACTTATACTTATGAAACATCAGACACTTGCACTGTTACAGAGGTTAGGTCTACATAAAAGAAGCATCAAGAATAAGTTCGAGTAAATGTTGGTACCTCGTTCTACATATCCTCCTGGAAGTTTCCAGTGTGGGTAGTTATAATGATATTCCTGGACAACAAGAATTTCATCATTATCATTAAAAACCATGCCACCAACACCAAGATTTGTGTGACAGGCAGGAGGTAGATTTGAGGTACTATTTGTGGGCAGCCATTTGTACATCATGACAAAACTATCTCTGGAATGATGAAAGTTGAAGCCTTGCTGTAATGATAAAGAAATATAAAAGGATATAGATAAAAAAAAGATAATTTTATATATTTTTTTTGTATGTATTTTTATTTAGTTGTTTTGAGTTTAAATCAGTTTAAAAGTGTTGTAGATTCCTTAAAATTTAATACAACCTATTTTTTTTGTTTATAGATAACCCTCTATAACATATCACATCACTTAACAGTCAACTACCTATTGACTTGAAATAAAGTTAACATAAATTTTGTAATATGTGTAACATTAGATAAAGTGTATAATATTGGTATCTTACATTAGCAAGAACTGGTACACATGCTGCATCTTTGATGTTAACTTTGAACCAAATGCATCTTTTGTTTTCTGCATTCCATCTTTTCAATGAATCTTCAAGTGAAAAATGTAATTGTATTATATTAATTCAAAAGTCCTAGTTATAGAAGTAATTATTAATAAAAAATATAGAATAAGAATACAACAAAGTATCATTTAAAGTACTATAAAAAGATTTAAATTAGTATTTTATTTATTACTTACTATTGATTTATTGCACAACACTGAATACACATACTAGTAGACTTAAATTGTTAGCAAGCACTACAAAAAACATTAGGTTGTGTCTGTCGTAAATTTCATAGTAGATAAAGGATCATTTATTTATATATAATATATTACCTAAAAGTTGTGTTAGAAACTCCTCAGCACTGCAAGGTTCTTCTTGAGTGTCCACAGTTACTCCATTAAATCTATCTACAATTCCTTGAAACGTAGTCATTATTTAATTTGTTTCTACTTTTTGGTTGTCAGATACGCAGTAGTTAATAATTATTATATAATTTATCACTCAATGATAATGTAATTAATTATCTTTTTAATATAAAACATGTCCGGAAACGACTATGATACAGCGTAACTGATGATGATGATATACTCGTATTTGTCACATGAATTTAACTATTATATATATTTATATAAATATCTATATATATAAAATAATTATAAGTTTTATTTTAGTTATTTATCTAAGTAGTTCATAACCACAAAATTTATCATACCCGCATGTGGGATTGGGAAAGATAGAAACTAGATAACTGCTATTTTTTCTGTACTCATGAATAGCAGATTTTCGAATAATTTATGTATGAATACATCTGATTATATTCACGATAAACATGATTTGCATCTCGGCTTTGCACATGACTTATCATAAGTTGTCATTTGTCAATTGTCATTGGATTAGACGTGTTTTGTTGCCAACTGAGAAAATGAGAATGCCAAAAGCCATGACATCTGAGTTCTGATACATTTCTAATACCAGGCGAGGAGTGGCAATACATATACAAGTGGTGCTGTTCGGAGACTGAGAAAGATATAAGATATAAGACATATATATATTTATAAGTTTACATATAAGACGCTTAGCATAGAGAACAATAAAAAAGTTTTTAAATTTTAAACCGTCTTAAGTAGGATAAACTCAACCTAACATTTGTGACCTAACAATAGTTATCAAACTAAAAATAGGCTATCGTACTCTTACTTATATTATTCAATACATGCATACAGATGCGAAATGTTATACAAAAAAAATATATGATATATCTGTATAGACCATCATAATTTTTTTTTGATAATACACTAAGTTCCCATATACTCAACGTACTACCAATACTCATTACCAGAGGCGAGGGGCCTTTTACTATGTTAAGTTCTCTGCTCCCTATCCTTCTACGGAGGCCAAGGCCGCGGCCAAGAGATTTTCATAACAATTAGACTTTTTAAAGTAGGATGAACACAATTATTTTGATTCTTACGAAACTAACTAGACATAAGAGCCTTAACCTTCAATAAAACTAGTTAACAAACTTCAGTATTTACTTCTCTTAAAGTAAAAGTTAGATAAAAGTTTCTTACGGCCTACTAATTACATGAGATTGTTAAGCATCCAACCTTATTTTGTGAACCTTTTAAATGACGGTACAAATTGGAAAATATATAGTAGTAGGAGCTTTTTATATTTATTAGACTCATTGAGTTATAATACTCTATAAGTAGCTAATTTCCATTTCATAAATACGTTTCATTTCCAATAGTCTGGAAACTAAGTTGAATGTGATATTGAAGACAGTCAAAACAGTTTCATTTGTATAATAAGTCCCAAAAACTTAAGTAGGTGAGCTCGCAGCTCCACTAATGCATGGTATTGGAAATTATCCAATTTAAGTTAACTGGTGCGCTCTATGCCTCTGGCCCATGGCCAAAAAGCATTGGTTATTTGAACCTTGTGTTTTATTTCTGAGTATAACAAATATTTTAATATCGTTTATATCATCAGGTTTTATCCTGTCTATTTCATCCTTTTACAAATGTCGAGAACCGATAGATCTGGAAAGCGCAATTTTTAATTTTTAATTTTGTAAAAGAAATATAGTTTTGTAAAAATCTTCTAAGGTATTTTATCTAAAACAAACCTACAAGGAATTAGGGCATTTGTAAATGTTTTCTATTTTTTTGGTTGGTCTATGTAACTCTAATAATGGCCATTAATTAACACAATTCTTTTTAGAGACGGACACGTTCGTCTCAAGGACAATTCTGCCAAAAGAGGACGAATCTCGGCTTGAGACGGCGTATTTACAGGATGAGGAGAGCGTTAAAGATTTGATTACGAAACTCCTGAAAATTATCAAGGAATTCCTTGTATAATACATAAGTAGATTTATAACAAAATTGTTCGGGGTATATTTTGAAACTATTATTTTTCCCTATTATCCAAAAAACCATTGAATTTTCGATATTCGCCTACAAAATACACATCTCGATATACGTACCTATATTAAATAAAAAGTCAATGTTTGAGAAATTCTGTTCCACAGGTACCTACACGCAATATTAAAGTAAATAAAAGACATTGGATTATTTTGTTTATCTCAAAGTATCTACAGAAATGAATACAATACATATTATTGAAAATAATAAATCATTTCAAGTAATTGTATAGTTTGTAAGTAATATGTAAAGCGGGAAATGTTTCTTTTGTTTCTTTGTAAACGCTGAATGCTATTGTCGAAGTGTATATTGCGATTGTTGACGATGATGTTAATAAACAATAATACTTAATTTAAATTGCGCAGCAAAGTTTAAAAATAAGCAGAATTCATTAATACTCATTAAACAAGATCGATTAATTAAAAATAAGTTTTACAAACTGTCTTCGTAGACTTGAAATAACATTTGAATGAAGAATTCGACCGAATATTCATAAATTAGCGGACTTCCTTAAAATATGAACAGTTATGTTTATTTATCCAACTAATTATCTTGAGATATTTTCAAGTTCCCTAATATTATATATATCCATGTTATACGAATTGTTCATTTTTCTCGTAAAATTTTCAACCTTTAATGAATGAAGGAGTGCCTACAAGAGTGATTACAGGAAACTTTGTCAAGATTGATTAATTTTAATAATAAATTACTTACCATACTTAAGTATTGCCTACCTGGCCTAGGTAGGCAAGGTAGGCAAAGTAGATACTTTACAGGAAAATGTAACGTGAAATATAACATTTGATATTTAAGAAACATAATCAAAACCAAAAAAATAAAACGAATGTTACGAACAACTCTCAAGTTCATAAACTCTACAAATCACATTTTGTCTGTAAAATAAAAGAAGGAAATTCTGTTTAAATAATATTTTACCGAAGGCGTTCAGTTCCCTGGCAACTTGCCATACATCGCCCGGAGATTTAAAAGTTCCGGTACGAGCTGACTTATCGACTCAAATGGAACGATTGCTTTGATTAATTTTGATCTTTCAACTTGCAACTATCAATGAATGGACCAGAAAGCAGATAGGAATCAATCTATGCTAATATTTTAATTAACATTTATAATATAAGATTGAAACCTATATTGTATAATTATAGTGGCTTCTCTGTGAAATTCAGGACTTGGACACGTTCACGTTCACGTCACTTACATTATGACCATATTCAAAATGTTTTTAAAATTGTATTTAATTACAGAAGATTGCTTAAATTTTATCAACAGTGGCACATTAAGTAATGTTCATTATACAATTGGCACACAGTACACAATATACAAAGAGTAAAAAATATACAAAATCTTGCATGATACATACATGACGTCTTATGCACTTTAGTTGCCAGAACATTTTAAGTTCAAATGGAAATTATGTACTAAAAGATAAATATAATATTTCTAAATGGTGGGTCTTATAAAATTAAAAGGTTCTTATAAAATATGTAGGTTTACCTCACAATATATATGGTCACTTACAAGATACATGGATCTTGTGGGATATTTACCCGGCAGTATTCACGCGCGGCGCGAACGAACCGCGAGTGGATTCGAGACTAGTCGGGAACATTCCGATTTAATTTCTACGTGAATACTGCCGTTTAAATATAAATATAAAGAGCACGTTATTGTTGGTTGAAATATAATAGCAACTTGTATTTTAAAAAACGGAATAATATAGCTATTATATAGTATTTAATAGTATAATTTTATGTTGCGAAGTTCTAATGTCGTGACCTGAGTCAATTTAATTTATGTGATATGTCGTAATATTATTTACTACGATCTTGATACGTTATATTATTTCCCTCGGACTCGGGACTAATTAATTGTCTGATATGAATTCCAAATCAACAGTTCCATTTTTATTTACACCACAATTCATATACTTACACTAACAACATTTTCAACTTACACTATTTTATTTGTACGTACAGTAAAAGTTTGCTATTTTTCCATACAATATAAAAGGCAGTAATCAGTATTGTGATTATTCATCTGCTAACAACTAGAAAAGCGTAGGCTCTAAACAAAATGAGATACCAGAGAAGAATCCGTAATTACAAAATAAATAATGAAAAATATACCTACATTAGTTTTGTTCCTAGTATTTTAGATTTTAATGAACGTTTTAAACACTAAGCGGTCTTATTTTTATTTGTTATAATTTAAATTTGAATGAATCATTTAAAAATAAACATGAAATCAAACAGACAAGGTAATGTATTACAATTAAATGAGAAACAAAATCAAAACTCAAAGTTTATTCTAACTTTAACCAATTAACTAAAAGGTTCAACGAGAAATAACATATATTTATTGTGTTTAAGTTATTTAAGTGATTTTGCCAGAGAAAGTATTTATACAGGGTAAATTAGCATAACGAGGAACCTAGAAGCTATCAACTGAAAGTAAATACCGTTTACAAGTGTAAGTTAAAAATAACGTTTGTGTTCCTTGACATAATATGAAGATGCATTTAAGCTGTAAGTAAAAATGTGTTATTAAATATATACTTACATGATATGGATATTAATAAATGTATTTTTTTACTTACAATAACCGGTTTCTCCATCTTATGTGTGTGTGTATTTATGTGTGAATATAAATAAAGAGTCAAATAATTTAATAAGACAAATCATTGATATAAAGTTAGTATGTATACTTAGTTTTTTCTGATATTTACAGTACTCGTGTTTATATAATATTATTAATAAAAAATAAGTGTTGAAAAAAAAACAAGTTTTATGTTTTTAATATTATTCAGTTATATAATATATATAATTGCTCCCACTCTTAATCGACAAAGCAGACGTCTGCTATAACTGTAGATGCTACGGAAGATCTATAAGCCTTTTACATTCTGCAACTTAAATGGCTCTTGATTCGCCTTCGCTGGAATATCCTATACCTAGACTGAATTTGGCGTTCCGTGACCCTAAAACCACTTGACATTCCTCGTTTTCGTACATCATTTCACTCTATTTTTTCTTTAACAATATTTTTTAGCAATATTGTTTACAATGTTAATATTAATATATTTACAATGATTTTTAACAATAAAAGCATGCTTATGGAATTAACTCATTCCCTAACTTCATAATTATTCTTTTATCAAATATTTCAAAAAAAGATTAAAGCCTTCCTTGTATTTTATAAAAGGATTTAAAAAATTAGGTTTGAAAACTTTCAATAAACAATTAAAAGGAAGGAAGGACTTGGCATCTCGCCAATTTCCAGACAACGAACTGTCAGGAGTCAATAAAAGCGATGAACTTTAGTTATTAGTGATCTAAGTTTGAAATCTAAGATAAAATATGCCAATAATCCATCTTCTTCAGCTTCATTTTGAAACTTTATAGTTGCAGACGTTTTTGTTGATGATTGAAGTGTGGATTTTTTATTGTGTCTTACATATATTATGTACACACCTGGCCGTTTTATTTGCCAATATAAAATATTTGTTTCTGTCTCAAACATTTTAATGGTATTGCTATTTAATAAAGTCTTAAGTCTAAAATTATTTTTCTAATATAAGTAAATTCGTCTCATAAAAACAGTTTTAAGAAACTTGCAATGTTGAGTAAAAAAAAAATTTTTAGATTTTATCTTTTGTATAATAGTATAACGCGAACCAAAAACAATCAGTTTACGTGTCATTGATAAGTTTATTACATACATTTCATAAATATTTATATATACAATATTTTCAACTTCTCCTGTTGTCACAAAATCTAACAGAATGACTTTTATTCATTTTCGTTTCAGTTAAACGTACGAGGGGGTTCCATAAGTTCGTAAAATGGAGGGGCAGCAAACTAAATAAAACAAAAAATCTATTTTTCATATTAAATATAAACAACTTTAAGTCGAATACATTTAATTTTTTGTCAATTAATTTTGCAAAAACATATAAGTTTAAAAAATAATTTAAATACTATAGGCGTATTTGCTAATTAAAAAGTATCGTGTTTTACAAATCAAATTTAATCTATCTCCCTAAAACTATAATCAACTAAAAGTTTATGTATTAGTTGTGTATTCTAATAAATAAATGCAGACCTCTGTGGTTTGTTCTCTATTGTTTATTTGTTTGTTTTATTGAGGCTCACGACGGGATCTATAAAAGAATCACTTATAGGAGAAGAGTATGTCACTTATAGGAGAAGAGGCACCGTGTAGTCAACAACGCGGCCAAAAGTTATTACATGAGTTTTAAGGTTCTGAATCAATAATACAAACCTAGTACAGTTCTTAATGAAACTTTATTTAAATGGGTGCTTCATTATAAATGTCTAGGTCACTGTTATGAAGGACCTTAAAGATCAGGTAAATATTTAACGAGAGCTTTGACCGTGAGGTGTAATATGTTGATCCGTAGTTTTTCCTCGTTATGGGAGGAAAAAGTGAAAAAAAGTTTTTTAAAATACTGTAGTCTTCACACGGGAGGCTTATGAGTGAACTTTACTCTAAAAGCAATGGGTAGACGTAAGATTCAATACGACTATAGGCTTTGGATACTGTTCAGCTTGACGAGGTTTTATTCAGAATCAAGCATCTGTGCTTAAAATCAAAGGTATGAGTTCCAGAGAAAAGAACACGCATGGTCTATTATTCTTACTATAAATTTTCTATTATTCTTATTAAAAAATTTCTTAGCAAAAACATTCACTTCTGTTATAAAATCAATTCCATTAGAATAATGTTTCGTGTACTGTTCTTATTTTATCTTCTGGATAAATTTTATGTGTGTGATTTAATTCATAATACCTATTTTATAAACTCTTTTCTATTTTATCAATCGAGATAACGAATTATAAAATGTAAATGTTATTTTTATAATATACTCGGAAACAAAAAATACTATTTAAATTAATTTTTAGGTTATATATTATATATCTGTTTATTTGTACCCGTACACGTATTCTTTCTCTGCTTATTTGGTCAATAAATAAAAAAAATACGCTAGATACGCTTGATTATTCTTATCAAATAAAATTTAAACAATTTCACCAGAACATCTCTAAAACATTATATTAGATAAAATCTACCAAAATTAATAACAAGCATTTTCTTAAAAATTTTATATACTAGTGACTATACTCATAAAATTATTTCCGTTGCTGGTTAATTTTTAAACCTTAATTATTTAATTATAGTAACTAAATATTATATCTCTAAATTTACTTCTTGAATATAAATACACGTCTTGAAATTTATTTTATACAAAATCAGTTTAAAAGAAACTCTGTTCCATACACTCAACATAAAAGAAAATATTGTGTTTTTTCAAAATTCTCCTTCAACTGGAAGCTGAACTGAACTGAAGCTGAAGCAGACGTTTTAATATAACAATACTTAAATAACGCATACCAAGACTTAACATACGCTTATATACAGTTCAAGAAAACAAGAATTTTAAATATAACGTTGGTTATATTTTCAAAAAACAACAACAATAAATAAAAACAAATATAACCAACAAAGTCTGGCTTGGCTTGTCAGCAAAATAAGTTCATATAATATTTTACTAAAGGCGGTAAAAACTGGTAGCTGTCCATACGTCATCGCCTGGAGATATAAAAGTTCCGATACGTACTCAATTTCTGACTCATTGACTTTGGACTTGCAACGATCGCTTTGATTAGTTTTGATCTTTCAACTTTTCAATTTACTCGAGAAGATATTGATTTAAGATTTTCGTAACTTTAAGATTTTAAGACATTGGCAAGTTCATAATAATCTTATGAATCAACAATTTTCAATGTGATTTTATTTATTTATTTAAATATTTTCGACTTTTAATCATTACTAGTGATGATCCAAAGTGTACACGTCAAATGGACGTGTCAGGAGGGCCCATTTTGATACCATACTTATCGAAATAAGCCCTTCTGCAAGGACACCTCTGAACTTAATAATAAAATTACGAGGGTTTCAAACGCGCCCTGCTCTGAAAAGAACCACAGAATAAACTCAAATAAATACGAATATATATGAATAAAAACGTAATTACAAAAACCAAATTCATCAGACAATTAGCAAGAGACGTGTTTTATTCCCAAGCCCTCTTTTCAACAACCTAACTTCCAATAGCAGTTACGAGTGAACCAATAAATCAACTCACAACGAATCTACTCCGACGTCTTCATTAGAGGAATCAATATAAGACTAGCTCCAATTTTATTTACCTACAGTGACTCTACAGTGACTACTTGGACCACTATTACCAACAAGACATCAATCTTCATGAAATAAGTTACGAAGGGTATTATTAAAGTAGATGAAAGTATGACTACAAATATAGTTTTCCAAAGTGTTTATCACTTTTTATTAAACAACACAGAACGTTAGCATTACGTCATGGCCATTATTAGTAACACAGTAACAGTAGAATAGTAAAAACAATAAAATTGTAATGTCAGCTGATGCGTTAAATATCAAATTTGTTTTTATTTAAATTACATACCATTTCAACATACCATAAAAAAAATCATGGACATATCATTGTGTTTTAAAATTAACTTAAATTGGATACATAGAATCTAAATTCGAACAGTTCTATTTCTAGGCATATAAGGTATGGGCATTAAGGAGTAAGCGATTCAGGATGGAAAACATATTTACAAATATATGCAGAAATAAAGCGTAAAATCCAAAAGCAGTAACCAATGGCATGAAACCCACCAGTTAAGTTGGATAATTTCCAATGCAGTGCAGTAGTGGAGCTGCGTACTTAAGTTTTAAGAAGTTATCAGGCAAATGACTCTCTCTTGATTGTCTTTAAGATATCTTATCCAGCTCGTATGCCCGAAAATTTTGAGTTAACCATAAAATGAAAATTAGGTACTAAAGGAGTATATATATATATATATATATATATATATATATATATATATATATATATATATATATATTTGTATGTTTCTAAAGTAATATATATATTTATATATATAAAGTATATTTTATATTACTAAAGTATCTAGTATTATATATATATATATATATATATATATGTATATATATAAATTATACTTTAGGAACATACAAATACACATATATAAAATTCCTACTTCAGTAGCTAGAGCGCAAAAGGGTATAACAATCACCAAAAGATTCATAGAGTTCATTAAAGAAGGCTCGTCTAAAAAAAACAATACAAAAGACTCACTCTATCTTGGAGGCGGCTCGCGATTGGACTATAATGATGGATACGTATGAGAAACAGTATAAAATTCCTGAGGATATTGTTGTCTCGTCATCCAGACCGGACATATTCCTGTACTCTAGACAGTTAAAGCGCGTGATACTTGTGGAGCTTACTGTTCCGTGGGAAACTAACATCCCCAAAGATCACACAATTAAAGTAAACAAGTATTACGAACTGACCAACGAACTGACCAGGAATAGGTATATAGTTAATTTGTACGCGGTAGAAGTGGGAGCGAGAGGTATAACAGTGAAATCTCTCTATAACCTACTTAAAGATCTTGGCCTCTCTAGAACTATCATCAGTACATTTTTAGAACGTACTTCAAAGGCGGCATTGGTAGGTTCATTCCAAATTTGGTTAGGTAGGGAGAGGAGCGCAACCAGTTGATGGTGAGCGTGAATGCGCATTTTAAAGGGGCCCCTTAAACCTACACTTGGGTCGCAAGTCCCAGGGGCTGTTTGCACTCCTCTCCCTGCAACGCGATGGGCCCGGCACCCGCACTGTGAATCCATGGAATGCTAAGAAGCTTCGTCTCGTCTCATATACCTTCAAATATGTATGGTAATTTACAAGATTCATGTAACTAGAGTGAGGTGCCTAACAATCTTATGTAATTAGTAGGCCGTAAGAAACATTTCTAACTTTCACCTTGGGCCAAGCACGGACTGAAGTTTGATATTTGCTTATGCTCTCATATCTTATTACTTTCGTAAGAATCTGAATCCAAATAATGGAACTCATTCCACTTTTGAAAATCAAACATTTTAGTTTTGATGCGATAACGTCTTGTAAAACAATGAACGCCGGCTGCACACACGAAAACATTGACTCATTGTCACGTTCCACCTGAGTCGAGCGTGCAAGCGAGAGCGCGAAAAAGCGACAGAGACACACGAGCAGCCTAAGCGTTCGGAATGTGAATTGTGATGCATTTATCTCTATTCCACTTTGTACACGTATGAACACGAGAACTGTTTTGTAAACTGTTTGCAAGGTAAGGTGAAAAATTTATATAGCTTCTATTGTTTATTATAACTACATATAATCACAGATCTAAACAAATTATTAATAGCACATTGTTACTTTTTATTATTCATATAATTTAAATATAAAATAATTAATCAACGAGTTCAAATAAATGTTAATTTATCGGGAGGAATTTCAATTTTCAATTAACTCCTTGTTTGTATTATACAAAATAATTATTATTCAGTGACAATCATTCTATTTAATTCATAATTAGTTGATAGACCTGCTCTTTGCTAGTAGTTCAAAGTAAACACGTGGAATAATATGTAGCTATATATAACATTTATTATTTTTCTTATATACAGTAGAATCCGTTTATAATGACTCCGCTTATACCAACCGCCTATTATGACGTGACTACACTACGAACTTTGGTTTTCATATAAAATTCTTTATAAAAAAGTCGGATATAATGACTTCTCTTATAGTGACATGTCGCTTATTATGACCCATTTTTAATAAAGTATGTCCGGTTATAATGACCGACATAGTACTTTACATTGCAAGTACCAAAAGTGACGGCGAAGAGGAAGTCGAGGAAGAACCTTTAACTACCGCAGAAGAGGCATTAAAAGCTGCTGAATTATTATCCTGATTTGTTAACAGCAGTATTGAAAACGATAATTTGACCATGGCGATGTCTTCTATACACAATAGTATTAGAGACTATTTTTACAATAAAATGAAAAACCAAAAGCAGACAAAAATTACAGATTATATTCATTCAAAAATATAATAGTGTATCATGTATACGTAATAAACGTACAATTTTGATTTCATTAGTTACATATGCACTATGTTTTTCTATTAAAATACATACATACATATTTACGCAAAAATGGTTTTTTTTTCACAAAATGCTTTGTATGACGTCCGCTTATTATGACGTGTTTGTCGGTTCCCTTCGATGTCATTATAAACGGATTCCACTGTATTATTAGAACTTAGCTTAATTTAGAACTTATAAAAACAAATGAAGTCTTTAATACAATTTGGTGTTACGTTGTTTATGTGTATTGAACCACATTTATTGTCAACATTTTGATGTTAGCAACATATTAATTACATTTTCAGTTCGTTGATAGAACACAATATGAATACTTGATTAATATCATATCGCGATAATTCGCGTACAGTCAGCCTTAGAGTATTGAAATTATTCATTGTGCAGCGACACTATACGAGCTTGAGAAATGGCGGAACAGTGTAAGTACAAAAGGTTACTTTTTCAAAGGGAGAACGTCTATTTTATTTTAATTTAGATTCTTATCATAATAATACAACATTATAATAATGAATTAGAAAAAAATAATATGATCAAACTATTATATAACGTATATAATATGTAAGTACGTAATATCTTATAACAGTTTGAAAATATTTACATTTTCTGTTCAATTTATTAATTATTTTTATCGACTGGACATAAATTATTCGCATGGGCGAGTTTTGACAGCAAATCAGATCAAGCCAGTCAGCCAAGCTGCTAACTGCGTTGCCAGCATTTTTATTATAAATATAAATAAATACTTCGGATGATAGTTAGATATTATAATCTAAAGATTTTGATGATTGTTCAATGCAATTCAATTGTGTATTTTAATAGCTAAATATATAAGTAATTCTATAGTTAGCCGGTACTGTCTGTCATCAACTGTCATCGGTACTTTTAAATAAATATAAATATGTATATTTATATTTTCAACAATAACATTATTAATATAAACAGCAATATTTTAAGTAAACTATTATTTTATAAAAATAATAATTTTCGAAATACGATCAAGTAATAACTCTTGTATACTATAATAAGGTTTTTTAACAGTATACTTTTAATTTTTTATATATATAATAATAATAATGTTAAAAGATGATTGTCACCTGACCCGATGATTGTGAAATTTACAATATTTATGAAACAAAATGACACATCTTACACAAACATCGTAAGTCCCTTGTTATATATATGATCGATCAATATGAACTGGCCGTCTGTCCATTCAACTAGCCTGTATATTGTTAATATACACATTCAAAACGGAATATTGTTGTCATCGTGTTTCTGAACTGAGTGACTGATCCAAAACTTTCCAAATATTTTATATAACACTGAAAATATAATCTGTTACATTAAAACCCCACAATAAACTATTTCTTCTCATGCAATACAAACGGACAAAGGCAAAAATACTTTTGGATTAAATATTTCCAAAGCCGTTTGCAATTTAATTTGTCTCTGAAACGGGTGGTTGCATTTTAAAAATATTCTTTATCCTCGCAGACCCAGCTACCAGTTACTAAGTTATACTGAACAATGGTAACTCTGACACCAGAAAAATGTGACTCCCATGAATAGCTCAAACCGTCTTATTTATTATTCTTAACGAACAAACTATGTGACTTCAAAAATAAATCTATTTATAGACAAGAACACAATTTATTTCACGGTGTTTTAAATTATGATATGTTTTTTTTATTGTTTGCAGTGAGAATTAAAACTTTAAAATTAACTAATGTTTCTTTATCACCCATTGCTTGGTTTTTAATTTGTTCTTACAAATCAATAATTGCTGACTGTACATTTATAATACAAACAAATAATTTGAATACGTCATATCACGTTGTAAACGCTTCATGAATATGACAGGTCATAAAAGCGTTTTATTCTTATGTTCTTCGCAAAATGTATTATTTTACAATATTTTAACTTGTTTTACTTTATATATGTAAGTCAGAGGCCATGATTTTTATTCAATTATAAAAGTATCATAAGTATTACAAAATATTTTGTTTTTAGTTTTATAAAATTATTATAAAAATGTTATTATACAAGGTCAAAGATTCGGATACACACTAAAGAAATCATTAGATCTTTAGAACAATTGCCAGAAAGTGCTAGATTATTTATTTACTATTTATTCTGAATTCTGTTAAAATTATAGTAACTATACCTAATATTCGATAAGATGTTTTTTTTACAGATTTATAACAACCAAATTGCATTAAACCAGTAACTTATTTTTAAGTATCCTTTAAATAATAAAGTTATAATTTATATTTTAATACCACCTCGAGTACCAAAAGAATTTTCGAGAATAGACATATTTCTAAATCTTATCGTAGCATAAACGTAGCAGTCTAGACAGGGTCGAAAACTTAAATACAATATTAAACATTTAAAAAATGAAACGAAAAATACAAGTCCGACACTAAATTTTAAAACAAGATCGTCTCTCAATTCAAAGAGCAATTGAACAACCGCAGTTGTTCTCTTGCCACTGCCGGCTGAATAGCTGAGTTGGCGCGACTCCAAACTGAACTAGCTCACAACTTTGATTATTATTTACACCTTCGTAATTCAACACCTATTTAACAGACGTGGAATTTGTAATAGAAGTTCTGAAATGACTAATTATAAACTGTAATTTACTAAAATAATTTCTATAACAAGTATATTAAATCTTATTTATTGAGAATGAAAACTTTGATATAAAAACATGTTTTTTATAATAAATTCAGAGTTATGTCCTAACAATATTATATACTGCTATAATGATGTCATTATTTTTTATAAAAAAATATAGCTGTCACGATCAGCTGTCAGAGCTTTGTGGTTTGGATGTTTTTGTTTATCTGTTTGCATGACTTTTTTTTTTGTAAATGTATGCGATGTAAACTTAATATTAGTCAAAAATCCTGTTTTACAACATTTAAAACAAATATATTATTAGAAAATGATGTCTTTATTATTGTTGAAATAAATATACGCCCATATATTTCGACTTTAGAGAGTAATTGCAGTCGTCTGTCAAAGCTTTAGCTGCACCATTACAACGACAAGAAACAAAGATGGCGCTCAACTTTTTAAAAGCTGACAGAAAATAAACTATTTGCAATTAATTATGTAGAAACATTTCATGTAAGAATAATGCAATGATTTTTAGACAATACTATAAAATATTACGTTGATTTGAAATATACGGGTTTTAAAAGGCAAGTCACTAGTCACTGAGACGGGAAATACTGATAATAGTGAAGTTCCATTTTGGTAGTTTTATCATTAGTCTAACCAATATCAAGCGGAGCGGAGTTCGAAGGATAAGTTTAAATTGGAAACTCAATCAAATTACTTAAAATTCAAACTATTCAAATGGATACGGACAGGGATTCGATCCCGCGACCTCTGTGAAACCGTTTCGTAGTACTAAAAACTGAGCCACCTTTTCATGTTACATTCTTTCATATATGATCTTTGTTAAATTTATTGTATTTAAAATGTTAACTTAATTAATTGATATTCTTAGATAATATATAATCAAGTTTATATTTTAAAATATATTACTAATTCTTATAGCAGCATTTTTCAGCAAGAATATGAAAAAAGGACAATTTAAAGAACTTCAGAATAAAATAATTATAATGTGATTATTTGTTTTAAGCTTATAATTATAGACGGATAGCTTCTTGCGATATTTTTATAAAAAATATTCAAGTTTTCCTCGAGATTTAAACTCTTAATTTACGAAATAACGGTAACACTAAGAGATGTGATTTATTTATAAAGTTTAATTAATTAAATTAATTATTATACTATTATAGATATTTTGTTGTAAAAAAACGTGATTCATTAAAAAAATATTAAGCATTTTGCCAATAAAGTCAGACAGATGTACGTTCAAACTAAGTTCCCTTGTGACGTCACATCGAACAATCACACCGTAGAATTTCACCTACACTTAATACACACACGGGAAATACAATCAATTACAAAATGGCCGATACTAAAATGGAGTATCTATCATACGTCATATATTTGTAATTGTCAAAAGCAGGGTTATTGTAAACCTAACGGAAATGAGACAGACCAATTATTATAACAGATTCTCCGTATAAAATAACTAATGTCGTTATTGTAAATATTTCGCTCCTTAAACTTTCTTGACAAATAAAGCTCGTGCTTTATTTGTCAAGAAAGTTTATAAGTATATAACAGGGTATATTTTTTATCTGTTGGCAATACCTATTCAATTATTTTAGTCAATACTCGTAGGTAAATCCACTATGTCCTTATCATAAATTATTTTATGTACTTTGTTATATTTATATAAAGAGTAGAGTTTATTATCGTATATCTATTTTATTTAATATGGAATTAAACAAATAAGTAATTACGCACTTATTTGTACATTTAACATATCTAAATGAGTTGAATGTTAAACGTCAATAATTGTTTTAATTGGTTAATAATCTGTTTCTCATATCACAAATTTTAAATACAAATGTGATTATATTGGCTCTTACCAAATACATAATAAATTTATATCAACATATATCTAACGATCATAAATACTCTAGATTTATGTACCGTTAGTTATTTTACGGTTTGCTTTGAAAAATGAATCGTAAATATGTTCGTTTTATGTCCCTTTATTTTATGGTTTGTTTTGGGAAACCGTTGCGCAATGAAAGAGAAAAAGGTACATATCTGTTAAATATACCCTTAACTATTTTAGTTCTAAGTATAAATTATTTTGCCCTCAAAATATGAAATTTATTTAATTTTACCATTTGGAAGTTTGGACTCCAATTAGCATTTAATATATAGTGATTAGCCTCTATTAACTGTATATATTGTTATTATTTTAGGTATTGAAACAAAAGTGTCAAAGTTACACTAAAATTATTCGTGATTTTCAGATGTAGAGGATCAGAAATAATGTTAAACTTTTTATTACTTGTTGTTAAAAAACAACGCCCAGAAGTTAGTATTTAAAGTGCCAGATGTTCACCTCTACTGGCAGCTAGGAGAGAGTAATATTAATCTCTCCTTAAATAATTTACTTGTAAAAATCACAAAATATATAAACAATCTTGATATGATTTTATACTTTTAATTGTAATACGTACTTAACTTAAATGCAACCTCGTCTCAAAATGGTTCCAAAGTTAACTTTCACACATACGATAATACAATAATTCTAAAACCGATAACACTTTGAGTATGGGCTCTTTCATATCAAATCCTACTTAAGATTGCAGGTAAGGGCCTACTATATATTTTAACGTATATTTGAATACTCATTCTAGACTTGCTAGCACGTTAGAACTAAGGAAAGGGAACTTTTAGTTTTTTTTATTCTATATATTTTGACGTACTGAGAGTACTCTAGACTTTCGTTTTCAGATAAGCAATTACAGAAAGATATTTTTTTCTATAGATATTCCGCAAAAAATGTAACATCCATTCCACGTCAGCAAACGTAAATGGAGCTGACGTTGAGAGAGTTCATCAATCAATCAATAGAAGACAGAGTGACAGAATTATATTAGAGTGAGTTATTGAGATAAAATACCATTTTAGTGATATCTAAATATAAGTAGTTATCAAGTTATACTATATTACTTTAAAACATTACATTATTTTATTACATCTTAATTCAAGACATATATTTACATTACATTACATATATACATATAAATGTACACATAAATATATATGTATTATTGAAATTGATTTACTTGTACATACAAAGCGACAGTAGGACGATAATGCGAATATGAGATCATAAAATATCTACAAATATTTAATTTAATAATTTATTTAAAGATTCCCAACGGCAGGTATATTTTATATTTAAAACTATATAACTGGAATATTACTGAAACAGGTTACAACTACTGACATTTAAAGAGTAAAAGCAAATATAAACTGCTATAATGTTTTCTGGTTAATCTAACTATAGATATATAGATTTTTCAACTACCTATCTATGGCTCATATCTGGGAAGCCCTTCTAGAATTTTGTGTCAACTATGAAAAAAGTAAAATAGAAAACTAGTACTATGAGAAGATATAAATAAAGGCTAAAAGTGGGCCAGGATGCAAAGTGTAGGATGACCTCAGTAGTGGAAATTTAGGTTTCAAGTAACGATGAGAATTTGGAATATGGCTGACATAGAGTTCTAGACTGTCTTGTAGAAAATGTAGCTAGTTAAGCTTCAAAATGTGATCAAATAAATGGAGACTAAAAATGAAGCGAATGCAACTGTTAAGAAGACGATCCAATTTATCTTAATTAGCTTCAGAGATGTTAGATCAGCATACATCAGCATAACCAATGAGAGGCTGGATACTAATCCAGATAAAGATTGTTCTAAGTTATTGCCAAGTTTTTAATATTCTCGCCTACTTAATATTTTTCACTGTGATATAATCAAGTATAGAATTGTCTTTCTGTAATCTGTGTGTTCATTGAATTGAATGAGTGATAATTTGAAAAGGAGTCAAATGTTAAATTCTTTATTTATTTGAGAAAAAAAAATATATTGAAAAATAATATCTAAAATGAAATTCATCAGCTATTAAGTAAGAAGTGTGATTTTATTTCCTGGTTACTTCTACAGATTGTCTGTCAACCTATACTCATATATCATCCATACTTGTCCTGTATATTTAATTGACAGATATTTCAAATACATTTTTGAAATAATAACGATAATTCCATGTATAATTTTATCAGATCACAAATCAAGTGTGATATTTTATACTGTGGTGAGCTTAAAAATAGGCATTTGAAATCTTCCAACAATCAAGTAAAAGGTAGGACTTTAAATCTCGTCATTATCCAGACAACGAACTTTTAGCAGTCAATAACAACTGTGTAATTTAGTTAAATTACTCATCTTGACTTTTAGCCTCTTCTATAATATAACCATAATCCATAAATCGTTTGTATCGCTTTTAGTAAATTATAAATATGATTATTTTTAATTGGTGTTCTATATGTATCTTTTCAATTTCAACTATAATATACTATGTTTATACTGGACCAGTTTTAATTGCAAATATCTATAGTAAGATAACTTTAATAAAAATAAAAAATTAATGAAAAATTAACTGATACGGGCAGGGATTTGAACCCGCGACCTCTGGAAAACCATCCCGGCGCTCTACCAATTGAGCTACCGAATCATTGCACAGTCGATTCCAAACTTCTAATATACATTTATATTCAAAATATATCGAATTTTTCCTATTGCTACGAAATAAAGAAATCTAACAGAAATACCTTTTAATTTTTGTTGGTTTTATAATATTTGTTGTATACTACATATTAAAATAGTTTAAAAAATCCTTACAAAAGATATTATTATTTACCTCTCTTATGTATGGAACATAAGAGAGGTAAATAATAATAGAATTTAAAAAGTGCCAGTAAAATCAACTACATGCAATCATATAGAAACATTTCATTTCATCATAAATCAATTATTATAAGACATTATTTGTTCTATGTATTTTGCTTTCATTATGTGTAACTTAAATAACAGAACAATTGTCAAAATAATATTTCTTTTAGAAACGTGTAGGCAATAGTAATTTATACTGAAAAGGAAAGCAAAATGCTAACTAAATCCCAGTTAGCCCTTCAGGAGTCTCATCTGGGATATAAGTATTTGTCAGGAACCGTTGCAAAGGCTCAAATAATCCAAATCTAATTCTGTTACAAATTCAGTTTAATACAGGAATTGAAACCAAATCCAATCTAGTTTAACAACGTTACTAAATAGTTGAGCTGTGAATTTTCTTGCATATGAGTGAGTTCATCAGTATATATTAATGAATGTCAGATTTTAGTTAAGTCCAGGAGCCATCCGAGATGATATTTTTTTTTATTTTATATTGTATCAAAAATGATTCAATATTCCACACAAGATTACTTAACAAACGTTAATACAGAATTAAACATATGCCACTTAAAAGTAAAATAAAAATTTAAATCAAACACTAACTCATATATTTATATTTACCCGGCTGTATTCACGTAGAAATTAAATTGGAATGTGCCCGACTAGTTTCGAAATATAATAGTCACGGTTCACGAAAATTGAAATATAAAAACTAACTAATATATATTTGCGTATATTTGTAAGTTATATCAATTGAATAGCCATAGTTGTTCTCATGTCACTGTCTCTTGAATGGCTGACTTGGCGTGACTCCAAACTGACTTAGGTCACAGCTATAAGTATTGTTTCCAAGATCTGATTTCCACATCTTTTTTAGGAATGTGTATAATTTTGATAATGTGATCAATTATAAACTAATAGCTTAAGTAAAATTTGCATTACACGTAAATTAAATACTCTTACTTATATTGTTTAAATGAAGTATTGTTTTCATGAAGATTTCATGAATTAAATTTTCACAATTAAGATCAAAACAATAATTAGTAATAAAAAACCACCAGACATATTTTTTTATAATTATCTGAGATGACATAAGTTGTCGAAAAGACAACATTAGATTTAGTTAAGATTTTTAAAAAAGTAATTGAGTATGGCAGATGAAATCTAAACGACCCGCCTATTCATCGTTTAGAACTATAAGCTTAATTCGATGTGTTTTCTAATATATAAATCAGTATTTTTCGTCATACTTTTGTTAATTTGTTTTATTATTATTATTATTATTTATTTATTTATTTATTTTATTTTTATTTATTTTTAGTTTTTTTTATTTGTTTGTATGCTTTTATCTGTTCATTATTGTAATAAAAATTAACAAAACAAAAAAAAAAACAAACACATTTAAACAGTATGCCGTAATTATTGTTGAAATATAAATATCTGTAAAGGAACTAATTGCAGTCGTCTGTAAAAAGCTTCACCAACACTATTGCAAAGAAAAATTAAAATGGCGTTCAACTTTTTCAAGACTGACGGTAAAATAAACTTCTTGCAATTATGTATCCATTGGATACATTTTTAATTTACATTTTTATTTTAATTAAATGATTATAAGACATTATTAAATATGTATTACATTAATTATTGTCTGCTAGTTTTTTTATTTACTTACCACATTCAGTTATCACCCTTTCCATATATGCTTTAACGCGTTGGAAAAATCCGTTACGGATATCCGCCGGCCAAAAAAGGTGGTGACCCGGCAGCATAGAGAACGCTGCCATTTTTAAGGATACCCACATATAAGCCAACGGTTACTTTCATCGCCATAGAGCGACGCCACGGGATCGTTTAAAAAAGCTCAAAATGATTATCACTCTAAATAACATTAGTAATTTATTTTTATTATTATATAAAGTTAAAGAATTTAGCAAATTATAATATTTTGAATATACTTTATCAGACAATATTTAATTAATAAAACCTTGCCAATGTTCCATAAAACATCATCAAATAAAATTCCCATCAAGCGTATAAATTATATTAATATATATTTTATTTATTTCTTTACTACTAATAAATCACTATCTCTACCAAGGGTCATTAGAACTTATCAAGGGCAAGTTTCAAGCAATACAGTTATAAGATTCCAACAATCTTTAAAAGTGTAGTAAATTATATTAATATATATTTTATTGATTTCTTTACTAATAATAAATCACTATCTCTACCAAGGGTCATTAGAACTTATCAAGGGCAAGTTTCAAGCAATACAGTTATAAGATTCCAACAATCTTTAAAAGTGTAGTAAATTATATAATAAATTATTCTTTAAAAAAATTAGATTCCAACAATCTTTGATTGAATTTAAAAGTGTAGTAAATTATATAATAAATTATTCATTCAAAGAATTTTGAAACTTTATAGTTACTCGTAAAATCTCGACTCTCGAGCTGTAATATATACGACATAACTAAATATACTGATGTAAAATGTCGGACGCAATGAGAAACAAACATTGTTTTAAATGTAATTTATCGTATGGACAAACCTTAGTGAAATAATAATCCCTCATAAAATTGTTTCAATTTTGTAAATCAACGGGTCGTTTATTTGTTTGTCTCTTGAGTGTCCCTCCGGACATACGGAAAAGCTCAGATCTACTCTAGAAAATGGGTGGAAAAATTATTCAATAAACCGTCAGTAATACAATATTTAAGTGCCTTATATAATATTAACAAAATCGTCATCTAACGTTACTCCGACCCTCAAGCAAACAAGTCCCCAAATATTATTCATGTTTCTCTGTTAGTCTTTAAATTAAATAATACGTCTCACACCAGGGAATAACTTTTAACAACAGATTTAGATTTATATTTTATTTTACGCATCGTTAGAGTCATAAATAATATTATAGAACATTATATTTATTTGTGTGAATAATTTTAAAATATAGTAATATTAGTATTATAGAATTGGTAGTATTATAATTATTTTTTGCGTTCGCGTTAACTGTCTATAACAGATGGCTTTAGCAACAGGACCGGCTTTCAACCCCTTTTGGGTTTATTATTTAGACGGTTTACTCACTACAAGTATTTAGGAGGTTTTAATGTCTTAACAGAATTAACGTTATATTTATATATATAACTTATTTATCCCATAACTAGTTATCATAGAAACTAAACCAATATAAAAAAATAGTAACTTTTAATTTATCTCTTAGCTGATTTTTAGAAACCTATATTTTTATATAAACAGTACAGTAATGTTATCCATCAAATGGGAATAATGTACTGGTAAGTATATTTATTTATCAAAATCTTGGATCATAAATATAAAAGCAACTACTATATTAAATATAAGATGTTTGGTCACTTATAAGATTCACAGAACTAGGGTGAGATGCTTAAAAATATCAGACAATTAGAAAGTTCGTAAGAAACTTTTATCTGACTTTACTTTGTGAAGTACCAGTTGAAGTTTTTTATGTCTTGTTTGTTAGTTGTGTGAGGATCTCGAGCAAAACAAACTTGACGCTAACAAATGATAAGTTTAGTACAAACAAGCAATAAAACGAACACATCAGGAGAATGTTTAAAGAATTTTGAACCAAACAGACACAATGTACTACAACGTCCGAGTACAATGTGTTTTCAAGCGAAGCGTGAAGAGGCAACTACGAAGTGATGTCTTACTATCTATGATTACATTGTAGTCAACTGTCTACTTAGTTTATATGTAAAAAAACTAACTAACTATTTAATCAGAGAATGTCACGAAATCAGTCTTCCATCTTTCAATTCTTTGAAACAATGGCGAAATATCAGCATATTTTATAGTAGGTACTATTACGAGACGGTCGATTTTATAAAATTTTTGATTGTAATAACAAAAATAATATTAAATTACTATATTTGACTTTGATTCATAGTATGTATAAGTATGTAATATCTTAAAATATATAAAACTTTCATTATAGGTTTATTGATTCATTTTATTGTATGGCCATAAATTTCATTTTTATATTAATTCGAGATATAAATCTTCGGATTGTTGTTACAAAAAAATTTTACTATTAAAGTAAATTTTTTTTGTAACGAATCTTCCATGCAGTTCAATTAAAAATTTGATTCGTTAAATAATTAACTAATTCTGTAGTTGACCGGTTAACTAATACTAAATATAACCACACGAGACACATTACAACTAGTTCATTAATTTTTCTATTAGAATAAGTTTTTTTAATCTAGTTTGTAGGATTTAAGTACAGTAAATACCTATTATAAAGTAACTTGAATTCCCCAATCAATTACGAGCGAGCCCGAGCGGGGCACGAAGTAATTTAATATAAACGCAATCCCTGTATGTATAACCTTGGTGAATTCTTATAGCTACAAGGCTAGCTTATTTAGTTAGTCTGAAGACTTTGTTTAAATTATTTAATATATCACAAACAGGAAAATTCTTATACCGGTTATGTAATTATAAGATACGATACAAACTTAGCAATATTTCAAGTATGAATTTTGTTATATATTGTAAGTTATAATTTGTAATAATATACAGTAATTCTTCTACAGTGTTTATTGTCCGATAACTTGTAACAGAATAGTCACGGTTCTGCAATTACACATATTTTATAACATTCAATATTACAATATTTAGGAAATATCAATACAATATCACAACTAACATACTGATGGCGCTAGAATTACATAATAATAATTTACAATAATTAATAAAAGATTAAATATTATGTATCAAATATCTTATTCATCCAATTTTTAAAACATTTAGGAATAATCATAAAATAACATTCTTCAATTATACAGGTGGCGCCACTATTGTACATCAACTGAACAATTATAATTTCTAACGTATTTGCTAATTTTAAATTACTAGAAACAAATATTACTGATTTTTGCGTAACTTTCGCTCTTCACACTTTCTTTCGTTCACTCAGCGCACGTAAGTAAAAGCTCTAAATAATAAGGAAAGCTCTCCTATTTATCTTAACGTGATGTTATATAACCTATAGCACTCCTCGATAAATGGACTATCTTAGACTGAGATTAGCGCGTTCAAACAAACAAACAAACTCTTCTAATATATATATATATATATATATATATATATATATATATATATATAGGTATGGACTTTACTAAAATATTACATTATAGTTACTCAGATAATAAATAATTATATGTAATTAGAAGTGATAAATCATAGCCCACAATATTAATAATATATAACGAGTCTTAAGAGTTAATTTGTTTGAAATGTAATGAGTTAACATTTTTGTAAGATATTTTGGAAAATAGTTCGGTAAATAACTATTATGAATAACTTGTATTCGCCATTCAATTACTTGTAAGACCGGTTGGAGTTATTTTATAAATTATTCTATAACCTTAGTGACACTTTCTGAATCGTTATAGCGAGAGAAAGAGTCCTTGTATTATTCATTCTTCAAAGGTTTATAAACTATTTAGTATTTAGAAGCTAGTACTTTATTTATGGTTTATATACCATAGGTCTATTCAATAATAAAATCATAGTAAGGCATCATAGTATATTGTAAACCGACCCGAACTAAATTTGTAATTTTCAGGATTTATGTTACAAACGAACGTACATTTTATGGGTAAACATTGCATAAATTGTTCAACTATTAGATACGCTTTATTTACAGTCGTCTATTTATTCAAATGGATATTGCTAATAAATACATTTTGAATTCGTTTTTATAGTCAACATTTATATGTACATAGTTTTAATACATTGTTTCTGAATTGACGAATCATTGGTTCAATGTGTTAGTAACGAATTGGTTTAAATACGACACCTCCGTCTATTGTGCCTGTGATCGTGGGTTCAATTGCCACACTAGAAATATATTTGTAATAAAATCTTGTATTTTTCTAGAGTCTTAGTGTTATATGTAAAATATGGATATATTTAAAATGTTTATGTATGTTTATCATTGGTCTAGTATAGTACCCGTAGAACAAACGTTGCTTAGTTTGGGCCTAGATTGCTTTGTTTGAAAATGTTCGAATATTTATTAATTAATTGAATAATAAATGAGCGATGACAAAGTTAAACTTTCAATAGACTATCCTTTTATATGGCACTTAAAATTTATTCGATCACATAAAAACCCCACAGTGAGTTATTGTTCACTGCTATACAAACGGACAAAGGAAAAAGTTATTTTTGGATTCAATATTTTCATAGCCGTTTTCAATGCAACTTGTTTCTGAACTGGGTGGTTGCAATAATTCAAATTTAAAAAACATTCTTTGTCCTCGCAGACCCAGCTGCCAGATACTAAATCATACTGAATGATGGTAACTCTGTCACCAGTAAATCGTGACTCCTATGAATAGCTTCAATCCATCTTAGTTCGGGTCGTTTCTTAAGTTACTTTATCTCGATTTCATAATTCTGGAAGGTATCTTAGGTCAAAGAGGTAGTGAGGACAGCTTGGGTCACTTTAAAATGGAGTGCCGTTTTAAGTTGGTTGAAACACGATTTTAATTTGTAATCGCAATAAGAAGTCCGAGCTCACATTTTGATACGATAAAGACTGAGTCAGCGTTATCTAGTTGTGCATTGCCGTGAATAAAAATAAAAAAAACTTTCAGTTAAAATGAGAGGTGTTTGTATATTTTACTCTGGAATTTCTTTCACTTCACGACTATAGTTAGGTTTTGTGTAAGTTGTGATTTTTTATTCTATTTTTTATTATACCAACCAAATACATGCAAAGAAAAGTAAATAAACTAAATCATATTTTTATAAAATGTTGGACCGTTTTCATTTATCGTTATTTCTTAAATTTTCAATATATTAAACTACTGATAAAATGAAGGATACATTTAAATTATATTTTTATAATATGTCGGATAAGGATATTTAAATGCATGCCACATTTAATTGTAGCATGTTGCTACAACTTGTCTACGCCGTAGCAGACGCTACGACAGTTGTAGCAAGCAATATCACGGTTCGGTAAACTTCAAAACGACTCCCCTCTGAATATTAAGGGTTCATGAAACTGATTATTAAACATATTTCTTCGATGTTGATTAATATTATGAATTCTGGTGTTTAATAATAATTAGTAATGTAATATTTAACGTATGGAGGAACAAAATGAACAATGTATAATTACATTTATAAATCTGCAAGCATGTAAACAAGTAAACAATAAAAACCAAACCAATGACCTGATTAGGAGATTTTTATTTATATATATAAGAAAGTAACATGGTATTGATAAGTTGACAGCTGTAATTATATAGTTTGTTTGGAGATAATTTGGATTTTATTTGCAAAATGCGCTATTAATTTTATAAACAAATTCTGAATTAAATCTACTAGTATTATTAAGCCTTGATTTTCAAAAGGAGCAGAAATACATTATTTCCATATTAAATGAAAAGTAAGAGTATTTAATTTACATGTCATAGCAATTATACTACGTCAATTACAGTTTATAATTAGTTTCATTTAAAATATTTGTTACAATTTTCCAGTCCTTAAATGATGTGAAATTCGGATATTGTAAGCAATACTCAAAGTTATATTTAAGTTCGGTTTGAAGTCGGTCCAATTCAGCCATTCAAGAAGCAGTGACATGAAAGGTGTAGCGCTAACGACAGTTCAATTACTCGTCCAACTGAGGTACAGACAATATTATACAACTTAGAGTGTAATTAGATGTGTTATACTTTGTAAGAAAACATATTTTCTTTAATTTTGTATAATATTGTAAGACCAACGAACTGACCAGGAATAGGTATGTAGTTAATTTGTACGCGGTAGAAGTGGGAGCTATTAAAGAACCTACTTAAAGATCTTGGCCTCTCTAGACCTATCATCAGTTCAACTCCAGAACGTACTTCAAAGGTGGCATTGGTAGGTTCATTCCAAATTTGGTTAGGTAGGGAGAGGAGCGCAACCAGTTGAAGGTGAGCGTGAATGCGCATTTTAAAGGGGCCCCTTAAACCTACACCTGGGTCGCAAGTCCCAGGAGCTGTTAGCATTCCACTCCCTCTACCCTCTACACGGTGAATCCATGGAATGTTAAGAAACTTCGTCTCGTCTCAAGCTTAATAAGTAGTCTAGACTGCTTATGGGTCATTTGTGTTACGATTTACATTTCTACTTTTCATCTCTATCTAAGTAAGTACGATTGTTATATGTTATAAATATCATTATAGTATAATGATATTTATAACATAACGACATGAATTAATAATGTGTTACTAAAAGGTATATTTATTATAAATGTTGCTATGGTTAAAAATCTGCAAAAGATATGAGGCATATTTTTCCTTTAGTTACTCATTTGGCAAGAAAATTTTCATCTCGAGTAAATTTAGTAATATTGTCAAATCAGATTGGATTAGGTTTCGATTTGGGTACTAAACTGAACTTGTTACAGACTTCGATTTGTATTACGTGAGAGTCCATTACTGCTTCTGACAAATGATGAAACTTCAGCAGGAACTTCACGATTATCGGTAGTTTACGTCTTCGTGAGTAATGGCCTCTCAGAATTAAATAAGGATGCCGAATAATTTGTACTTTAAAAATTATAAATTTACTTTCATTAGATAAAAATATCAATCCGTTTAAGTTTGAAAATATTTAGTATTAAATATATAAATTATTCTAAACTAAACTATATTAATTGTTCCACAGACACATATAATATAATTACTTATATAAAAACTGCTATACATACTGAACAATTTTGTTAAAGAATGTAATAAAGTATATTTTATGTAAAGCTCACATAAATGCGTAGTGCGGTCGCGTAATGGATATTTTATAATATTAGATCTGGTTGCAGTTTGTTGGAAGTTCATTGTGCCACATTATAATGTAGTTAGAACTAACAAAGTATCACCAAATGGAAACATATCCAGTGCAATTTGATTAATTCACTTAATATTGATAGGGTGAATGACCGGTGATATTCATTTTATTTGACTCTATTTATTACTTTATCTATTTTCACACAGCATATAATACGTATATATAGGACGGTTATTTATAATACGGGTGCAAAAAAATAAATATACATATTTATGAATAAATGTATGTATAAATTTTTAATTTTAATTTGAATTCATCTTCATATTAGATCTAGGATCGCCAACGTTACGTTAAAGTAAGACGCTAAACGGTATTTACTTTCAGTTGATAGCTTCTCGGTTCTTCGTCATGATAATTTACTCTGTATAAATATTTTCTCTGGCAAAATAACTTTAATATCTTAAAGACAATACATAAACTTATATACATATGTATCTGTCTTTAAGTTATATCTCGTTGAACCTTTTAGTTAATTGATTAAAGTTAGAATGAACATTGAGTTTTGGTTTTGTTTCTCATTTAACTGTAATGTGTAATGTAATTTCTGTAAAGTTAACTTTTACGGTGTTGTATTATATTGTAAATAATGTTAGATGTTAGACCAAAGGAAATATTAATCATTATTTGTTTTATTGTCTGTGGCGTCTTGTCTTACTTCCCGTCGACGTTTCTTTTGTTATAAAGGATCAAATATTTACAATATTAATTATATATACATAATAGAAGTCAATTAACACTTTTGTTTTTGAAAGTCAGAATTGTAGTACATACTGTGAGTATGTATGTACGACTATATAATAAGGAAATCTTATCCGGCATTAGGTACAATTACTATTATGAGGTTATGTATAAATGTGCGTGTGATTTGTAGTGGTGTGCGTGAATTCACTTCAATTCAATAGTATCCGAGTGTCTCACTTGTCCCCATACTCCCCACACACGAAGTATATTTAAATAGTTTTAATACCGTAATACTATATTCGTACCAGATTTCACAATAGAATTTAGGCGGGTTGATATTAACTAAATAACCTAACACTTTTCTAGCTTGTTCTAAACATCTTAAGACCTTTTAAGACAGTTTCCAAATCCTACAATAGAAATAATCAGACAAAATATTTACTGTACTCTTAGATGCTTATTAATAATATACAAAGTAATTAATGGACACAGTTTACGAAGACTTATTACTAGAAGAACTAGATTTAAAGCTTTAACGATTCACGAGGCTTCACTAAAGTTTTACAGTGACTTTTATTTATAAAACATTAGTTCGTGCCTCGGCCACGATCACTCGTAATTCATTGAGGAATTCAAGTTGTCCATAATAGTGAATTAGGGATTGTATTTTAAAGAATGTTAAGTCTCTATCTTTATTATTTTTTTCTGTCAACACTGACAATATATTAATAGCCTTATTGTGTTACGATTTAGCGTCTATTATTTAAATTATTATCAGGGTATACTATAGGAATATATTTAAAAATATATTTTTTTATTATTTTTTAAATAAGGAGCTTTACGATAAACTACCATTAGTGGTTCAAATATAACATAAAAACGTGATATTCATTACAATTAAAATAATTAAAAAAAAATGATAATTATAAGTAAATTATTATTTATAATAACCTAACATAACTAAAATACCCAATAAAATTTCACAGAACAATCATCACTAAAATCTATTACATTTATTTATTTAATGTTTATTTTTCCAACAAAAAAAATGTTACAATGTGTGGACTTAAAGCTAAAGCATTCTCTAATAGTCCACCTTGTGAAAGTGCATTTAAATGTCGAAAATGTCATATGTATAGTAAATATGAATAATATAAATACATGCCTGCGACGCAGTAAGCAGCTCGGCTGACTGGTTTGATGTAAATTGCTGTCAAAATTCACCCACGCGAATAAATTATGACCCGTCAATAAAATGTACCAATAAATACAAAAGAAAATGTATATATTCTCAATTTTCGTTACATAACAGTTTAAAATTATTATTTATAATCAATTCATTCTATTTTTCTATGATTTTTTAAAGAATTAACATTTTATAAAATGATGAACGAAGGCGATATAATTCTATCCATATTTAATTTTTAATTGCTTAAAGGATCCAGTTTAAACCCACCTTAAGACCAATTATATAATTATATTAAACTATTATATAATATAATGATCAAGACTTCCAAAATATATCTCTTACCAACATGACGAATATTAAAAAAAATGCACACAAGTTGACCAATTATTAATAATAGTTAATAATTAGTGAAAAAAAAATAGTTTCAAAAAACTAAAATAATACGCTTTTCTTGCTACGCGCATTAAAAAGGAGGGAATAATTTTTAATTACAGAGAGTTTGCTTTACAGTAGAAGGTTAAACAATCAATCATAATTAATTGCCTCGAAATTAAAGTATAAGAAAATTTAAGTTACTAACAGAATAATTCAGAGTAAAAAGCGTGGGGTTAATTCGTAACTATTTTCTCATAGATAGCTACCAATAGAATGATTGTAAAGTTTGACATATTAAGCACCCCACGCTTTGTAATTAAGCGCATATATTCCGTTACATTCATACATACATAGATAATAAAAGCGTGTTAAACAGCAGACATCTTTCGTTATCACATTCACGTTGTTTTAAAGTTTTTCTTTCTTACCTAACTTTTAGGGCGAAAAAGCCTTAAGTAATTAATGAATAAAATGTGATAGTCGGACTAACACAATTATTTGAACGAGATCACGAAACAAACAAGAAGTAAGAGAACAAAACATCTTAACAAACTTCAGACAGTACTTCGCCTAAAGTAAGAGTTAGATAAGAGTTTCTTACGGTCTACTAATAACATGAGATGGTTAAGCATCTCACACTATTTCTATGATTTTTCTAATTGACCACTTTTTGTTCATATTCGAACCGCCTTTTAGAAACTTTTACATAATTTCCATTTGATATTTTATTATACAATATGAGTAACACTATTTGACGTATACGCGATGCGATATATACTAGTTGAGATAGTGTCGCTTAGATTGTATGTATAATGAAATGGGTGCATTCAGCAGCACTATTTTACCTTCAAAAATAGCGAGTGTAAGTCTCCACCAATCAGAGAGAAACACAAACAGCCATTTCACAATGCGATGCGATGTACGCTAGCTGGGATAGTGTGTCTTAAATTGTGTTATGAAATGGGCTGATCTATTTTTAAATCTGTGCAGTCGTTCTTTGTAAATAATTTCCATTTGATGGTTAACTCAAAATTTTCGGGCAAACGATCTGGATAAGATATCTTAAAGACAATCAAGAGAGAGTCATTTGCCTGATAACGTCCTAAAATTTAAGTACGCAGCTCCACTACTGCATTGAATTGGAAATTATACAACTTAAGTAAAAGGGTAGTTGTTTTCGACATTTGCTTTTTATTTCTATGTTCGATAAGTATATTATTATTTTTTCCTTTAAGGCAACGATCTAAAATGTATTGATGACTAATTATTACCGAGATTTAATTTAACTAGAAACCTTGCATGAAAATTGTTAAAATTCGTATTTTGAAGTACTTCTGAAATGAATGTGGGTTTTTAAAGATGCACTACATTAAAAGGTCACGTGATGTTATAAATCTTTCGTATATTTTAACTGTTTGTGTTCAGTTTACGACTCGAATAGTTATTGTTTGCCATTTCTTAATGTTAGTATTTTGAACATTGTTTTTTTTTAAATAAGCGTATTTCTTTGGATAACATATTTGTACTGTTTTAATTTATAACATATGTCGTAAATCACGATATTTTCATTTAAATCAGATTTTATTTTTTATTATTAATGGTATAGTTTGTCAATTGATTGCTTAGTAGTGGGGCAAGCCGCGTGACGTCATTAATAATGGCGGCGGTAAGGTAAGCTTGTCAGTTGGAATTAAAAAGGTAAGGTTGTAATTCTGTAGAATGTACAGAAAACAGTTGCAGTGTTGTTTTTTTTATCACACACGCAATATAAACCCTGTAATACCGAGTCTAAATGATGACGACCGCTCCGCCGTCGACGTCCGAAATATTTGTATTCTGTAATAAAATAAAGCTGTATTTTAGGAACAATACTCTAACAATTAAATAAATTCAATTTATGAAAAGTGTTAGGATTTATTTCTAATGATGCATAGTTTCTTCTACTTCAATGTTTGATATAGGAAAATCTGTACCATAATGACAATTCAGCAATAACAACTTTTTTTATAACATTCAACATAAATAGTTTTTTTTATTTTATTTATTTATGTATTTTTCAGGGAAACAAAAAAATAAATAATTCTTGTAGATAGAACAAATTAATTAACACAGAAATCAGTAAAGTTTCCAATGAAAATAAAGTACATATAAAAAAAAAAGAAATTAATTTAAAATTCAATAAAGTTAAGTTAGAAACAGTTAAAACTAAATTTAGAAAATAAACAACTCTTATTATTATAAAAATAATATAAAAAATCTCTGAAGAATAATATTTTAAGGTTACAATATTAATATAATTAATAGAAATAAATTAATACATTTCATACATACGTATAGATGGCTCTAGTCGGACATTATAAGAATATCAAAGAATTAATAAATATTATGTAAAAAATATCGCATGCATGGAATTTTTAAAATATTCAAGAATAATAATTCAATAATTCACGGAAATTCTAACGTACATTTAAATTGCATTAAACAAATAATACTAACAATAGATATGTTTCAATGACATACTCCATGATTATCTCACAGTACAAATTATTGACTAATAAGAATATTCAAAATTTACGAATATCTTAAAATAAGACAAATCTAAAATAAACTCTTAAATCAATACCTTTCTCAGAATTATAAAGAAAAAGATCAGAATAAATCAAAAACTTTTTTCATTTCAGTCAATGTTTAGAAACCAAGTTCGTATTGTAAGTTTTCAATAGCCAGGTGGAGGTGTATGGCAAGCTGCCAGAGAATTGAACGCCTTTAACTTTCTATCTTTTATTCTTTATATCTTTCTTTTATTTTACAGAAAAAATATGTTATCTTAAGTTTATGTACTTGGCTACACTCTAACATTTAACAATTCAACATTTTTAAGCTATGTTCTTAAAAATGTTAAATGTAATTAATGTGATAAATTTTATGTGATTTATGTTAAAAAAAATGTCATAAATTTCATATTATGTGTGTAAGATTTGTTACGAATTATATATATATATTACGGTTTATTTGAATTATAAAATGTGGCCAAAGTTCCTTCATTAAAATTTTAAACATTTACGAGAGGATATACAGATTTGTAAAACGTGATAAAATATTAATAAACTTGAGAGTTTCTCAAGATAATTAGTTCGTGAAATATTCTGATCTGGTTCATATTTTATGGACGTCAGTTAAAATTATATGAGAAGTTGGTCGAAATCTTTGCTAAAATGTAATTTCAATTTGACGAAGACATTATGTATTTTTTTTTAAATTAACTTTAGTGAATTATCAGTATATATATTTTATTAATATTAAGGGTGGTTAATATATTATAAATTACTTTTCATTGCTAAAATGTTAAAGCCCACGATTACAAAATCAATCTTTATTAGGACTTCTTCAAAACTACATCTATTATTTAATAATAAACAAAAAATATAAATAAATCTTAAAAATAACATATAAAATAATTAATGTTTTTAAAATAATTCAATTATGAAATAAAACATTGTTTATACTTGCAAGAAGTTTATTTTAATGTCAGCTTTGTAAAAGTTGTACGACATTTTAATTTGTTGTCTTTGTAATGGTGGAGTTGAAGCTTTTATCAGACGACTGCAATTACTTTCTTTACTCCCGGAATAATAATACAGATATTTATTTTTATTTTTATAATAATTATGACGTAATGTGGTTTTTTAATGAACAATATATTCTTTCAAATGTTTTTAATAACGATTTTTATTTTAAATATTTTATTCTTTCAATCAGAAAATAAAATATACAAGCTTGAAAACAAATAAGCTATAACAAACCAATCATCATATTTTGGAAATGGCATGTTATTTTTAAGCATAGAGCTATATACTTTGTTAGGAGATAATTTATATTTTATAATTCTTAATAAACTCTAAAATGTACGAATTCCGGGCTTTCATAGATCGATAAAAAAATATACAAATATTTTTGTTAGCTTATTACTAATTCCTAATTCCTATTTTGTTCTAAACAACGTTTAAATTATTCAAACTTTATTTGAGCAACATGCAAGAATTCATCATTTTATTGTACTATTATAAGTAAGAGTATTTAATTTACGTGTAATAGAAATTATATTAACCAATTACATTTTATAATTAAAAGCTTTTTACTTCCTAGTGTTTTGACTGGGTAGTAAAAAAACTTTATATTTAACAAAATAGGTGTTTAATTCGGAAGCTGTAAAGAATACTCAAAGTTGTAACCAAGTTTGCAGTCGCGTAATCTCAACCATTCAAGAAGCAGTGACATGAGAGTAACTGTGCCCATTCAATTACTTTTTCAACTTAGGAATAATAAAATATGTTTTACAACTTTGCTACTTGCTATTACTACCTGGATATTTATTTTATTTTACAATAAAAACTAATCTTCATAGTGAAAACATTTTAGTTTTAGGTTAAATAAAAAATAATTTAATAATAACTGACCAAAAACACATTTAATTAAGTTACCAAATTGAACATGTCTTTCTGTTCCAAGTAAGCTAAGGAACTGTATATTTTTACAAGTCTTAGACACAAAAAAAATATCTTAGTGCATGATTTACGTTTGATAAATAGCTTGAAATGGTCTGGCAAATAAATTGGATATCATTAAGACAGCCAACAATAAATTCATTAATAAATCTTTAAGATTAAAGTAAATCAATCAATTCAATTTACACAAAGAGATTCCGTCAATAGCACACTCGATGAATTAATCACAGTGAAAATTATTGAGTGGGAAGAATTTTAAAACTGATCAAGATCTCAAAATAATCTTATTTTCAAAGTTACGAAAATCTTAAATCAATATCTTCTCGAGTAAATTGAAAAGTTGGAAGATCAAAACTAATCAAAGCAATCACTCCATTTAAATACATGAGTCAGAAATTGAGTTCGTACAGAACTTTTAAATTGTCAGACGATGGTGCATATCAAAAATGCCAGGGGAATGAACGCCTTTGTTAAAATATTATTTGAAACTAATTTGCTTGTTTTATTCGAGAGAAAAAATATGTTAAGTTAACAAGCGTTTGTTGTTATACTTATTTTTAATTTTAGTTGCAGGTTTTTTTTTTACGATGAAAAATATTTTAGCCAATGATATATTTTTCTTGTAATTTAAGCGTTACTTACATACATACAGGGTTAAAATATTTAGATACCAATTTAATAAAACCCATAATCTGTCATAAGTCATCTGTAAAGGGACTCCTTTCATTGTACACTGATATTATTATGAGAAGAAAGACAGATTCGTAGAACATCACAAAAGATTACGTAACTTGAGAGTTGCTCAAGATAATTAATTTTAGAAATAATCAGAAATGGTTTATATTTTATATAAGGCAGTTTATTTTATAAAAGAAATCGTTCGCAAAGTTTGCTCTAATATCATTTTAAGTTTAAGAAGACGGCTTTGTAGGATTTTTATTTTATTTTCGTAAATTGGTGGTAAACCTTTTTTTCCCAATCTTATAATGGGTCAGTTCAATAACATACATTAAACTGAGTGACTGCTAAAAGCGTTAAGGCAGAGGCGTGCCTAAGTGATTTAAAATAAAAGCAAAAATATAAGTTCCTTTGGCTTTAAGATGTGAAAAAAACCTTTCTAAAAAAGCTGTGCTTTTATTGAATGTTGTTCTATCCTTAAAATAGCCTCAGGCCAGAACGAATATGGGACATACGTAAAATGGACATCGAAACAGAAAGCTTTTATACATTATACTGTATTATACATTATATTATATCTGTTGCAATCCTCGAAAGGGTTTTGTTACATTTACAATTAATAGTGTGTTTTACAGACTAACATTTACGATTCATTTTAGCTTGAATAACAATTGGTTTTTTCCGGGTATGCGATGCAATCAAATCAATTCTGTTAAAACATTTGTATCAAAACCTAAGTACTCGTCATAAGTCGTAATTTGTAATCTAATATGTAAAAAACTTAACTACGTCAATGGAGTCCACCGTAGTAAGCAACCTGGTAAAGAGTTTACGAGAAACTTCTCTCCTGAAGACGATATGAAAGTCTGGCTTAGATTATAAATAAGAATATATAAAAGACGTGTGATGTCAGACGTCTTTAATGGCTATCTGATTAACAGATTAACTTAAAAAAAAAACAAAATAATCAATCTTATAAGAAAAATATATTAGCTTAAACTTTGTAAGTTTGGAGCTAAAATTTAAACAATTTAAATGACCTTCTGTATATTCAAGTTGAGAAATATAATAAAGATTATTATATACTATATTTTTCATCTTAAAGGCATGTTAATAAGGTAACCAATATATATATTTTTTTAATCTTCGGTTAACTGAAAAAGATCTTTTAAGAGATAAGTTATAAACATGTGTATATAAATAAATAAATAAATATTACTGTCATTAATTTTTGAGTATATAAAACCGCTAACATCCATATATAATTATATATAATATATTCTTCAGTGCTTATTGTACGTCACGTTCAAAGTATTGTCTCAATAACCTCTGAATATATTATTTGTAACACTTATTCTCGCCGTATCCCAAGAAAGCACGAGGGACTATTTAGCACTATGAGTATTTTATTATTATTAACGAGAGAAGCGTACGCTCTGGAGACATAAGATTTTTAAGTTGGATCTAGGCTATCTAGGCTATATTATATTATATTATTCTCTTGAAATAATAATAGAGTTTTTCGTGTAGAGCAATTTTGGAAATACAAGTTAATAAAAAAAGCTCGAGCGAAGAATTTTCTTACGAGCCCTGTGTCCTAAAATCCCGCCGGTCCGAGTCGCGGGCAACGGCTAGTATTATATAAAACTCAGAATACGTACTAGATGAATACAAGATGGATCCTTGGATCAATGTTTTAAATGGTTGATTACCACTTAAATTTCTACAACATCTCATCAGTGGGAAAACCCTCAGTTAAAGTTAAATGGTGTATAGGAATACAGGCCTCTTTTACTCTTGGTAGTTGAAGGTTCTGTGCCCTACCCAAAACACGAAAAGGGGTCCGGCAAGGTAGCTTAGTAGCGATTCTCCAGATTCTTGGAGCTTTTCTATATGTCGGACTTCTATGCGATTATATTACGATTCTGATCAGACCAATATTGCTGCAGTCAGGTCTATAATAGCGTTTATAAATTTTATATTATATCAGATTAAATATGAAAAATCAAATGAAAATATGAATAAATAAAATAAAATATAATTTATCGAAAATAAATAAAAACTTTGACACTCTTGCAATATTTTTCTCTCTTTTTTATACTATTTATATATTTCTGATTTTAAAGAATATAAACATAACTTAGCTTGCACTTTTAAAAAAATACGCTCTATAAATAAATTACTATGGTAGTTCAAATTTCAGACAGCATAACTAATTTATATTTATCTTAGATATTTGTGGTCCAGTTTATCTTTTATTCCATCTCAAACACCAATTACTCAACACTATTTCGTACACAGCTATTTACGTAGGTATATTTTTTCCGGCGACTCTCTAAGAGAAATGTACTTTTTAATCGACTGAACCTGGGAAAAAAATATAATTATAGATACAAAAATACCTTGAACTTTGAATTTATAAAGCTAATGCCTGGGAATGAGTTGAACTATTTTTTAATTGGATTTTAATTTCCTTTTGGATTTCGTAAGAATTTCCAACCTTAAATTCTTACCAATTCGCAGTCAAAAAACTTATGTAATTTACGAGCAGCGGTCAACTTTAATCCAACTTTTCAACTTATTTAGAACGTTCTTGAAACATTATAAATCATTTTTTTACTTTTAACGAACTTGAATATTACATTGACGTTTTACATTTTTTTAAACCATTTCATAAGATATTTGTTTTTGTTTCTCGTTTTCTCACAATACCGTTTAAAACAGCTAATTAACACATCGCAAGAGTCGAGAAGAAACGAAATTAATGATATACACTTTATAATATATACTGACGTGTCTAATAATATAAAAGGTAGGTTAAAATATTTTTTCAAATATTCTCAAAATATTCTAAATAATCTGATTTGACGACCGTTTTGTACAGTCGTCGTTACTTTGTCTATTGTGCTAGTAGCCGTGGGTTCGACTCCTACACTAGGAAATATTTGTTACAAGAAACTTGAAATTTAAAATAGAAATAATAATTATTTAGGATCATTTTAGAAGCACATACACACAGAAGAAAGCAGGTAAGATACTGTAAGTTTAGGGTTTTCAGCTGCATCCCTCAACGTATGGAGCATAAATATTCAGACTCTTTATCTGGAAAAAAGAACTTTCGTACCTGGTTACTTACCTATTGTATTTGTAATATGAGGCGTTTGGGCTTTGGATTAAGATTGGATGAGGGAAATGAGACATTAGGAAGGGAAAGGGGAGCTGGTTTTTATACCAGATAGGTAGAGTGGCTACTTAGTGTTTAGTAACAACACTGCAAAAGTAATATAATAATGTGTGTTTTAAATTTGATTAGACTTCGATTGATAAAAGGATAAAAATCTGTTTGAAATAATTTAAAGCATTCTCATTTATACTAATAAAATATTTTTGAGTTTAAATTATTTGACGGCATGGAACAAATGAAATATACAGTTAATAAATATAATTGTGTTTAACGCATTGCAGCGATTGCGGTTATTTTGTTATTATAAATTCGAGTGGTATTTAACGAGTTTATTCAAACGGAATATAATGACTTTCGCGGAAAATATTTCTTTATTTCCCTTCAAAACTTTTATATTTTAGAGCCTGTTTTTAATGAACACATCATTTAATATTTTTTTAACGTTTTCAAATTCATCAAATAAAAACTCGTTCAAGCGAATTCAGAGTGCGGGCTTTTAATATTATTTTTAATGGTTTTTCTTTTATAACGTGCAGTGTCGTTTAAGCGGGGTCATGCTCTTTTGTAGGAATTCTTTAAGCATAAGAGATTTTCATTGCCTTTCCTATTTTCCTTTAAATACTCATTTTAAATCTTTTAAATTAAATTTAAAAAATACAACTATAATATAGAACAATTAGTCAGTTTGATTTCCGTTAGGTTGGCGTTACCACTTTTGACAATAACCTCTATCGCTATGAGATAGATTTTTCATTTTAGTGTCGGCCATATTGGAATTGATTGTATTTCTCGTGTCTTTCTACATATTCAAGTGTAGATGTAGTTTCTAATGGAACGAGTCATCTCTTTAAACGGAGCTTTATTTAAACATACGATTGTGTTTTTAACTAACTAAATTATGAGATATGAAACCTTTTTCTAATGCATTTGCATTTATATAATACGTTTATATCAATATAATATAATTATTATATTGATTTATATAGCCTAATGGCTATAATAAAGAAAATATGTCAGAATATAAGCTTTACGAAATTGAGCGTTAGAAGAATATCAGAAACTTTTAAAACAGCTATTCATTCATTATATATATAATATATTTATAAATTATTACACTGTTATTGTTTATTTTTGCAGTTATGTCAGTCTTTCTTTGTATTTCGTGGCTACAAGGCGCTGTGAATTTATATATATAATGTGTGAATACACCGCATCACTAGATTGTATGAATAAAGAGTACGTTTCCAAAACTGTAAACATACTCATAAAAAATATGAAATTATAAATACCATAAGTTAAAATATATTGCTAATTACATAATATAACATTATTACGAAACTGAAAATCATTTATAAAATATATCACTAATACAATATTATAATGAATGAATATTAAATTGAAACTAAAGTAGGAATATTTTTTTTATTTTGAGGCATTCGCCCTAAATAGGCAGTTACTACTTATTTACGTCAGTTACCCGTTTTTTTTCAAAATATTAGATGGAAAAGTATTTGAATTAACTAAGAATACATTGTTTTATTGTTTGGGTGAAAATATTTTGTATAATGTAACTATCGTTTGACAATTTTTCATCTTGACTATATAGAGTTTAACATGTTGCTACAACTTGTCTACGTCGTAGCAGATGCTACGTCGGACGTAGCAAGCAATGTTAAAGTTCGTTAAACTTCAAAACAACTCGCCTTTTAAAATTCAGAGTTCTATTAAATATTAAAACTTTTACGTATATATTGGTTATATAATATTGCTTTTAATGTTATTTTTAAGATTCTAATTTGACTTGAAACTCGGGTTGAATAAGCACGCATTATCTCAACTTGTATTTTGAATTCGTAATAAATATATATCTTTAGAGGAAAAATACAAAACCCAAGAACCAAAATTTATTAATAAATATATTAAATTCCCTCTAGTGTTATTGATTACTCTGTGCACAATATATAAGTTGTGGTGTAATGATATCTGGAATTTAATAATTGTTATTTTACATGTAATAAACTTGATCTTATATAATATTTAGTGTCCTTATAAAACTAAAATAAAATGAAAAATTTATTACTGTAATATTTATTATTTATATCATTCTTACATTACAAGTACGAGTATTCCATAAATCAAATAATCTTAAGTCATTTGCAGTTTATATTTAGCCTCATTATTTTTAAGCATCTCCAGCTTGTTAAACAGATGTTGAGTTTTGAAGCTATAAGAATAATTCGAACTTGTAACCAAGTTCAGTTTGGAGTGACGCCAATTCAACCAATCAAAAAACAGTGATATGGGAACAACTGCGGCCGTTCCATTGTTCTTTCAGCTTATATATATATTCTATACGAAAAGGTTTTACACCTAATGTTAGACTTTGATAATAGTTTTATATATATAATCTTGTAGATAAGACATTTTAATTTTGTATTTAAGTTTAGTATCATGTCTAGACAGCTATGCTTTGCTACGATACAATTTATAAACATCTCTTATCGCCTTTGTCTCTAAAGGCAGGTTGATATTTAACGTTCTTAAATACTTCACCGTTCTAATGAACTTTGGTTTTTAAAAATATATTGGAAATATTAGGTATATTTAAAGCAACGTTAATATAGTTGTAACACAAAATCTTGTCCATTAGGTACAGTTAATAGGATTATAACAAATGTCTGAATAAAGCATAGTTAGGAGAGCGAGAGAGCCTTAAACCTGCTTGCTCTTTCTTGATCTCGAGCCCTTTTAAGTATGTATTCGTGTATATGTGACGTTAATTTGCAATATCTTGTAAAATTACATTTATTTAACAGTTTAACAAAAAAAAAAATAAAGCATTTTTATAAAACAAATACCTTCTGGCGTATATATAATACGCGAGGTATTGAAAAATACTACACTATTCGAAGAGCATAAAAATATAATGATTTTAAGACGTGACATATCCATAAGCTTGTTAGAATTCACATGTTATATTTCTGACGTTTTGAAAATAAATTCGTTGTATTTTGATGTAAAAGAACATACAGTCATAGTTATTATTACAAAGTGAGAACAAATAATAAGCCAAGCAGAGGGAAGTACAAAATGCAGACCGTGTAATTCTAAAACTACAAGATCTGTGATTTATTCGGACTACATTTTTCATTCTCACTGTAAGAGAACTCTAAAAGAGATAAGTAATCGTCTGTTCTACTTAATTTAGTTTGTAATATTAATGTATTTGTAAATTTAATAGTACATAAATAAATAAATAAATAATATAAAATTAAGTAATATAATGTAAAAAATATTATGTTTTTGTCTGTACGTAGATGTAATATTCAAATTACAATATATTTTGACAAACACAAAAAATGTTGTTGGTTGAGAAAAGACTAACTAAGAAGAGAACTGTTCGTCGGAGTCACATTTCTCTGAAGACCTGTATCTGGCTGGTTTAACAAGAATAAAGAATTTTCCCATTTTGAATTGCAATCACCCGTTTCAATATAAATTGCATTGCAAATATTTCCTATTTTTTTGCATAAAAACAAATGATTCGTGGTGGCAATTTTTTAGATGATAAAATATTTTTTAGAGTTATAAAAAATATGATATCGAAAGTTTTAGTATGTTATAGTTGACTCAGTTTATAAACAGTGTTTTAAAACTACATATAAATCTTGCTGATGATAAAAATATTCACTTCTGAATGTATATTTTAATAATATCCAGCTTATTTGATACGGACTGTTTCTGATAATTTTATCATAAATACAGTTATGATGTTTGACTTTAAAAATAATATATTTTGTTATATGAATGTTAAAAATTAAAAGGCATCTAACACTCGTCGGAATACAAATATATTAAAAATATTACAATTATATTAACAAAGCAATTATTGATGTACAAATATATGCCTTTAATATTAACATTAGAATAATCTGCTCTCTGCTTATTGAATAAAACATAAATAACCTTCTAAAAATTATGGATAGAAGAACTAACCTTCTAACTATACCGATTCACGAGTCTTCTCTAAAGTTATACAGTCATTGTTATTTATATGACATTAGTTCGTGCCTCGCTCGGGCTCGCTCGTAATTGATTCGTTAATACAAGTAACTTCGTAATAGAGTTTTACTTCACGTATAATCTATATATCTTACTAGAGTCTTAACTCTTCCCTTCGATCAATCTTTTTAACAAGTCTTATAATTTAACAATTATGTTAGGTACGTTACATTTTAGCAACTCTTATTATAATATTTATATTATTAATTTTATTCATATAATTTAAAATCATCTGTTAAATATACAAGTTATAATTTTAATTATGTTTGTTTTACTAGTGTGGTTGTTATTGTAATGTGTCATGAATATTTATGCTTATAACTGGTCAATTGTAGAATTATTTACTTATTTAACTATAAAATTACTTGGTTGAATTGCATTCAATAATTATTTAAAAATAAAAACACAATGTGATATCTATGTACAATCTGAAGATTTATTACTGTAATATAAATAATAAGTACATAGTTGACTAAACGAAAATCATGGCCTACCGACAGAATTATCACACTTTATGCAATAGGAGAGAGATTAGGAGAGTCGCCAAAATCGCATCACGTATGCTTGGATTAAGAATTACTGCTTCACACGTCGGAAGTCTTTAACCTGTTCTGCCAATTACCAAGCTAGCTCTGATTGAAACGTCAATTGAATTTTATTGAATTAATATATAATCATCGGTGAACGGCATGCAGCAAGGAGCTTTCTTGAATTAATTTCCGTTTTAAAGGCATCAATTTTACTAAGAAATACAAAAGCGTCTTCAATTCGATCTCTGGTTTAAGCTACAGCCATATTGAACTCATCAGGCATCTCTAGACTGAGTACTAGTTTACATAAATATAAAACGAACAATCAGTTCATATTTTTCCAATGCAATCTCATATTATACAGCGAAGTATGTGGTCGGGCTTCTTTACAAGGTCAATAAGACCATGCAAGATTTATCAAACATTTTTACAGAACTAGTATTTTTCTAAGTTTCCAATTCAGTAATTTTCAATAGCTTGTTAAAATGTTATTTTACTTTTATACACTCATCATAGATAAAAATATTTCCCTCGTACGTTTAAAATGTAACATTTTACACGCTAAAGATCCTTTTCGTATTTTACCCTTTCTCATTTCTCTCTCTACGATACAGATTGTTTAACCTTGAGGGCTTTCCAAGGTTTTGTATCATTTGTTCTGTAACTAGAAATAGTGACTGATTTCTTACTATTCTCTTCTTTATTATCATCTTCTTTTAATAAATACCTATTTTATGCTACTTTTATATGAGATCAAACATTCATACTTCCACCACATATCACATTCAAATTCTTATTTTTTAAGTTACACACCCGAAATTAATCTCGGTAAATAGAAATAAATATTGATGATATTATATATAAAAAAACTTATTGTTAATGTTTCGTATTTATTTTCTATTACCGCTTTGAATGTTACCATAACAAACTAATATTCAATCTAAATAATAGCTTCAATATTAGCGCTCCGTTACATCGTCAGTGAGAATATCGTCTAAGGTAACGATATTACTTCATGTAAAACCTTGAATCACCTCATGAATATAAATATTATATTATACGTTTGAACTCGCATTCAGTTCTACAACAGTCAAACTTCTACTCTTATAAGCCAGCTTCTGATTTCAAATTAAAACCTTTAAAAACATCAAGACTAGTACAAAATGGTCTGTTCTACGCATACTTACATTACGTATAGTGTTTAATTTGCACTCAAGTAAACTTTTTCTTAGAATTAAAGATACGCTACTTTTTATCAATGCAAATAAAAATATGGGAGAAAAACATTTAGCCGACCTTGGTCACCAGAGTATGTAAATGAGCAGTGGCCAAAAATTAGTTGTCTATTGATATTCGTGATTTTCGTGTGACTTTGAAATTTACCGGAAGTGCTTCCCTAAGGGAGAATGGTTGTAGTGCAAGGTGGTGGCAGGCAGTGGCGGGCGGGTGGGTTAAGTTTTTTACAAGAGAGCCGTCATTTTCAATAATATACTTCCTGATTATCTCACAGTGAAAATTATTTGGTGGTGAGATTGTTGCAAATTTGTCACTGTCCTATCTGAAAGTTACAATCTTAAATCAATCATCTTCGCAGACTAATTAAAAAGTTGAAAGATCAAAACTAATCAAAGCAATCGTTCCATTTGAGTTGATAAATGACAACCTTTCAATTGCCAGCTAAAGGCGGATGGCAAGCCGCCAGGAAATTTAACGCCTTTGGTAAAATATCCCTTGAACCCAATTAACTTTTTTTATTTTTCAGGTAAATATTGCTTACACTTTTTATTTATTTTTGGTTTTTGGTTAAGTTTCTGAATTAACAGAAGTTATGTTTAGTAATTTATTATTAAAAATATATACTATATATTTTTTTACCATATTATAATTATTCAAAAAAAAAATCAATATTCTAAAATATCTTTATTCAAATAGGCATTTACATGCACTTTTGAATCGTCAATTACATTACATTACATTAAAAAAAAATGGCAGTATAGTATGTCAGTATGTCAGTCCGTGAGTAAGCTACCACCAGCTCGGAATGCAGCTCTGCTGAGAAGAGCTGGCCCGAAACTCAACAGTTGCTCTTTTAAAACAATTTAACAATGTCTGATGTATAGTATATATACAGTTTCCCCCTAATGTGGGTTTATTATTAGGTAACACTTAGATACACTTTTAGTGAAATAAAATAATCTTGCACAAAGTTTCTTGACAGGGAGTCCCTTATTGATGGCTAAAAATTTTACAAGAGGAAAAAATATCTTAAAACATGATAAAAGATTAGCAAACTTGAGAATTTCTCAAATTATTTTGTTTGCAAAGTAATTTGAACTCGTTCAAAATTCATAAAAGTAAGTTTAAATTATTTCATAAGGTGGTTGAAATGTTTACTCAAATGTCATTTCAAGTTTTCTAAGACAATTTGTACAAATTGTTTTCAGTAAGTTGTTTGACAAATTGTTTTCAGTAAAAGAGAATTGATAAATTTAATCTTTTTTTTAATTTGCTTGCTGTATTATTTTAATAATACATTGTTTTATATCTCTACAAAGACTTTTTTGACTTAACAGCTTCTAAAGAAAGAAAATAAAGAGGATTCATTAGTCTAGCCAATTAGGTAAAAATTGAATAAATTTATTATTTTTAGTCTTTTACTATATACTTTCAGTATTGTTGAATTGAATTGAACAGAATTTCTTTTAACATTATTTTTGAATTAAATTTATTTTTATACAGAAAGAACATTTCGACAATTTAATAATTTATTGATATAAAGAAAGACAATGTGCTTCATAATATAGCACGAACGGGAATAATTTTAAATAAATAGCATAGCTACTAGTGTAAAACAATTTATTGCAGAAATGTCCTTTTATTGTCAACTTTTACAATCGCTTTTGGCCAATAAAATGCTAATGAGGTGTTCGAGTTGTTTTAATTTTATTTCTTATGCAGAGATTGAATATATTTTAATAAACAATAAATAGCCAACGACTTATTTTTGAACACTGTCCGTGGCGGTGGAATACGCACAAGCATGAAGATGCGATATCCTTCCTCGATGCTAGATCAAGCCGTTCATCAAGCTCGTCATTGGACGTGGTACGATACCGTGGTGATACTGGAACAATTCGGCAATTCCAGAAATGAGAATTACTCCATATGTGGCCGAGCGTTTGGTTCGACGGAAGTGCCGCCTGGCTCCGTTAATTATTTCTTGTTTCTTGTAGACGATTTCGATCTTCAGCTGTCCGCAAACCTGATAATCGCTTAATATGACCAGGCCCAGTACTCCAACACTTGACGAAGCATTGTTGCGAGGAAACTGTTTCAAAGAGCGCTGATACAACAAATGGGATTTTTATTAAAAAACGCAATACACTTGTGTTATGGGCATTAAACTGAAAAAGAATAATTTTTAGTCCATTTTTATATTTAAATTACTATAATCTACTAGAATTAACGTACCAAAAAAAATATTTGAAGACTCTTAACAAAATACAGAAAGATTTTTGTAATTTATTTTTATAAGTTTGGTTAAAAATGCTTTTATATTTCAATTATGAAATGTTTTAAAAAAATGTATACAAATAAATAAACAAGCTGTAAATATCAGATTTACTATGATAAATACTAAAGCTTCGGCTGTAAGTGATAGTTTATGGCGTCGCATCTTGATTTATTGGAAATCATATTTGTCCGATCGCTACCATAAATTTCCAATAAGCTGTTATCCTTTTCTTCAATAAAGTAAAAACCTAACAATTCTACAATATTAAGATTAAAAAAAGATAAAAAATCAAATAACATTATAAAGAAAACTTTATAATTCATGTCAGTTTTTTAAAAATAATCTGATGTTAAGAATCAAAAAAAGAACTTCAAAACTCTTTTCTAAAACCTCTTCATGTAACAAACTAATTCAAAGAAAATTTCCATTTGTTGTAAGCTTACTGTAGTCTAGTTTCCAAAAATTCAACATTTTTATTTATAAGATAAACGTTACGTAAAAAAATGTGATTATATTTTTAATATCTTCCAGGTTTCCAGTTCCCAGACAGTTTTCCAGGGGTCACTAGATCAAATACTGCCCGCATGGATACATTAAACATTGTATATTTATTTAAAATATAATATAAGCTCGCCATGGCTACACTTATTTGTAGACTTATATCTGTATAATTAATTCGGGCTGTCAAGTTTGTTAACTTCCTTTTTAAAATCAAACTACATGGGTAGTTTGATTCACAACTTCATCAACTATAATTTATAAACAAATTTATTTATTTCAGTGACACATTGACTATAAAAAACATTTATATAATAATGCCATTTAACCCCAAAGAACTCGCGTGCTTCAAAATTACATAACCAAAGGTGAAGGCGACCGACAAATGTAACAGTAATATATCGTGAATTCATAAGACATGCTAGGTGTTAATTGCAATTAATATATTTATCAGATTAATAAATAATACCTATCCGTGACAATCACTAACAATCACAACTCCCAACACTCATTACACAAACTTATATGAGGTACGCTCTGAGGTCAACTTTAATAATATTTCATCTTAGTTCTAACTTTGTATAAAATAAATACAATATTCTTGAAACATTTACCTATAAACACTTTTGACTATCTCAAATTATTAATATTATATTACTTAAAACTTTAAGTACTTATAAATATAGTTATTAAACTTTTACTAAAGGTAAATTTTCATCAATTATTCTGCATATATGTAGTTTTCAGCTATGTTTAAATATATACTTATTATTAAATTATTTATTTGAAAATGGAGATTATATGACCTTATTCAATAAAAATTTTGTTTCTTAAATAATAATACATTAATATAAATTAATTTAATAATATTAATAACCACAAACCAGAATTACCTTAAAATTATATGTATTTTACATTTAAAATAATATTTAAATTTATTTTAAACCGAAAATATTATCTCAACTCGATTATAAATCTTTTTGATTGATGAACTCTTAACACCATCTCCATTTACTTTTGCTGACGTGGAATAGATTTAAAAAGTTTTGTGTTATGTCTATAGATAATATGTCTTTAAAAAACTCCTACCATAATTCTTAACGTGCTGGCAAAGGTATAGAATCAGTGATCTCAAAACTGTCAAAATACGTCGCAGGCAGCGTCAAAATAGGTCGTAGGCACCTGTCAAAATACGTCGTAGGCATCTGTCAAAATACGTCGTAGGCACCTGTCAAAATACGTCAAAGGCACCTGTCAAAATACGTTGCAGACCTCTGTCAAAATACGTTGTAGGCCTACCTACCTGCCTACCTGCCCAACTTTAAGTAGGAATTGATATCGAATGGTCAATATTAGATTTCGTATGTGATCAGAGTAACGTGCCTATTATTTTTCTTTTCATTTCACAACATTTCTTTTAAGTTTAGTTTTTTGTATTATATATTTACCTAGTTTTATATACATAAGTTTTGTCTAAACTACTTTTGCGAATTCATATTAATTAAGGAGAATATAGCCGGGTAAATATATATATGATAGTCATCATAGTTAACTAATGTTAATTTTTTCTATTAATTTAAATTAACATAGACAGTCTTCAACTAAAAAATCATATCAAGATTGTTTTTATATATTTTTCATACGCAATATATTTAACTACGTGATCTTCTTTCCTGGTATCTCTCTTGTATATAAGAAGATATTTTACTAAGAACTGTAGAGTCTAAGCTGATTTTTATTTTTTATCACAGAGATATCATAAAATAATATATTTTAAACATGGTAATTATAAAGAATGCAATGCTTTGAGAGACATATTTTGATAAAGTCTGAAAAAAAGACAATTACAGATTTTCTCAACACTTATGCAAGAAATAAAATTCTATAAAATAATTCTGAATGAATTCTGAAATCTGAATTCATTCATCTGAATTTTGAATTCTGAAAATATATAATAATTCTGAATATAACCAGTTTAAGTTAAATAAAGTTAACTAAGGTTAAATTAAATAAATTCAAACTATAACAAAAAGTTATTCCCTGGTGTGAAGTTTATTATTCTGTTAGAGAGTCGTATCATAGGAAATATGAATAATATTTGGGGACTTGTTTGTTTGAGGGCCGAAACAATATTAGATGTCTAATTTAGTAATATGGGTTTATAAGGTACTGAAATATTGAATATATCATGTAAATATATAATGTGATTTTTTCATCCATCTCCTAGAGTGGTTATGTTCATACATTTCTTTGTTATTGGATGACCGATTTCGTAAAACTTAAAAGAGGCAAACAACTCGTTAATTTATAAAATTTGACAAACAAAATAATATTTATTTACTTAGGTAGGTTCATTCGATATTTTCTATACAGAACTAGCAGATGCAAGCGACTTCGTGAGCTCCCAAGCTAAGAGACTTAAATAAGAAACCATATAACATGTCATAAAATGTATACTAATCCATAACAAGGAGACATGTTGTATTGTATTTTGACAGAAGAACTAAAATTTCAATCTGATATTGCGATCTTCAAAATAAATTATAGCATATGTGTTGCCGAAGACTAAAACCATCTAGAAAGTTCTACAGAAACATTATTTTTTAAAATTCAACCACCCATTAAAATTAGTTGAATCGATATATTTCGATTTTATTTAAAAAGATAAATTCATAGCAACAAGTAAATAAATATTGTCGAACAGTTATTATACACGGCTGTTTGATCTCAAGCTCAGCAGAGCTTGTGTTGTTGAAATCAGCCAGCTGATAAACGTACATATATAATCACCAGCTGCTAAACGTAACATATATAAATGACTAACTAAATACTTAGATGCTAAACACCCACACACAGAAAACATTTGAGTTCTTTTAAGACAAATGTTTGCACTGGGTGAGGGTTGAATATTCTTTGGCTTCCTAGTAGAAGGTACGAAACTATAAAACCAACTGGCTTGTCAAAATCTCTTTTGACATCGATTTTTGTGAAGCTTCATAAACAATTAAGTTTCATTTGTCTGCTTCCATTGTCATTAAACCCTCAAATTAATGATTTTTTTCTACACTTAATTACAATATATTCAAAACTAGATGGTCTTGTGAAATACGAAAGATTTATTTCTTATTAAATCGTAAATAAAATTTTAATATTTAATTTAAAAGTTGTATAAAACAATACAAAAAGATATTAAAAGTTTTTTTCATTTCGAATTTTAAGCAAAAAGTAAGTCAAGTAGTTCAACAAGAGTTTTCATACATTTTATAATAAAACTCTGCTTAAATATATATATTTTTTAAAATTAACAAAATACTTAAGTGCATGTATTACGTATGCGTCATACGTAATATGCATTAAGTATTTTTATTTAAAAATATTGATAGATATTACACAGTTAAGAACAATATATTTTTAATATTTATACAAATTTTTGATAATGTTTGATGAAACGTAATATCTGTTATTTTTGGATCATTGGGTATTATTATTTCGACACAATGAAATAAGTTTGTATTTTAAATTCTAAAATTGTGGTCGTTCAAGGTAATAATTCAAATCAACTAAAATTTCACTGACTCTAAGGTTGTTTGTTAATTTTGTCGTTCTATTATTTAAGACGTTTACTCGCCCGAAAATAATATGTTTTTAAAGTATCTGTGTAAATACGTTTGACTTGTTACCATAGGATAAGATATGTTCCATCTCTACTTAGAGATGTAACGAGTTGCTACAACTTGTCTACGTCGTAGCTGATGCTACGCCAGATGTAGCCAACAATGTTATGGTTCGTTAAATATGAAAACATCACTTCTCTGATTATTTATGGTTCTTGAAACTATTCAATTTTATTCTTCCTCATATATGTACCTTTCATTAGCATTATTAATAATATAATAATGATTCCCGCCGCCGCTTCCTCCTCACCGTTGCTGCCACCTTCGAGTCGGGCTCAGAGAGCTGCGGCACGCTGTTCACGCCACGAGTCCGCCACGCTTAGAGCTCATGATTAAGAACCCCGAATGGATTCGAATCTAGCCGACTAGATTCGAATTCATTCGGGGTTCTTAATCATAGGAATATGCCCGAGCATATTCCTATTTAATTTCTACGAGAATACAGTCGGGTAAATATAAATATAATAGTCATGGTTCACGAAAGTTTAAATATAAAAAAGTACTTTTTGGTTATCTAAGAGTGGACTAAGGGTCCGTAATGTGGTAGAATCTCACTGCTTCTAGTGATAATAGCACAAAGGGCAGGTTTGGCTGGCTATACACCATACTCACACGGAAAATCTGCAGCAGTGGCTGAGTGTCACTACGTTCCACAACGAAAATTTTAGAGAACCTTCATCCAATAAATCTGGACACTCTCTAAAAAGCTCCTCTTTAACGTTTTTGTCAGACGTTTTACTTGTCTGGCACCCCCTAATTTTATTTCCGAAAGCGTTAACTTGCATTCGCATTTTATTTGCTGCAGTTGTAAATTTAAAACAATAAATGATGTAATTATTAAAATTATCAGTTAAAGTATAAAATATTTTAAAATATACATTTTTGCTTAAGTCATTATGTGAAAAATAGTTATGATTGGTCAAATTTTAATTTAAAAACTGTGGATATAATATTTAAAAATTAAAGTTAAAAAAAATATTTTCGGTTTATAAAGACCAAAAATATATAAGTATTAAAAATAATATCCTTTAAATAGTTTAAGTAATATTTAATAATCTTTGAATTATTGAATTATTCTAGAATGAATGTGTTACATTATAATTAACAACAAAAACTTTTTTTAAGCTTTTAAAATGTGGTACGCCTTTTAAAAGCTTACAGAAAAATAAACTTTTCTACGCCACATTAGTTGTCTCTGAAACGCTGCAGTTGAAGTTTTTAATAAACGACAGCAATTACTTTCTTAGCTCGGAATGAATGTACATATATTTATTTCAACAATAATTAAACGCCGTTCTTGAAATTAACTGTATGTTTGTTTTAAATGTTTTTAAATACGATATTTGTTTTGTGTTAAGTTAATATCGCATCAACTAACAAATAAAATATACTATTCAAAGAAACAAACAATAATAACCGAACCAACATAACATAACAGTTATAAGTATATATTAGAAATAACTTAGAATTCTTAAGTTTATAGCCGTGTATAGTTTGTTAAAAAAACGTTATTATTTCTATGAAAAAAAAAATTGATTAAATGTACTAATTATGTAACATCCATTTTTTATTATTATATAATACCTAATATAAAATGGGTTAGTTAATGTGCTACAAATTTTTATTATGTCTAGCTCTAAGTTCCAAATCTTTATATTTGTTGAATCTTTATTTGAGAAATGAATTTAATTTACGTGTTATAAATTATATTTAGTCAGTTACAGTTTATAATTAGTCTAAATCAATGAAAACTTAAACTTTAAGTTCCCAGTTCGTTAAATAGATTTAGAAACTTTTAACCAAATTTGGAGTCACGCCAAGTCAGCCATTTAAGAAGATGTAAGATGAAAATAACTACTGCCGTTCAACAAATTTGCTAACTTAGATGTAGATGAATATGTTTTACAGCTTAGTAGGAATTAAAATTAAATATTACAGCTTAAAAAAGAAACAAAGATAGATCAAAAAGAAGATGGGAATATACTTTTACGGAATACGATAATACAGATACGGAAAGATGAGGACCAATGTGGAGGAGAAAAGCAAGAGATAGAGACAGATGGAGAAAACTGGGGAAGGCCAAAAAGGCGACTTACACAACCTAATATTAAATATATAAAAAAGAATAGGAATATGAATTTCAATAAAAATAAAAATAAATAATACTAAAAATTTAAAATAATAATAATTTAATATATAAAATATTCCTATGTAATTGTATAGAATGGAAAAATTGTAATTGATTGAAATGCATGTCATTTTTGTGGAAGAATGAAGGCTATTTTTAAATTATTTTAATCCATTTCATTTAGTCAAATTTTGATTAAAACAATTTACTAATCAATCTTGTCTCTTCTCTGCGTAATTTTATATTATTTATTATGAATGTGACCAATATAGCTTTTTATTTATATCATTATTTGATGGCTTTGCTGCAAATTTTTTTAACCCAAAATGTAAGACGCATTCATTAACAAAGGAGGAATGTACCAAAGCACGTACATTTTCTATTCAATATAGATACCTCGAGAGCTGCAACCTGTTTCATTAATTACAAAAAAAACAAGGGAAACTTCTATTTATACAAACCTACATTTTCAACAAAACTGTATATTGATTTTCTTATTAAATAAAATAAATAAATAATGATATTTTAGTAGACTTTTCGTCTCATCAACCTTAACATTCGTCATGTGTATAATATGTAATATATTTTATAAATAATTAATTTATTAGCCACAAATTGTGTGTAAGAATTTTTTAGAACCTTTAGCGGTAAATGTAATATAAAAACGCAAAGATATACACGCTATTATCTTGCAATTTTTTAAGCCTTTATTTCGTTATATTTCCTAAATCTTTTCCTTGACTATTATATGAACGACCTCTATTTCAGATTGTAAAAAACAGATGAAGTCGTTGGCAAGAGTCAGTGCATAAAAGTATATTTTTTAAAGTTAATTAAGTACTTTTGATGATGTATTTATATTTATTGTATAATTGTAAATTAAATAGAAATTTCCCAAATATCGTTTCGACGTATCTTTTTATGGTTAGATATTGTTATTGCCAGCATTTACATATCACAGTTTCAAATTTTATTCCGAATGTGTTTTATATATTTTTAGTTAAAGTTCTGAATAACTATACAATCCAAAGAAATATATTGCTTTTTTTTGCACAAAAATTTACAATAAACAAAAATTAATGCAAGATGTAGAAGATAAATACTTTTGTTGGTTATTTCATTTACAAGAAAAATATAATAAGGAATATATAAGTTTGTGTTGCTTATTATATTTTAATAATTTAAGAAAGGTATATGAACTCGGGCTTTATATCAAATAAAATAAATATAAAAAGCCTTATATTTCTCTCATAAAAAATAAACGTCCTTATAGCAGTTATTCAGGCTTTAAAAATATAATATTATTTATTCTTTCTATTTAGTAATATAAACAATTATATAGTTGTTAATTAAAATTAAATTTTATTAAAGAGAACCCCTCCACAGAATATGTTTATGTCCCTGTCTTTGGCTATTGGTCTTAATAATATTGACTCTATGTGCTTAAAATTAAATTTATCTAGATGATTTTCTCAATATTTTGATTGAGAAGCGAATAAAGTTTGAAGTATATTAATAAAATACTAAAAACTATTAACAACTAAGCGAGGCATTTGACACTAACTCTTCACACACAGAACGTTCTTCATTGCGTATTTCTGATAATGATTAAATATAGAAAAGTGCATTCATTTTAATTATTAAATCAAAATTAACAATCCTTTTGTGTTAAAAATACGACACATTTAAAGTATTCTCTAAAAAATCTATAAACAAATGTTTTATAACATATATTCTGTTTCTTTGAAGCACGTGAGGGAAAAATTATATCTGAATATTAGATGTTTGTAACTTTATGTCAGTAACTAGAGAAGTGTTCGCTCCAGAGACATAATATTAAGCTATTAGACTATGAGATTATATCTATATATATAATAAAGAAATAAATAAAATCATATAGCGTATGGGTATAAATAAAAAGCTCTTTAACTTTTACAAGATTTAATTTTTCTTTCTCTCTCTCTGTCTTACAAGATGACTTTGAAACGAGATTATGGTGTATTGATAAACTTCTTCCTGTTTTTTTATTCCTATAACAAACTAATTCAAAGAAAAGTTCAATGTATTTTATGCTTATTGCAATGTAGTTTCCGTAAGTTCAACAACCGGACATTTTATATAACTAAAGTACTGTAGCTGAAATTCAAATTCAAAATACCTATATTCAAATAGTCATTTACTTGCATTCTTGAATCGTCAATTATTATATTACAAAAATGTCTGTATAAAATATAAAAGTAAATGTCAAATATTTTGGCAGACAACAACGGTTTCTAGTTTCTGGACGGATCCCCAAATGACGAATCCTGTCCGCATTGATTTATTTTTAGTGTATATATGTTAAACATTTTAAATAAGCTCAATCTGGCTTTACATGTTTGTAGATGTCTTACTTTACTTTACTTTAAAATATTATACTTTTATAGGGAATTTAAACCGTCAAGTTGGTTGTCTAATACTTATAAAAAACAAATGACCTGTCACTTCATTAAATGCAATTTAAATATAAATATATGTTTCCAGAGACACGCTAAAAACGAAAGATTTATAATATAATGTTCGTCCTTCAAATATATCGTAAACTATCAAGACTCGGTCATAATTGTAATTAATATTGGATTTACTTTATCTCTGACGATTTTCAAAGAGAACGCGAGCAACATCAATTCTACAACTGAACTAAGCCAAACAAGTTACTCGAGCAGCGGTCAGATTTAATCATTCTTCATTTATTTTTTCAAATATACAATAGTATAGAAGATGAAAAAATAAATTCTCGAATCATTAATGATTTGTTTACTTTTGCTAAACATATTATTTTTTTTATTTCATCGTTAAAACATCATACTGTTACTATTTTATCCCGTATTATAATTTTATGTATACAATTTATATTAAAATTAACTGAATATGGATATAAGATGTTGTATTTCTTTAGTTACAAAACGAATGCTTGGAACACCTTTAGTATAAAATACAGATAATATGTCCAAATATGAGTTTTCATACTAAAATAGAAAAAACATTAAAAAACTAAATTACAACAAACAAAAACAACTGTCACAGAATTAAGTGTTGTGATTTAGTGCAACATAAAAAAACTATTTCAATGTATCAACTATAATTGCTGTCTGGTCTTAACAACTTAAATGTAAATGCGTCACTCCGTCTTCTAGCATCTAACGAGCACTTAAAAGTCAGCTTGATTTATTTTTACTAACATGGACGGGATCTAAAAAGCTTCCTTTTAAAAAACTAGTGAGTATTTTATTACATTTAAATATATACTTACATTATATACTCAAATAGTTGAGTAAAATACGCCATTTTGTAATCGTTATTAGTCTTACATTAGACCTCGTCAAAAATATGACTCAATTACAAAACCCTCTCTCGATTGTTTTTATCAAATATGTATTTTTCAAAAGCGATTTCTGTATATACATATATAATATATATCTTATTTTTATATATATAGTATATTATCAAAAACTATACGATTCTAAGACGGTTTGTATTTTTTAATCTGGCGATAAAAAATGTATCTAGAACGCGTTAAAATATCCATATAATTTACGAAAATCAATGTGTTTTGGGAAACACATTTAGATATATTCTAGAACAAATAGAAAAAATGGTAACTTTTGTCTATCTTCAATTATTAAATGTATAAAATATAACACTTAATTATTTTAGAAACGTATATAGTTTAAGGTTACATAAAATACGTCTTAAACTGTTACTAAAAGTTGGTTACTAGAGTAAAGTTTATAATTCATTTAGGGAGAACTATGAATAATATTAGTGGACTTGTTTGTTTTAGGGCCGAAGTTATGTTACCGATGACAGTAACCGTAATTAAAAAAAAAATACTATAATATAATTAATAATATATAATAAATTAAAAAAAAATATTACTAAAAAAATATTAGTAATTAAAAAAAAATATTACTGTACTATGATAGATTCATTTAATAAGTTATATCCCTCATACAATAAAAGTAAATTAAGTGACAATCAAATTAGTTATTTGTCTGTATGGCAGTAGATCAGACACAAAATGTAATGCATCGTGAGAGAAGAGACAATATAAATGTAAGTCCATGGGTTTTTCTGACACTACTATATATGTGTCGTTTGAATAAAAAGGGGCGTTAGAAACCATAGGCATTTTTACTAGAGTAAGTAGTAAGAAAGCTAAAATAGTTTTAAATCAATCAAATTAATTTTATAAACTACATATAAAAAAACTATAAAATCATGGAATATCTTGTGAAATACTAAAGATAAATATATTTCATATGAAGTTTTAAATAATAATTTAACCGAGGCGTTCTTTGGTTATGTAATACAAAAATATATTTTCATTAAACTTTTTTCATTTAAAATTTTAAGCAAAAAGTAAGTCAAGTAGTTCAACAAAAGTTTTCATACAAGATTTATTTGATGAAATTTCAAACCCAAATTTCTTTTACCGCAATTATGAAATGTTTATAAAATGTGTATTTAAAGATATTGAATGATGTTTCTACTTTTAGTGTATTAAGGACTAATTATTAATTAAACTAGATAAGAATATGCTTTATATTATAATTAAACATTTATTATTTTGACACTGACACTGACAGTTGTCGATAGTTTTTAATGATTAGCTGGCATCATCGTAGTTAGATACAGAAAGGACTTAGTTTAGACTTATTGTCTATGAAGGAGTTTTTTTATACCTTAAAATTGGCACATTTTATTTGCAGCTACAAATAAAATGTCCCAATTTCTGTTTGCTTGTCTCATTTCCCTTATTTGTTGTGTGTTTGTCTCATCGCCCTTTACCAAATTTAAATGAGACAAATGGAAAAGAAATGGGTCTTTTTTATACCAGCTGTAGAAAGTATGTAACCTAAGATTATAAAAATGCCTAAATATTTTTTAAAAATCCTATAATTGCTCTTCTATGAGTAATAAAAAATTTCTTAGTGTGAGTGTAGAAGGATGTCATATCTACTCATTAAATAATTGAAAGTAGAGATATAGAAGACTGTAGAAAAATATATCTTCTTCTTCATTTATTTCATTCATTCATTCATTTCATGTAAGCAATGAAAGACAATTTATAATATATAAGTAATTTCATTTTTAAGATACCATATGTATTGCGAATATAAATTATAATTAATGGTTATCCTTCTGACTGCAATCCTTAAAATATTTATATTTTCTATGTACACCAAATCTTCTTACTATTAATCTAATGAAATACTTTGGATGATGTCAATTATATAAAAGTCTCACTAATGTAAAAAGAAAATACTAAAAAGATTTATTATAATATTTGCATTTTATATAATATAATAATATTTGTACTAATTTAGGGAGTATTTTAACAATGTAGGATATCAATACAGTTTTAAAGTAGAATACTTTTCAATAAATAGAAAACTTTAAAATCATTTATTCTATTACTTTATCATAATTTAATATAATCATCATAAGTGATACGTCAAAATGTTTATTCTTCAATTAAATTTTTTGATTTAATTGAAGAATTATTTGCTATTTAAATTATTTATCCTAATAAATTAATAGCACAGTTTTTGAATAAATAACTAAAAAATTATAACAGACATTGAAATTATTTAGTTATTATAAGTTCTAGTATTATATTTGTTTTATTTTGAGTACAATGGCTTTATCAGCAATTATTTATTTATATACGTTTAAATCATTTATATTTTAAAAGGTTTTTTTTAATGGGCAAAGCATTTAAAATATTTTACGATACATTTTCAGTATCATCGAAACAAAATTCAAATAATATTTATGTATATACTTTTAATAGTGGTTTTAAATTATTCAATATAATCAGCAATGCTAAATCCAGCTTAAACCTCCAAACTGTGAAACTATTTAATATTTAATTATCACAGCAAATATATTTAAAGCTACTAAAGTAGTGAAAGATATATACTTTCCCTTACAATTATATAATAGAATTTATATTTTATATTAAATAACCTTTTTGAATTTGCTTTCATCTTCCAAAACCAAGAGTAAAATCTATGTCAGGGAATATAAATCGCAGACATATACGATGATGTAATGTTTGTCAATTTCTGTCTGAATGAATTGAGGTCTGTGATACACCTTAATAGATAAATGTTGACATATAGAAGTGATTTTGATCTGTTTGTTATGAAAGTGCGTACGTGAAAATTATATTAAGTATATATAACGAATATATAGTTACCAACTATTACCTATTTATGAGATGTAAGGAATTTAAAATATTTACTATTCAAGGTATTGTGGTGGTTTAGCGATGTAGCTAAATAACTCATAATAACTAATAACTGTCTTGAGCTTTAACATATATATTACTAATTATATTATGTATTCTGAGAATATTTATTCAATTAAATATAAAAGGTAGATATAATGTGTTGTTTATCAACCAAATTAAAAAAAAAAAACAAAAATGACAAAAGATTAATAATTCATTCTTATTATTTCCGTTAGGTTGGCAAAAGAGCGAGCTTTTGAAAATAATTACTATATTAGGATATGATAGATTGTAATTTAGTGGTTTATAATAGAAAAAGTATGTCAGTGGATTTATAAACTAAGATATAGATGCTTTACGAAACCATGAAAGTGAAAAGAATTATTTTTTATATTTTAACTTTCGTGAACCATGACTATTATACTAGTTCACGCCGCGAGTCCGAACTGCTTAGAGCTTATGCGTAAGAATCCCGAATGCGTCCGAAACTAGACAGGCGCATTCCGATTTAATTCTATGTGAATACACCTGGGTAAATATAAATATAGTGAAAACAGATAATTCTAGACGATATTCAGAATATAGGTGTATATACTAAATATACAATAAATTTACTTATAGCTAGGGGTATGAGTATATTTATTAGTACGTTATAAATCAGTACACTTGTAAACACTTGGCAAACAGAATATCAGACGCTTCCGCTAGAAGCCCGTGTACTTTCAGTAATCTGTGCCTGGGAACGTTATAGGCGACGCCCAAGCTATCTTGGTACCGGGTTCTTCCGTTTGGGACGTTCTACAGTCCGGTGCAATCCGACCCGTTGTGCGCGAATAATAATACTAGAATATATAGTTTACAATATATATTATATTATATTTTGTACTGTATAATCAAGTATATGTAAGCTGTAGTATTAAGTATCAAATATTTATTTTATTTATTTATAAGACAATAATCATTTAGTAAAAGAAAGATAAAATATTATTTGTTTTTTAAATTCCTTTATTCCTTTTTGTTATTCTTATTTGGTCAATTTAGTAATTCGGTCTAGTCACAATATTCAACCTAGTCACAATATGTGGAGGCATGTGTCGTATTACCTGATTATATAAATGATTTTTTTTTAACCGAACTGAACCATATAATTTTATTATTTCAGTTCCATTCAAAATTACAGCCTATAAATATGACTAAAATTAAAGAAATAATTTATAATTTTTAATGAAACTGTAAAAACATTTTATATATCTCTTAATTACAATACGTATATCATTTTATAATAAGATATTCCGTCTGGATCAAAGATATCATAACATGTTGGTTAAACATGTCTACGTCGTAGCAGACGTAGCAGACAAAGCTACGCCAGACGTGGCAAGCAATATGGCGGTTCGTTAAGCTTCAAAACGACTCTCCTCTAAATATTCAGGATTTCCTGAAAATGATTACTAACAATATTTCTTTGGTGCTTGTTTGATTTATGAAGTTTGAAGTCAATATTATATATTCTTTATTGTATACTAAGAATTAAAACATATATATGAGGTAAAAACAAAAACGTAATAGGTACAAATATTCAAATATTTTTAAAGTATATAACTTGATTTGATTATTAAATTTGCTTATTTATAATTAAAATTTAAAAGTTTTGTTTCGCTTAAGAAGAATTAAAAAGTTCAAGCGCGGTCAAAAGAAAAAAATTGAGAGTATCTATATGTTTTCTATATAATTAAAAATATATTATTTAATGTGTATTATAGTCTACAATTTATTATTTAGTCTACAATTTATTTCTCGTGCATTTAAAACGGACAAAGACAAAAGTATTGTTAAAGTCAATATTTCCAAAGCAGTTTGCAATGCAATTTGTCTCTGAAACGTTTGGTTGTAATTCAAAATGGCGACATTATTTATCCTCGCAGACCGAGACTACTCGCTACTGAGTTATACCAAACGATGATATCTAACCAGTAAAATATGACTCCTATGAATAGCTTTGATCTGTCTTAGTTCTTGAGACTTTTCTTTAACGACCAATACAAATATCTAAATTATTTGTTTTTATTACTTTTGAAATTTAAATAATATTTCATTTAAAATATTTCATTATTTATTACTTATTAAAAATCGTAAATATTTTCTTTATTTATTTAACAAGGAACTATAACTATAAATTAAAGAAATACGGATTATTCGTTAAAAAATCTTCTGATATTTAGGTACAATACAAGACAAAAAAAGTGCAAGTTCAACTAAAGCTTGCACTTGTTTTGTCTGGTTCTTGCCAGCTCTTCTCAGGTCAGTGGCGATTAATTTTCCGAGCTGGTGGTAGCTGTCACAATGAAAAAGTGTTTTATATAAAACTTACTTTCAATAAATATTTTTGATTCTGATTTTTTTTATTTAAAACTATTTTTTTTAAATCTACTTATATTATACTAATTGTACCTAAATGTAGCTATAAAAGGTAGTTATGATAGGTATTTCACATTGATCTTCTGTAGGACGGTGGGACCGTGGGACTAGCCTGGGCGAGGGAGAAGCTATTGTCAAATGACTACTTCTGGGCTCTACGACTCTAAAATATCTATTTATTTTAATTATTTTATTTTTTTGTATAAATCTTCCAGGTAATCTTGTAATTATACATTACTAAATGTAATGTATAATTACAAGATGTGGCAACAATTATCTTATTAAGTTTTAACTTACGAGTACGTAGAACGTAGTAACGAGTACGTAGACCTTTATCAAAGCGCCATCTATTGGATACTTCCTCGATCCAGTCAACAAATACGCTTAGTCCGCCATCTATTAGAATAGTATAGAACTAACAGATTATTATAACTGTCAGATAATAATTAAATAATTCGCGATAGAATAAATCAATAAACGTGATCGAACGGGATAAAATCTTTTATGTCTGTCTCCTGGCTCTAAGCTGCCTCCCCACCAATTTTCAGCCAAATCGGCTCAGCCGTTCTTAAGTTATAAATAGTATATATAACGACTTATAGGTATATATAACGACTTATAGGTATATATAAATATATATAATTGCTCAACTATAAGCAATAAAATCCTTTTTGGTGAAATATACGTCTGTCTTAATCGAGGTATTATCTCAAAATCCTATGAAAATGGATTTTTATCACCTAATCTCGGTTTCCCTTGAATAAGTCAGGGACTAATTATCACTCTGAATATGAGATTGCCAATAGTGAGAGAGTTAACGCTTAGCTCTAGTGGCATAAGAGAGATAAGACAGATTAACATTCAATTGTTTTATCTTATTTTTTTAAAGTAATATGAAACCGAGTAAAATAATTGATACGAGTTTTATATGATTTGTTCACTAAATAATTACTAAAAACTATAATCAACAAAGCATTGTATCAAAAATCAGAAAACGTATTAGATTAATGTTAATGTATGACAGTGACTTTAAAAACTATAAATACTTTAACAATATTTACTAGAACCAATCAAACGTTAATACCGTTTTGCCGATTTAACAAATTTCTAGGAAACTTCAGTGTTTTGAGACAAATATTTTCATGTGTCTTATTATCGCTTATAAATTGTATTCTCCTATTATAAGTTATTGTAAGTCTTTATATATATGTATATATAATTTATCTTTAAATATAATATATATCAGATTTAATTATAATTTTATTACAGCTTCAGCTAGGATTTTTTTTTTCATTTAAAAGATTTATTCACATTTTGGTTTCATTGGAAATTATAATTCCTCTTACAAAATGCCTAAAGTGAGGTTTTACAGCGCGATGACTAGACACCGAACTGTTGAAGAACTTACAATTAAAGATAGTTTTTCAAAATAAGTAAATTTGTAACTCTTGCAATATTTCTATCATTGTCTTTCTCTCTTATAAAATTATCCAAAATCTTATCTTAAATTTGAACTTTTTTCAATGTAAGTTAAATTTAAAATGTTATCTCATCTCAATAACTCAAACTCACTCTAATATAATTCCGTCACTCTATCTTCTAGTGATCGATGAACTCTCTAAACGTCTGTTCTATTTACTTTTGCTGATATGGAAAAGATCTAAAAAGTTTTGTGAAACGATTTTGGTAAAAGTGTACTTACTTTCCCCAATTTCTAACGTGTTGATGATTCTAGAGAATGAATGAAAGTCTAGAGTAAGCGTTCTCATAAACATTTCATTATATCGTGTCTTTCCTGCGCAATTTAAAGTAGCACTTGATATTAAATAGCCACATTCTAAGCGTTATCGATCTTAGATTTTTTGCATTGACTTTACACGTAAAGAGTAACTTGGCTACCATTTTTCTATTCATTTGACTCGTTTGATTCAATGATACATAAAGACAGACAAAATAAGAGTGTTCATTTGTGACTGACGGTCGGAGCTTCTAATAAAGTACAAATTTTGTTTCACAAAATTATTCACCAAAGCATTGTCATGATGCAGTGCAAAACAAAAACGGAATATAATCTATAGGTAATTTATATATCATTTTTATTATATATAAATCACTTTTATTATCATTTTTATTATATATAAATTACCTTTAGATGATGATATATATTTATTGACGAAAAGCTATTGCAGTTATCAATTAGGACAGTATGTAATTAATAAAATATACAATTAGTTGATAAAATTATAAAATATTCATTGCACGAATCGGGATTGTATGTTATTTTGTTATTTTATGTTTAAGTGGTATTTTACAAGTCTTATACGATTCTATAGAACGAAATGACTTTAGTTACAACCATTTTTTTCTTAAATTTAAAACTTTTAAGATCCTGTTCTCAAATGAAGACAGCATTTAATATATTCAACGCTTCTAACTTCAAATAAAAACTCGCTTAAGCGAATAGAATGGCTGCTTTAAAAATATTTTTGTATGAAATTGTTTCTCTTATCTTTTGAACTTACAGGGTGTTTTTTAATTTGGTATTTTAACTTTGAGGAAGTTCAACATTTTCGCGATCTTCTAATTTCTCAGTTATGTATAAGTAGAGTTATTTACTTTATTTGTTTTGTTCTAACACCTAATATAACAAGATATTATATAGTATCGACTTCTATATTATATAACAGCTACTAAAAGTAAATTATTATAAAGTTGGCAACACTCATCACTGATCGTCTACGTGACGTCATTCTGATCCGTTATCTGGCTATAAAATGGCAAGATGGCAAATGGCAAATGGCAAAATGGCTTTTCTATTTGATTAGGCGTTCGGGACGGTTAATATAGTGCGGAAGTGAAGTGATACTTGAGAATTATAAGGAGTCGTATAATTAATTAGGGAGCTTACATTGAACATGTAATTTCGTATAAGTAGATCTCGTTGATAAATGTAACCTTGTTAAAATTATGTAATCATAAAACTAATTTATTTAAATACATTTGTTTTACTTTAAGTCGTTTTTACTTTTTATTCTAAATATATATTATCCGCAATGCTCGATCGAGTCCAAGCTTCCAAATTATGAAACTGGGAACTGTTCCATTAAATCTGAGGAAAATGAATTTATAATTATTTCTATTATTTACGTATTTGCTAATTACGGCGGTTACATGAGCAGATTATACAAATTTTAAAAATGATTACAAATTATAAACCTTTGTATCACTTGCTCAAAGTTAGAGACAAGAATGAATTTATTAAATGAATTTAAAATTAATAGAATTACAGAGAAACAAGTGAAACAAATAAACATATACTAATATTATATTATAGGATTCTTCATTATTGTTGCAGCATCTAGTGTAATCTATGGTTTATGGTATGATCTAGTCGGCAATATTCATCAATCCCACAACCCATTTACTCCCAGGAATATCAACATGTGTCCATTTAATAAATTATACATTATGAGTACGAATAAGAGATATTTAAAATTTATGTAATATAAATTAAGTGAACAGTCAATTACAGTTAATAATTAGTCTCCCAATAAACAATTTTCTTACCAATTTCGTTCATTAAAAGAAGTTTAATTCTAAAGCTATAAAGAATTCCCAAAGCTGTAACCATGTTATGTTTGGAATCGTGCCAGCTCAGCCGACAGCCATTCAAGAAGCAGTGACATGAGAACAACTGCGGCCGTTATATTACTGTTTCAATTTTAGTATAAACGAAAATGTTTTACAACTTAGTGGGCGGATTTTATTTGTTTTTTTTAGGTAGGACATTGTTATAACTTTATTTCAGTTTGATATTTAGTCTGGACTGATATTTGGGGTTGGTTGTTTGTGATACGATTTATAATATCTCTTATTGTATCCGTCTCGTATTGTATAATTCTATTTTGGATTCTCTAACACGTTTATTACATATATCAGAAAAAAAATATATATTAAAACGTAATATTCATTATAGGAATAACATTGTACGGATTTCAGTTACTTATTTTATTTTCTGAGAATATATAGAGAGATTTGACTATATTTATATTATTAGTTAACTTGTAGAGAATGCCACTACGCGTTAAGTTCGCATTTTGTTTAAAATACAATAAAGAATAAATAAATACTGGTGTAAACAAGCAATGAATAATCATATAAATAACCGTATCTAGTGTCTAAATATACATTTTTACTTACGACTTGCGTGTAATTCAATATTAAAGCAGAGAACGTCAACGTTATTTAAAAGCAGAACGCTAACTGTGTTTAATTTCCGTTAATAGCTATTCCGTTATTTGTTATGATAATGAAATCTGCATAAATTATTTCTGCGGTATTTTTGTTTTCCTTACTTGAATAACTTAAATACTTTAAATATATGTTATTTCCTGTTGAAGTTTTTAGTGAAATAAAGTGTTCTGTGTTGTGTTTTGAGTTTGGGTTCAGGTTAGTTTCTAATTTAGTTTTCATATACATATTAAAAATGAATTAATTTCTGAATAAAATTATGATTTCAACTAAAGGACATATATGTATATACGTGTTTAGGTTTTCATCAGAAAGAGCAAGTTTCTGTATCGAGGTGGTAATGACAGGTGTGAGATTAAAGTCGAAGCTTTGGATATTAGTGAGAAATATGCAGGTAGATTTACAGTACCATTGCCAAATATTAGATTCTAACAATAGAACCCATATAATAATTTCATGTTCATTCATATTGGTCATTGCTATAAATTATTTCAAGATATTTTGAGTTTGTCACTTCAATAATAAACTGTATTATTACCTGAATTTGCAGCTATTGCATGCGACGCACGTAGCTTCAGTGAAGCCACTGTCCAATGTTATATGAAAGTAGATGAAGTCATTGGCAACAGTGGGACGTATCTACTCGTAGTTGAATATTATATTTATTAATGACACGCTTTTTAACTTTATTCTGAAATGTTACAATTCCATACTTATAAAAAATATAACTATACAATTTAAAATGTACTTCGTTTTTGCAGGCCATACGTTGGGCAGGTTAAATATGTTATTAGGAGATAATATTTTTTTATCACCAAGTGTTGCAAATAAATGTAAATGAATCTTAGGAGATAATTTTATCAAAAGAAATTCATATTGCGTGCTATTGTTTATAATGGACGCTTACAACCAAATATATAGTCGTAAACACTGACTCTCTCTGTACATCCGGCTGCAAGCTGTTCAGTTATATTCAACAGTGTAGGCTATATAATATGTTGATTTGTATAAATAATTGCCGTCTTAATAATAATTGAATACTTTCTCAATGTCTAAGAGCAATGAGTTAAATATATTATAAGAAGTTATTTGAAAATTCTTATTTAGTATCCATTAGAATTCTCTATGAATGCAAGGTTTTTTGTCTGTTATGTATAAGGGACACATAACAGACAAAGAAGCATAAACAAGCAGATAAACAAGCATCACGTTATACGAAAAACGCTACGTTATGAAAAAATATCTAACTATTCTTACTTTAAAAAATAATCTCGTACTTAATTATCTGATTTTCAAACTGAAGATAAGAAATGACTAAAGTTGACCGTTTTTATTGACTCTTAACAGTCCGTTGTCTGGAAATTGGTGAGTTTGAAAGTCCTTTTGATTTTTTGTTGCAAGCTTTAAGCCGCTTTTTTTAACACATTATAAAATTAAAAACTTTATTGATTTTAAAAGTATATTCAATATATATTATTGCAATAAATTGATATAAATGTATTTAAAAGATATGTAATGAATGAAATTAATGAATGAATTTTATGTGTTGTTTTGATGAAATGTAATATATGTAGATGTGATATATTTTTAAACTCTGATAATTATGTTACATTGTGTTTACTTTCCTACCAGCTTTCAAACTGATTGACTGATTCAAAACTATTCACTTTAGTAAATATATATATATCGAAAAGAAAATAAATAACTTATTACGTAATGTCTGAAGCTACCAGGATTGCGAGTCTGGATAGATTGAATAGATTTCTTTCAGGTTCGAGGTACGCGCAATGTCTGAGAAATTCACCAAAGGGGAAATGTAATTTTTTAAACTGCCGATAACTTACATTGACTTATTTGATGCATTATTTATATTGACGCAAGATATACAATGTTTATACAAGCCGGTTTTTTTAATAATTTATACACTGGTGGTAAACAATTAACAAACATACACTTCTGAATAATGTAAGGCCGTGTTATGTATGTATGTATGTATGTATATAGTCATACAATTTTAATCACAATCTGAATGCATCTTCATATTACATCAAAGAACGCCAACGTCATTTTAAAGTAAGATTGCCAAACGGTATTTTCATTCGGTTGATAGCTTCTCGCTTCTTCGTTATGATAATTTACTCCGTATAAATACTTTCTTAGTCAAAATTACTTAAATAAATTAAAGACCTAAAAAATATTATTAACTGTGTTGTTAAATTTAGAATTGACTTTGAGTTTAGGTTTGTTTTAAATTTAATTGTAAATCATTTTCAAGTCCGTCTAATAAGATGTAAAGTGTAAGTTTTAAATTAACTTACTATAACAAAAAAATATATTATATTTAACTTATTACCATGTTCCTTGTGGAATTTAATGTTAAATAATAATACCACCATGCGTTCTGTAAATATGTATTTTATGGGGCTTTCTGTCTTATTCAGGGTCTGCGCTTGTCTCACTATTTATGAAATACAATATTCTAACCACTTATTACTTAATAAGAAATCAGTTCTTAAGTTCTAATATAAGTTATGTACGAGTAAGTTAATGTGGTGGGTGGCTTATAGTTGCCATAATATTCAAATCATGAAGACTATTCAGAATATGGTGGTTTAATTTGAGTCAACTGATTCGTAGATGTTATTCACTGTTGTTCATTGAATGGGTCTTGAAGCAGAAACTGTCGCTTAAATAAAAAAGTCATCTTCAGCGATGAGGCCTTTTTCTGATTATATATTTACGTCAACAAATAAAAATTGTAAAATGTTGATAATATGATATCCAAGAGCGTTTATTCTATTATTGTAATGAAAATGTCTGGTGTGGATTTTGGAAGATGAGAAAGACGTCAGGTTATCAGGTCGTTATCGTCAACAGCGAACGCTATATGTCTATGATTGCCAATTATCTTAGGTCTGAATTATATTACACAAGTGCCAATGATATGTGGTTTCAACAAGACAGCGTTTGTTGTCACATAGATCATACCTAATAAGACATTCTGCATGAGAAATTTTAAGGCATGGTGATAGCATGGCATGGTATGTGATCTGTCACAAAATTTTCTTTTGGGATTACGTAAATTCACATGTTTACGTGAATAAATCATAAACCATAGCCAATCTTACGCATGCCATCAGTCAAATTTAGCTTGATTTATGCTCAAAATTCATGGAAAATTTGACATTTCGGATGCGCATTACCCAGCGAAGCGTACATTTGCAGGATGTTAAATTCTACGTATATTTGGTATGAATAAACCTTTCAAACGAAAATTATACGACGATATCTCATACCAACTTTGCTTTATTTAAATGTAGGAAGCTTTTAATAAAATACTCTTTAAGATCTTTGTCTACTAGAAGTTATGTTGATATGGTTTATAAATATATTGACTTGGTCTTTCCATAAATACTGTTACAATAAAAAAAACATAGGTATATGTACAAAAGAATCTACTGTGTTTGTAACTATTATAAAAAAATGGAAAAAAAAATCGAAAAGATATATTTTTTGTAATGGGTATACCTAGAACCATGGGGTGTATTTCAAGATGTATCATATAAGAATTTCAGATGACATATAACTTGAAGCCCATAAAAGAAACACTGGTCGTTATTTTAGTGCCAGTTCAAGAATAAATAAAGGTAGCAAACCTAAAACAGCTTCTTAAGCGGTACGAAAAGGTTTGTATCAAAAAAATCACTGACGAGAACATTTTTAGTATTGAGATAGAATGACTAAGTTTCCAAACTCTTAAGAAGCTTCCGAAATAGTCAACAAAATACGACGTAGATATTATTCTACTTCAGTGATGGTTTGGTTATATGTAACTGGTATATATTTCTGTCCGTCTGTCACAAGTGAATCAAGGTACGATTCTTGAGCAGACAGTTAAGCCTCTTAACAATGCCATGTAGAATACATGATAGAATATACTTAGTTTGGCCATAAATACTGTTACACTTAAAAATAAAATGAAATCCAGTATTTATGGCCAGACTAAGTATATTTAGTGTTATATAAAGAGTATACTATCTAATGATTTTTTTGTACCATACAATTTGTACCATTTTTTTTCTTAGGCTATATTTTTTGTAATTTTTTATTTAGGATGTACAATAAAGAATTTTTATTTCTATTATTTATTATTATTCCTGTATTCAGCTGCGAAAATATTTTGAATGATGATATATTAAAATATTGTAAATATTTACTTTGAAGAACTAACCTTCTAACTATAACGATTCACGAGTCTTCTCTAAAGTTATACAGTCATTGTTATTTATATGACATTAGTTCGTGCCTCGCTCGGGCTCGCTCGTAATTGATTCGTTAATACAAGTAACTTCATAATAGAGTTTTACTTCACGTATAATCTATATATCTTACTAGAGTCTTAACTCTGTATTCTTCAATCTAATATCCTCTCAAGGCTCATTAAATATTGGGCGCTTAACGTTTTGCCAGCTGTAATTATTAAATATTCTCTTAAAATCTTTATATAATATATATTTTTTAAATATCCATTAATATGTATAGCCATGTGAATCTTATTTAAATTTTAAATAAATATTTAATGAAAAATAAATCAATACGGGCTTGGATTCGAACCCGTGACCTCTGAAAAACCGTCCCGTCGTTCTACCAATTGAGCGATCGTATCGCTAGCAGTATTGGTTTATTTTTTACTCCATATTAATTAAATATCATGTTTTTTGTTGAGATATAAGAATAATTAAAATATTGTAACCTTTAAGACTACTAACTGGATGAATTATATTAAAATTTTATTGTGTCCCGTGTATTTATATTTATTCATATCCAACTAGAAAATATTTTTAATATATAACGATTTAAATACATAATTGAATTACACAGTACATTAATATGTACGAATATATAATAATATATGCTTCAGCCGCAGTACGCAGTCTGTCTTGGCTCGATAGTTCTATCAGATTTGATGTCAAATTTTGTCCAGGAAAAAAATTTAGTGTCAGTCACTAAAATGTATTAATTAATCATAAATAATATGTATTTATTTTCATGCTATTATAAGACTAGACTAGCTATTATAAGAAGAGTATTTTTTTTTATTATTTTGACGTATATTACATATTTTAATTTTTTAATTATTTTTTTTATTATTTTAACGTATGGTATATATTCTAAGTTATAACATAAACAATATAACGGTATTGTAGTATTAATTTTACTGTAAGAATCTTATACAGAAAGGACAGGTTCGCGATAAAATAAAATACAATTTTTTCGCAATTTATTCAAGCGCTTATTTATAGCGGTTGTTTGACGATGAATAATATAAATGCTATAAGGCTGACTTTACACTACCGTGTTTCTAATACTTATCGTGTACTATAAGGAACAGAAAGTATAATATTTTGGATAAATTTAAAATGTTTAAACGTAAAGAGACGTTTCGTTAATACGTACATATTTTCAATCGAGTTCTCTTATAGCGTCACAGTGAATAGTTTAAAAAAATGATGTCGAGACATCAGTCCTCCATCTTTCATTTACTTTTCCATACATTGCTTTTATTTATTTTAATATAGATATACCTTAAATTAGAGGGACAAAGTAATATTCACTAAAATAAGCACCTATTCTGTTTCATATCAAAACCTTACACTAAAAGACTTATTTACAATAACTAAAAAGCGCTACGTCTAAAAAATATATTTATAAATATATGTGTAAATTATTTTCAAATGGCCTTGCTTGTATTGTATAGATTTAAAGGAGGCACTTCGTGTTTCGGTTTGAGGTCTGTATTATGCTTTTTTGTCATACTAACAAACGAAACAAGAAAACATTTAAATAGATCCAATTATCTAGCAAAATTTCAATTAGCTAGCATTTTGTCAGATAAAAGAACTATTATGATGATATGACGATGTCAAATAAAACTATATGTCTGTTGAATTCGAAAATCCTTTAAACACTTCCCTAAAATCCAATATACTAAATGTTAAGGTGAGTTCACACGAGAAAAATATCAAACATACCCAATGTGTGAACTCACCTTAACATTTGTGACTAAAAAGTTTGTTACCTGATATTCACACAACTAACAAGACAAAAAAAACTTCAACTGGTACTTCGCTCAAAGTAAAAGTCAGATAAAAGTTTCTTACGAACTGTCTAATTGTCTGATATTTTTAAGCATCTCACCCTAGTTCCGTGAACCTTACAAGTGACCAAACGTGATAGGTGTCTAGTAGTAGCTTTTATATTTATGATCCAATATTTAGATAATAAATTTACTTACCAGTACATAATTTCCATTTGATGGATGACATTCTATCAACTGTGCTGAATGATAAATAATAAAGACGGTTAAAATAGTGTTTGCATTCATTACCGGGCGTCTGTTAAATGGCAACCATGGCGAGTGACAGGCTCTCTTCTTTCGGTGAAGCGTTCGGACCAGTTAATATAGTGCGGAAGTGATACGTGTGAATTATTAGGCGTCGTATAATTAGTGAGCTTACATTGAACTTGTAATTTCGTATAAGTTGATCTCAACGATAGATGTAACATTGTTAAAATTGTGTAATCATAAAACTAATTTATTTGAGATTTGTATTATTTTAAGTCGTTTTTCTTAACAATATACCTAATATCCACTTAGGTAAATTATACGATTGTTAGAATAATATTTGTTAGAATACTGAATGACATTGGAAACTGTCCAACTTACATTAACTGGCGGGTCTTTATGGCAATGGCACCTAGTCTATGCGTTTTATTCTTAGTTTTATAAATATTTTTTTGTCTTTCCTATATTATAAGGTTTCATAGATAACATTTTAATGTAAAGTCCTAGAAAGCGAAAATTTACATCGACTCTATGTTATAAAACGACTTCAAAAAGAAACATGGGTTTGTAAATATTCAATAAGAGAGAAATAAAAATTAACTCTATTAATATTACTAAATAACAAAACACATATTTCTTGCTTATTGACTAGAAAAATTCGTATTTGAAATTGTTTCAATAACTTGAATTATATATTTTTTTTTAATGAAATTCAATAATTTAACTCTTACTATCCAATCTTTGCTCAAATTATATTCATAAATTTAATTTATACTCAAGCATCGATCAAATACTTGATGATTATATTTAGTGGCAAAAATGTTGAAAAACTTGGTAAAATTTTAAAACAATTTTAATCTAAGAATAACGAAAATCTTGATTCAAATCTTTGACAAATTGAATAATTTAAATATTAAAACTAATTAAAGTAGTGGTTTCAGTTCAGTCGACGAGTCAGTAATGTTGGTATCGGGACTGTTAATTCTCCAGGTGATGGTGTATGGGAGCCAGGGAATTGAACGCTTTGGTAAGATATTATTAGATTTTTTGAATTGTGTTAAACTAATAATCTTAAGATGTTATTTTACTGTTGTTTTTGGTTTAGAAAACACATATTATATTTAATTTTTTATTTTGTTTTTACTGTATGTAATATGTAGATTACATACAGTAAAAACAACGTAGGTAGTAGTTTATTCAAATTAAATATTCTGCCCTAGGTTTCCAGTGAAAGAACTCCTTCCTTCATAAAATGCTATAAAATTATGAAAGGAAACCGATTTATAAAACATGATTAAAAATTAAAGAACTTAAGAGTTTTTCAAGATAGAAGCTTACACAGACACGCTTACACGCTTACACGGACAGTTAAAATTATAAAGGAGTCGGTCTTAATCTTTACCAAATGTTACTTTAAGTTTAAAAAGACTTTTTAAGTTGACGTGGAAAAAAAATATATGCTTAATTAATTAAATTAATTATAACTTTAATCTTTTTATTGAATGTCCTTGTATGTTTAAAACCTTACCATGGGCAGCTCTAACTTAGATCGAGCCTACAGAGATACCTATATATTATTAAAAACGAATGTTAAATATGACGTAAACTTTCATAAGACATTATGATATTGAAACCTAAATACTTATAGTAAATAAGCGACAATTTGTAATCTAATAATCTATGAGGTTAAATACGTTGGGGGCGTCCACCGTAACAAGCTACCCAAATGTGCGTTGAGGACAATGTTCGCTCGTGAAAAGGATGTTATAGTCTGTTGATTTTGACAGTGAACAACAATAAATAACAGATGTGTGATGTCAGCTCTTTGGTTTGTAAAATCGTTGGCTGAAAACATTTTAAGAAAAAAAAATCTTATAAAAAAAGTATGTGAACACTGACTTAAAAAATTTGAGCTAAAAAAAACAATGAGAATTTTCTGTATATAAAAGTTGAGAAATCTAATTAAGCTTGTTGTATACCAGACTTATAATCTCCAAGGCTATGAAAATGTAAGTCAGTTTACTTTCATTAAACATCTTGTACTTTATTAAATTATAAGACGTACAAAATTACAGGCATCCCATAATATTTATATATAGTCGTAGTATTGTCTCAGAAACCTTTGAAAATATTATTTATAACAATTACTTTTGGTGTTTCTGTGTGTGTGAGAGTAATTATCACTGATTATCGTCTTTTCTAAGGACACACACACACACACACACTCACACACCACACACACATACTACCCCAAAATATAGTATAGTTAGTGTTCATTTGTTTTCGTAATTTTTTTTGAAATTATTTGAACCCCGAACAAAATGAGAGTGAGCTTGTTATAAATTTCTTAACTAAAACGTGGACGAGGAGATTATATATTTTTTATATAGCTAATACCATGGGGAGTGCTATGAAAAGTTGTTCAGACCACCCAAAGATTTTCACCATCGTCCATCGTGACAAAATTTTCACCCTCATCATCTCACCAGCTGGTGCTCCACCACCAATACCAAGGGGAGTGCTCTGAAAAGTTGTTCAGAGCACCCAAAGATCATCAACTGCAAGGCGTGAACTGTACAGCTCACGTTAAAATTTAATTCCACGTGAATACACCTGGGTAAATATGTATATATGTAAACATGGTTCACGAAAGTTTAAATATAAATATTTCTGGTACAAAAAATGTATTTTTCAGTTAGAGAGCCGTATCAGAGGAATGAATAATATTTGCAGACTTGTTTGTTTGAGGGCCAAAGAATTGTTAGATGTCAATCTAAGAGACACAAGTAACCTATTATATCAGTTACTGAAATATTTATTTTTTCTGAAGAAAGAACACAAGTTATGATAGAATATTTCTTTAAATCCTTTAAATAACAAACAAACATACAACCTATTGATTGATAAAATCGGAATGAAATAGGGAAAGAAAGAAACAAGAAAGATAAGATAAAGATAACAATTGTAAAATATTAAACCAACATTGGGAGATCAGTCGTCGCTATGTATACGTAGTTCTTCGCCAGGTTAATATGGAAACGTTAGAGAGCCAAAAATGTGTTTTTCTTTATTTAAAATAAGCTTAATATAAAGATAAGAAAGATGTTTGTAGACATGTTTAAATATTTAATTTTAATATTGTATCTTTATCTATGTAATTCTATGCTAAAAAGTAAGAAACATTGCTTATAATGAATGAAGGAAATCTAAAAAATGTCGTCTTTGTCACAATAAAGATAATTATAATACATACATTAAGAGGTTGAATAAATCAACGTATCTTTTTCAACTATTTAATTACTATTCAATTGTTTTTTAGAAAGATTAATTTATAAGTCTATCAATTTACAAAGAAAATAAATTGATAGACTTATAAATTAATCTTTGTCACTGCAAAGAATAGTTGTTTTTTTTTTTCAAGTTCTCGAGATGGTTTTCAACATTCATTTATTCGAAAATATTGACTTCCGCAAAAAAAAAAGTTACTAAATATTACTTTATATTTTTACCAAATTTACTTTCAAGCAAATGTAAACTATTATTTTTGGACCTCAAATATTATTTTTGTATGTAATTAATTTTAATTACTTTATCTTTCGTTATTTATGCAGTGTTGTTTTAAGTGGAGTTGTGTTTTTTATTAAGACTTTGCTCTTTCCTAGTTGTTATGTGGTATTTTAAATATTCACTTTGAAACAAAGTTTTGATCTGTTTAAAGTACAAGAAAGTTCGTAACAATTGATTCACATATTAAATAAAACAATTATTTAGGAAACAGAGAGTTATTTTTTAAACACAAGGTAATTAAAATAAATCTAATAATTCAAATGTAGTAGGGCTTTATCGATGCTATGACCTAATTAAATAGCTACTGTCTTTAGCTGTAATATTATATTCACCATTTATAATATAAAATTTCTTTAGAAATTGCATAGTCTACTGATTTATTTATTTAAATCTTTTCCATTTTGAATCATTCTCAGTGATCACTTGTGTACGTCAAATAAAGGTGTCAGGAGCCTATTTTGATACCATACTTATCGAAATAAGCCCTTCTGCAAGAACACCTCTGAACTTAAAGTTAAAATTACGAGGGTTCCAAACGCGCCCTGGTCTGAAAAGAACCACACTACAAACTCAGCCTGGTATTTCTTTATTGTGATCACTGTTTCACAAATGTCAATATAAGTAAAATGAGCAATTTACGAACAACTAGAACCATCGCAATCAATTCGCGTAGAAGGCTTAATAATTTAAGAAATAAAAAAATGAAAACACAAGAACCGTTGCCAACAACACGACACACGTCACCGCAAGCAAGTGATTGGCGCAGTGGTCGCTACTTCGTCTCTTGTGCCGATGGCCGTGGGTTCGATCCCCACACTATAAAAATATTTGTGATATAAACTTTTATTTTTCTAGGGTCTGGGTGTTGTTTATAATTATAATGTTTATGTATTTATAAAATATATAGTTTATGTATGTTTATCAGTTGTCTAGTACACATAGTACAAGCTTTGCTTAGTTTAGAACTAGGTGGGGTATGTGGATGTCTGCATATATTTTGTTATTTTCTCATTCTATGTTATTTATTTTTATCCACTTTAGTCTTAACATTAAATCAAAATTCCTAATATTACAAACAAAACCCGTCTATAATAAATACCACTCATAATAAAACGATATACAGTGTGATGAATTTCCATTACAAATGTCTGCCATATTGTGATAGATCCAAATTAAGTCTCTGAACCATGTCATGTTCGATATGACGTCACAAGGGATATTAGTTCGATGGTACATCTCTCTACATTTATTGGAGGAGAAAATACGTTAACAAATAAGAAAGAAGTTTAATAATATAAATGAATATGTAATGAAAATGTAATTTCTAAAACGTATTCACCGTTTTCCTGGAAGTAATAATATGAATATTTGATTATTAATGATAGGGAAATTCGCTCTACCAAAATGAGTAAAGCGTAGAGATTGAACCAAACGAATCCAACCTCTTTACAGATATTTGTCAATAACATTATATATATGTCGGCTGCAGAGATGCTGACGGCGGAGCACCAGAATTGACATCATAACCAGCCGTAAAATTCTATAAATCTAATAAATATATATAGTGAATTCATAAGGCTAATGCTCGAGCATTAATTGAATATAATATATATTTATTGGATAATACTTTATCCTCATTGAATGCCAACAACAAACTCGCAAATTCGCCAACTTCCAGTCAATAAACTCATACGATTTACGAGTAGCTTTCACCTTTATAAATTCTTTATGAAAATGTTCACTTTATATACAATGTTAATAAACATTTTTTAGTATCAATTGAATATTTAAATTGTTTAAAATTAAATTAATATTCATTTTGTCATATAAATATATTTATACTTTTTACTAAAATAAACTTAAGTTCGATCAAACATTACTTTAATTGAATTAATTACAATAAGGACTTCACTTTATTTTGTTTAAATGAGAGATTCGAATTGAATACATTAGTAAAAAAATATTCAATATTAGTTTTTACACTGAACTCTACTTAAATGTTATTAATTTTCTCCGTCTTTTAGTGATTGAAAATCTCTCTTAACAGTTACTATTTTAATTATAAAAAACTGTAAAAAAAATATTTTTATTATATTTTTCATGAGCAATGTCCTGAGTCTTCTGCAATACGTGATTTATGTAATTGATATATTTCTTATATATAAATACGAAATACTTCATTCATATTTATAATTAGGAAAAAATCATATTCATATATATAAATAGGAAAAAAGTCTAGTTTATTTATCTAAATATTATCAATAGCTCTTATCTTTACTTACTCAAAGTATTTATTCATGCAAATGAAATCTTTCTTAATATTATTTTTGATTTTAACGATGCGTAAAATATAATATAAATCTAAATCTGTTACAAAATGTTATACCCTGGTGTGATATTTATTACTGAGAGAGTCTATCAGAGGAAATATGAATAATATTTGGGGACTTGTTTGTTGGAGGGTCGGAGTAACGTTAAATGGCAATGCTGTTAATATTAAATAAGGTACTTAAATCTTGTATGGCGGCAGGTTTATCAAATATATCTTCCGCCCATTTTTCAGAGTCGTTGTGATCATAAATTTCTTCCATTCCGGGTGCCGGAGGAACTCTCAAGAGACATACAAACAAACGAACCGTTGATTTACAAAAGTAAAACCATTTCGTAAGGAATTATCATTTCATTTTGTTCATCCATACGATAAGTAATATTTAAACCAATATTTGTTTCTCATTAAGTCAGATATTTTACCGCAGTATAATACAACTCGCGGGTCGAGATTAAATGAAAAATATTATAGCTAAAAAACTTATCAAATTTATTTGAATGAATATTTTTTGTATAATTTATGTAATATAAAAGGAAGATTAACCAATTTTCAATATCTTTCATCAATATCTATAATTTATAAAAGAAAATCATCAAATACCTTCGATATACTTATACGAGACGTAAGAAAAATTAAAAAATTAAAAACTATTTTTAGAGTTTTTTTTCTTAGTCTAATAATATTCATGCCATTATAATATTTCTTAGAAATCTTGTCAGAAAAAGTTATAAATTATTAGTAAAGTATACAATAAAAAATATATAGATATAAAATTTAATTAAAGCGCTAAGTTGCATTCTCTGGAGAAGGTTTATATTGGACAATGTCTTTCAGATAACATAGTAAAGTCTGTATTAATTTAAATCTACTAATAAAGTATATTACGTCTCAAAATATTATATTTTGCTAAAATCATGAATATGATTTTTAATTATAAAAAATAAACAAATTTTGTTATTAAGGTCAATAAATGAGTGATAAGTAATTAAAAAAAAACATAAAATAATCAATGCAATATTTAATAAAGTCAAAGAATAATTAAATTCTGTAATAAAATGTTGTACAAATGTTGTACAAGAAGTTTATTTTATTGTCAGTTTTTTCAAAGTTGTACGATTTTTTTTTAAATGTAAAAGTCCAATTGAAACCTTAACAGACGACTGCGAAATACTTCCTTCACACGTAACATACATATATTTATTTCAACAATAACTATGACGTAATGGGTTGTTTTTAATGAACAATATATTTGTTTGAATTGTTTTGAAAACGATTTTTGTTTTATAATCTTTTAGCGAAACAATGTACAGATAAAAGCAAACAATACAAACAAATAAACAATAAAAAACATATCAATAATAAAAGATGGTGACGGTTGTATTTTCAGTTATGGTTGTATTTTCAGTTATGGTTATATTTTCAGTTATGGTAGTAAAAAAATCTTAACTCTTTATCAGTATTTTTTCATTTTCAAAGCTGCCACGGGCTCGGGTAATTTATTGCCACTACTTAAAGGACAGCTGGCGACTGAATTTCAGCGGGTTTTTCGTATGTATCTTTTGAAATTCTGAATAACATAAATTTATTATAGAAAGTACTCTAAATATATCTTGGATCGCTTTTTGCCTATGGTGTATCATCCTGTAAATATTCGAAAATAGCTTAATACCGGTTAGTCAATTGTTTATTTACTAGGCTTAGTAAAAATATCAGTATTAAATATGATTTTATAAAAATCTAACTGTGAATACAATGATTTTATTAAACTTATCTTGTAAAGAAACTCTGGGTCTCAAATTGTAAACCTCGTTACGCTCGATTTGCCTTAACCTACTTTAATATTTACCATAAATCATACAAAAAGTGGCCTTAATATTTGGTTTCTTTCGTGTCGATTAAAATTGGGGAAGTTTGATATATTTTGTATAAAAATGTATATTAAATGTATGTAATAAACTTTACAGTGAAACCTAAATTGGTCACCTTATAATTTGTTTTTTTATTTTTGTATACCATTATATAAAAAGAGAATTACTTTATTATATAAAAAAAAATATTATAGTATATTGTAAGTCATTTAATATGTTTTTCTATTTTGATGAAAAATGAACTAACTTTAGACAATTCATTTTCGACTCTAGATTTTATGAAATAGCAATATCAGAATACCTCGTCTGATAAAAAACTAATATTTGTTATTTGCAAAAGAAACAAAAATGTTTGATTATATACATATATATAAAGAAATAAAAAATAAATATATCGGTTATCGACGAGAATTCATTTACAATAAAAATAAAAAACGTGCTGAATATTAGAGAAGGGACTTAAAAATGGATCTATGGATTATGAGAATATTGTAAGGTTAAGATGAATAATTATTTAGTTTACTGCTGCTATTGACTCCTGACAGTTCGTTGTCTGAAAGTTGGCGGGTTGCCAAGTCCTACCTTTTACTTGTTTATTGGAAGTTTTCAGACGTCTTTTCTTAAAACGACCGCATTATAAAATACACTAGTTGGTATATTATATGATAAAAATAACGTACAAGGATTTATCGCAATTATTACCTACAAATAAATTGGAAACTTCTGTTTCTAAAATTAGGAGTACTATGATAGATTTATTGTAGTACACCTAACTACCTTTTATATATACATGTATATATTATATATATATATGTGACATCACGTCACGTATATTTTCCTTCCAACCCTCTTAACATTGATGCAGAATTATAATTTTTAATCAATTATTTAACAATGATATAACGAAAGCTCTGAATTTATTAAGTCTACCAGTCTGTCAGTTTCATTAGATAATTTAGATTTTCTTTTTACTAAGGATAAAATTTTAATCTTGCGGTTAGAAATCTTAAATCAGACAACGAAACAAACTTTTAATTAAGAGCTTTAAAATTAAAATGCTTTCATTTTAACTTAAAGTTCTTCTTTTTTATGCCCGGCAATACACAACTTGATAAAGCTGACCCAGTCCTTTACAGTCTCAAAACGGACGAGTCAGAATTCTTTTTGTTATCTAAGATCACAGCCGCCCCAACCAACTCAAACCGCACACCGTCTTGAGCTGACCCAAGCTGCTTTAACTACCTCTTTGACTGAAAATACCTTCCAGTTAAAACCGAGGAAAAACATTTTTAGAATTTCAAGACGGTGAGTACTTTAGAAAGTTCTAAGAATTTGCCAATATATCTTTATTATATTATTATATATCGCAAAGAAAACATTATTATTATACTAATTATTAAATAATACATTATACTTTTACAAAAATTAAAAAAGTTAGTTTACTAACCGATGGTAAAAGTAAATGTTAATACCGCAAATACTATTAATACGTCTTATTAATTATCAGACCATTAAAGTCATAGATTATTTCACTAAATATTTTATTGCAATTTAGTGCAATTTCCTTAGCCCGTGATCAAATCTTTGCCAATTGAATAAGACACGTGTGGTTCACGTATCTGCTTTGCCAATGGTTCCTGTTTGAACATTTCATTCAATTTAGAATGGCACGTGTTAGGAAGCTCTATCTACGGATTACATTTCACAGATTAACTACAAATAAATTTTGCGATTATATCAATTTTAAACAAAAAATAGAAAATTGTATAATTTTACATGTAGTTTTATTCAACCTGTTATAATTTCAGATTTCATAATTTATAATTAACGGTGCTGTTTATTTCAAATAACATATACCAAAATGACAAAATTGTTAATTTTATGTTACATTAAAATAGTTTATTTTATCTTTAAAATTTAAAATTGAAATGATTTACATATAATTAATTTAATAGAATGATTTTAATATTCATAATTATAGTAACGATAAATCTGCACGTATAAAAAAGTGTTACTGTCTATCCGTCCATACGCAACAACAAAGTACTAAATCAATACGAATAAAGGGAATTAAGTGTTTTTATTCATTCATATTATAGAGCTATATATTTTTTAATTTTTCTAAATTTTCTTTAATATAATAACCAATATCAACTTATTTAATAACATAAAATGTATAAATATATATATTTAATGGCTTTTTGTAACTTACTGAATAGTTTAAAAATTGTTTGGGCTCAATCAATCAACGAATGAATAATTAAAATTGAGAACAAATTGGAAACCAAGTAAACTGTGTTGGCCAAAGAATATAGAATAACAATTTATTGTACTTCTACTACTTCCATGATTGACTTTTATAAGAAGTTACATTCTTACTCTCAACAATAAAAAAACCTGTAATAATATAATATAATAGATATATTATGTTTCTGTCTGTAAATAAATACATTCGCTACATATTTGATTTTCCTATCACCAAAAGAATGTTGGTCATTAAAAAATGTCACATTAAACTAAGACGGACTGAAGCTCATCGGAGACATATTTTACCATTACCGTACTATGAATTAAACAGACAGACACACAGTTTTTGATAATTTGGTAATTATAGATTAATTATAATTACAACGTTTGGATAAAATGTAGTTTCAATTCGTTACACGCATCCTGAATATTATATTGGATTTAATTTGGGTCGAGTTAAAATATACTAGACACTTCACTATGATTAAAAATTATATTTTATTAACAAAGGAATAATCTGTTCAAAGTTCTATTCTCATGTACAAAATAGCTTAAAGCGAATTCTTTGAATACTGATGCTACAAGAACTAACCTTCTAGCTATAACGATTTCCGAGGCTGAATTAAGCTACGACCCAGCTCGCTTGTAATTGATTCGAGAATGAATGTTGCTCATAAAAGGAATTCACGGTGCTTAGATCTTATTAGAATTTTAATTCTCTCCTCTAATTAATTATATTCTTGAATATCATAATCTATAAAATATTTTGTACGACTATATACATATATATATATATATATATATTTTACGGGTTGGCACACGAGCAGTCCACCTCATAATAAATGGTGCCGCTCATGGACATTTCCAAAATAAAAATGTAAATGCGCTGCCACCCTTATGAATTGGGGGGCAATGGAATGGAGGGGAGGGGAGAGTCAGCCTCTCACTCATAACATAGCTACAATAACTACTTCACGACTATGACGAGGGTGTGGCACTACGCTGGTCCAGTCTAAGAAATTTTAATTGCATGGAACATCTAAAAATCTTAACATTATTAAATCCAAGTATAAGCCTTATTAACTTTTAATAAGATTATTCAAATTAGTATTTTAGTTTATTATCGTTCGTTCAAGATATGAGTTCGTAAAAAAACACTAAGAAATAAATTTAGATTAATTAGGTCTAAATAAAATTGAACGGGTCAGATTGAAATTTCATCTGTCTGTCTGTTGTCTAGCTTTTACGTCTGATAAATTTAATTCTTAAAATTATGAGATTATTTTAAGATTATAAAAAAAATTCAAGTACAGTAACTAAAACTTTACTTGAAAATTTTTCCTAAAAATTATAAATCGATTCAACTTACATACCAATAACATACTCGACGAGTATCTTACTGTAATTATTATTAATTTGTGAGATTATTGAAATTATTGAAAATAGTATAAATTAAAATTGAACGAAATCCAAATATCCTCGGATTTCATCCAAATTGAAAGATTGAATGATGAAACTAATCAAAACATTCGTTTTATTCCAGTCGATGAGTCAAAAATTGCTTTCATATCGGAACTTTTAAATCGACAGACGCTGCCCTATGGCACGCTGCCAGGGAGTCGAACGCCTTTGATAAAATATTATTTCAACCGGATTTGCTTTTTTTATTGTAGAAAAAAAAAACCATTGTGTGTAAAAGAAGCTTATGAATTTATGATGTCGTTGGTAGCGTTCCGTTTTATTTTTAAATTTAGGTTAAGTTTTTTAAATATTTGTCTAACATTCGTTAGATAAATATAAAAAAAAATAGTTTCCATGTAATGTATGTTTGTAATATTAAGTTTATTGTTTTATTCAGATTAACAAATGTTGCCAATTTTCATATAAAGAGACTTTTATATTTTGTGATTTGTCTAACTTAACTTTAAAGTTTTTCAAGAAGAAATTTGTACAATAATCAAAACTGGTTGATATTTAAAAAAAAATGTTATAATGAAAAAAGAAATCGGTCAAACTATTTGCCTCATATTTAACCATTTTAAGTTTACAAAAACAGTTTGTAAGATTTCAAATTGATTTATATTTATATAGTCTTCACAATATTTACTATCAATCAACCAAGAGTAAATACCATTTTGTAGATTTTTTTAAAAATACCATAAAATCGCAATATTTGTAAACATATGCGTCTTATAAAGAGTTTAAAATGTTTATTACTCCAATAACACTTTAGGAACAAAATATATGTATATGTTATCGTAAAAGACAAAAATAGTACACTAGCAGTAATGGTACTAAAGTTATTGTTTATATACTAAAGATATTTTATTGAAAAGATAAATTAACGTAGGTTAGATAATTGTCTCGTTTTGGTATAGCGCTATTTTTGTATCCTATCACAATACATAAAATTCTAATTATAGTAATTCAGTTGTACCCTAAAGTGAGGGAACATTGAACTTGATTCTTAGACTCTGAAAAAAAGTCAATATAGTTTTAAAATTATATTCGATGAAAATAATGCATAGTTAAAAGCCTTATCATCCAAACATATATAATATTAAAAAGAAAACTCTCTGTCTCTCTTTGTCTTTTTAATTGTTTAATCTTGATAATGGAAATAAGTAGAAAAACAATATTTCATTCTTACATTACAAGTACTATTATTACTAAACAGAAATTAAACTTTGTCAATTATAATTAATTATTAACGTCCAATCTATACTTGTTTAACAAATTCCCAGTCCATTAAATTAATGTTGATTTCAAAAGCTATTAGGAATACTCAAAATTGTAACCAAGTTCAGTTTTGGAGTCGCGCCAAGTCAGCCATTCAACAAACAGTAACATGGGAGTAACTGAGGCCGTTCAATTACTTTTTCAACTTAGGTTAAGAAGAAAATGTTTTACAACTAAGTGTGCAACTTGAGTTTTTGTTCTATTTTATAAAATAATAATGTGTATTAAATTTCATATTTAAGTTCAATGAATATTGACTAAATAGTTATTTATGTTTGTATGTAATATTGGATTACGATTTAAAATTTCTCTCATCGTGTTAACTCGAAAGGTTAGTTTACAACCTCATGAACGTATTTCCAACTTCATTTTGTAACTAATTAAACCTTTTATAATATATAATATACAAAGCTAGGCAAGTTTTTCACCGTAAATCGATATCTGCGGCGAGGACTCTTCATCTGCACCTGCAAATATGAAGATGAAAAAACAGGAAGTCGACTCTTAATGTGTCTACATTTATCGACGTGAACAGTAGGAACCAATAATTTATATATTTAGTAATTTATTAACTTTCGAAGAAATTAAAGAAGATATTAAAGAGAAGAACAGTGTGTTTTTCTGTTAATAATTAAGTTGTTTTACCGTTTACGTTCAATATATATATATATATATATATATATAATACGTGAAACAAATTTGGATGTTGGAAAATAATGCAGTATACGTAGACCATATAAATAGTTTTACGACATGTCACATCCATGAAGCTCTAACAGAATATGATGTAAGTTAGTTTTCAGAAAATGAAATGTATCTGAGGTTATCAAAAAAAAAAATGTATTTTTAAATGTCTACAGAGATGAGCCTTTATTCAATTAATAACGTTTTATTATATAGAGAAAAAACCGTATTTTTTCTTGTAATATGGCAAGACACATCATTTATAATGCAACGAAGGACACATTATGTTTTTTCTTTAAAAAAATATATCACACAATAAATCTATGAAAAGACTCAATAACTAATACAGATCAAAGCTATTCATTGGAGTCATATTTTACTGGTTAGATACCATCGTTTGGTATAACTCAGTAGCGAGTAGTCTCGGTCTGCGAGAATAAATAATGTCGCCATTTTGAATTACAACCAAACGTTTCAGAGACAAATTGCACTGCAAAACGGCTTTGGAAATATTGACTCCAAAACACTTTTGTCTTTATCAGTTTGAGCATGTATACCAGTGACTGATTTTTAACTTTTTACATGATTTAATACATGAGTGTTACATTTATACATATAATAAAATTATTGGAGAGTTCTATTCTGTACATTTAACAAAAACTAAAAAAATACCCCTAAACTTCATACAATTAACACAAACAATAAAAAAATCATTTTTTGTCTGTCTGACTGTTGTCTGGTTTTCACGTAAAAACTACTAGACGGATTTTGATGAAACCAGCTCTGGTGTCCAGCGCCATCTATTCAGTAAGTACAATATAATTTATCCTTGGTATAGATATAGATAAGTATACATTTGATATACAGAAAATATATAAAAAGCAAGAACTTTTTAAATATCCAGTTTAATAGATAGACGACGGTATTTTATAGTTTGATTATTTTTTCAAATGCGATGTTTGCGTAAAATGTAGGTCCATTTTGAAGCAAAAATACACCGGATTTAATAATGGTCGGGTTTTAATATACTAGAAGCCTTACCGTGGTTTTATGTATTATATCTTTCTGTTATTTCAATATACTAAATATTTTAAAGGCAAATTCTTCGAAGACTGATACTGACAAGAACTAGTCTTCTCGGTATATCGATTCACAGGCTTCACTGAAGTTATACAGTGATTGTGATTCAAATTACATTAGTTCGTGGCTCGGGTTTCCGTCGACAATTCAAGTTCCTCATAATACGAGTAAGTACATATTGTACTTCTATTCTATGTAACTTATAAAAATAAACACTTTCAACAAAATTGACAAAAACAGTGTTAACAAACACGAGTCAGGCTCAAAAGCAAAGTTTGATAAAAGTTCCTCACGGTCTACCAATTGCGTGACATTATTAGGAGACCAACATATTCCACGAGTCTTGTAAGTGATTATATATACATACATACATATTGTAAAGTATATAGTGTCAGCAGCGTTTTATTTTTATCCAATTCGCTCTTTAGAAACAGTATAACTATCTAAGGAACTAAATTAGGCTAATATAACTAATTTAAAATACTTTAAAATCTTCTTCCATTTGATTAGAATCTTAAAGTTCAATGGTAAATACAGTCAATAAGTTCCTAAAACTGAAGTAGATACGCCCACAGCCAAACTACTGCACTGCATTGGAAATTATCCAACTGAATGGTAGGTTACGTACCAATGACCACTGTTCTTAGACTATTGCATTTCATTTTCGTATATTTGTAAAAATTAGTAATATAGTGAAATATCTTAAAACTCTTGACTCACTGACTCATCGATAACCAGACCCTATAAACTTACAAATGTAACAATAAATTAAATGAGTTAAATTTACTACTTTAGAGTTAATTAAAAAAAAATATTAAAAATAAACTCAAAATTATTTAAAAGCGTAGCTATAATAAAAAATGATTTAAAAGGAAACAAGTCAATGTAGGTATCCACAAAAAACAACATTAAGAAACTAACTAAATGAAATAACGTGTCATCTTATATATTAGATCTTTTATACTTGTTTTTCTTGGCCCCATAGCTAGAATAAAAGCTATTCCATAACGCTGGTATCTAGACCATTTCATATTAAGTTTGCATCAATGTGAAAAAAATAATAATTGAAGTCCTATTTTTTTTTCTCGTTACTAAAATAAACTTTTTTATTTTGTCTGAAGATTGTTTTCTTGTGTAAGCGGTGATTAAAATTGACTGCGTTACAGATGAACTTTATGGGTTAAGTGTTATTTGTTTTTTTATTTAAGATATTCACTGTGAGTTGTCCTATTGGATTACGGAAAACGGCTATTGGAAGTTAAAAACATCTGAAATACGACTCTATTATAAAATAACAATTCTTCTTTAATGATCATGGTTTTTAAATTATGGTTCTCTTGAATTTTAACACATTAAATCAATTAATATAATTTACATACAGGCTTCATTTAACATAATGAATGATTTATTTACAGCAAAAAATATTAAGTTGTAAATTATTAAAAAGTGTCTTGAAATAATATTAATCTAAAAGTTATGGAATCTTAAATCAATATCTCGGACAAATTGAAATGTTAGAAGATCAAATCTAATCAAAGTTATCGTTTCATTTGAGACGATGAGTTAAAAGATGAGTTCGTAACGGAGATTATGAATCGCCGGGCGATAGCGTTAGGCAAGCCGTCAGGGAACTGAACTGTAAAATATAATTTAAACCCTTTTTGCTAGTTTTATAGTAAAGAAAAATTGCTGTGTTAAGTTAATAATATTTAAGATTTTGTTTGTTAAATTAAGAATTAATTTTTTTGTTTCAGTTTTAATTTTGAAAATATAAAATATTGTCATAAAAGTTTTCTTGTAATAGTGTATGGCATAATGTAGATACCGTTTTATTGAAATTAAATCTGACCACCGTTTTTTGAAGAAAATGTACGAAATTTTGGAATCAAAGAAAACCCAAAGGCTTATATTTACATACTAAGAATTATATTGAATGTGATATTTATATGTAACAAATTTTTATGCCACGAAACAAACGTTTTGAAATTGATGGGTTTATTCACTTAAGATTGGTTAGAACATTTGAATAAGACTGTTAAGGAACTTTTTTTTTTTATAAAATATAAGACAAGATATTAAATGAATAAATGTATTCATTAAGGAAGCAAAAATGAACTCTGCATTTAAATGTAGATACCTCGAGCACTGCTCAGAATAACGTCAGTCTATGCTCTTTGTTTCACTAATTATAACTTATATTAATAAACTGAATATTTTTAATCCTTACTATTTACATAAAAAAAGTAAGATTTTTCAATTAACTTTATAAGAAAATTAAAATGTTTTAAAAGGCTTTATGAATGAAATTTGTTAAGAAAATATTAAAATAAAAGCGATCTAATTGTGTACTTGTAATGAGTTACACCTTTCATACATATTTAAAATGTATTAATTAATAATCGAATCTACAAAGATTGCGCATCGTCGAGAACCGTATCTCCTGGGGAGACTGTCAAAGTTAGTCAGAATCGTTAATAAACAATAATAAAGGTTTATATAGCTTTTATTATTGTAATATTAATAATAATAAAATACTCGCAGTATTTTATTATTCTGAAAATAGGTTAAATATTAAGATTTTAAGAATTATTGACAAAAAAATTCCACTTAATTAGGATTCCAATTTAAAGTTGCCCTTCTCGCCCCGCTCAAAGCGCGAGTTCTGTTCGACTTATGACACTGAAGTTAAACTTCCATAAATATCGGTACTACCCATCTAAGTGATAAGTGTTCTTAAAATGTAAGAAGTATAGAGAATATTACATATTATATATTTTAACAAACAAATTATATACTAAAAAAAAAATATTAATATATTTTGCGTGCAAATTTTTTAAATTAAAGTTATAAATTGTCCTAAAATGTTTTATATTAACTGTTCAATAGTAATAATAACTGGCACTGATACAATAACTTTTATCAGAACTGCACTCACTTGGAAAGAGCATTTATCAAATGAATTATATCTACACGTTATAGACCTTGTTAAAGGAAAATGTAATAACGTATAATGTATGTGATTTTTACATAACAAGTGCTGTAGAGTAAGTTAGAGTAAGGAATATTATGTCATATTTTATCTCGTTCTGGTTTGTAGGATGTTCATTGTGAAAATGTAATATAACAAGCACTTTTGTACAAAAGTTATTCGTACTAGTTTTAGAAATACTTTTTAGGTCGAGTTAGACTTCTGTCAATAAAATCTTTTTCCTACTGTTGTAGAGACTCTATCAATCACTAGACTCTATAAAAGGTGGTGAAATGTTACCAACGTTGATAAGATAAGATAAATTATAGAGTTAATTTATCTACATTTGGGTTATATTATCATATTATATACTTTAACTTACAAATATATATTGCATGAAAATTTAATTTGTTTTTTGTTTTGATTAAGTGAGTAACTAACCCATTTAACGTCATTTTAGTTTATTATGTGAATGTGAATATCATTACTTCGCTTGAGATAAATATATACATATACATATATATATATATCGGCGCAACAACGCATTGTACGACTAATGAAATCGGCGAGTCATCGTGCAGGTGTTTCAAACTTTGTAAACAAGTGATTAGTGATATTTGACCCACTCCTTCGACTATGCTGTGTTTAAAAGCGAGGCACAAGGAAGGGAAACGGTCGATTCGTTTGTTACTGTTCATACGGATAACAACTGTGTAAAATTACTTTACTTAAAATAAAGTTTGAGTTTACTGTATTGGTTTATTTCTAATTTGGAATACCAAAATATCAAGGAAGATAGATAAAGACGGTCAGCATAGCTGACGTCATAGTTTTTAAAAAACACCGGACCCGGCTTACTCCGACATCAGAAGTGGGATCTGAAGCTCATTGGCTCACTATATTTGAAATACAGCTGAAACATATAAAGTTATTTGAGCTTGAATAAGCTCCTAGTGGGGCACTCAAAGGCGGCGGACTCATCACGACTTTTACAAATCTTACATTTGGGTTTGACTGAAATAATTTAATGAATTGTTCTTTTTTTAGTGCTTTGGCGTTATTGATGGCAAACCAAAGAATGATGAATATTTGGAAGCTTAAACTACTCGTTTTATGAGGCCATTGATGACAAAGTAGAAGAAATTGCCGCGGCAAGTGATGGCGAGTAAATTGGTTTTATCTTGAGAAAACGATAAAGCTATCTTTGACGGTGACGTTCGCGAGACAATCAAACAAGAGGTTTGTTTTGGTTTGTTTGTTACGGCAAAAGCGGGCATGTTGCCTGGAGTGGTCGTCGTACTAACGGAGGCGTAGGCGGTGCGACTTCGGTCCCTAGCAGCGGAGGCAATGGCATACCTGGTACATGTCGACAACTATTACATCGCGGGTATTCGCAGGTGATTGCTATTATCTGGTGAGTTGTAATATTAATATTTTTATTCTGCTGCCGTATACTCTCTTGTTACGACATAGTTACCGGTTAACAGTTACAGATTTTATTTACTATAAAAAAAATTACGAGAAATTTTAAAACAAGAATTTAACGAATAATCAATTACCAAACAAGTAACAAACAATTGTCAAACGATTAACAAACAATTAATCTTATTCATCCGTCGTTATCTGCAAACAAAAATTCATAGCTACCCACACTTACAACCCATTTCAATTTATTATCTTAATTGTTTTGATGCAAATATTCAAAACAAACAATTCTGCTAACTTTGCTAATGGAATATTCTTGCGCTTTTGTTAATTGTTAATCATAGGCCAAAGATCTTGTGAGAGTCAATATTCAATTACATTACCTCTTAGTATCTACAAGAGTGGTACCTCTGAGCTAATTATGTGTTACCCTTGTGCTATTACCATGGTTCCTTGATGAATCCATAAGAGAACCCTGAGATACCATTGGGATGCCTTGTGGAGCCTTAACTAGACACGTACACACCATAATCTGGAGAGTAGTACCTCTGAGCTAACCACGTGTTACCCTAGTGCTAACCACGGGTCCTTGATGTATCCACAAGGGAACCCTGAGATTCCGTTGGTACGCCTTGTGGAGCCGTGGTAGACACGTACTTACCACAGATCTACGAGAACCTTAAAGAACAACTAATAACGTAGTCATTACGAGTTACTGTTAGTAGTGCTCACAAAATCTTCCTATGTTTACAAGACAGTGCACGAGAGGTGTCATTGTCTACTGATTTAACACTATTTGAAAAGGCAATAACCTAGTCATTACGAGTTACAGTTATTAGCGTTTAAAAAATATTCCTATATTTACAAGACAGTGCACGAGAGATGTCATTGTCTACTGATTTAACACTATTTGAAAGATTCGTTTGTTACTGTTCATACGGATAACAACTGTGTAAAATTACTTTACTTAAAATAAAGTTTGAGTTTACTGTATTGGTTTATTTCTAATTTGGAATACCAAAATATCAAGGAAGATATATAAAGACGGTCAGCATAGCTGACGTCATAGTTTTTAAAAAACACCGGACCCGGCTTACTCCGACATATATATATATATATATATATATATATTATATATATATATATATATGTTTATGTATATATAGAGAAAGAAAGATAAAAATAAAGTATAATATAAAGAAAGTATACATATATGTATGTATGTGGATATGTATATATTAATTCTTTCTTTATATTATACTTTATTTTTATCTTTCTTTCTCTATATATTTATACATATATACATGACATATTATGATAAATATATTGATGACATATGATCAAACTAAACCCTTTTTGTAAGTTAAGATGGGTTATAACTGAAGTTGACTTTTCTTATCGACTAACAGTTCGTTGTCTGGAGGTCTTCAAACGCCTATCCTTCACGACGACTCCGACAAAATCTAATAATTATATTTCATTTGTATTTTCTTTTCAAGTCTCTTACTATTTATAGAAAATAATAAATTTGAATAATATAAATGAAAATAAAAAAAATCACGTTAACTCTGAATTTACTAGCGAGACTAAAATATTGTCGTCTAGCTCTTCTTAAAGTAAGATTACAAAACGATATTTACTTTTTGTTTGTAGCTTCTCGTTTCAATAAAATTAAAAATTTTGTATAAATATTTTCGGTGGTCCGGATTATTTGAGTAACGTCCGTTACATAATGTAATAATACGTTACATAATTTAATAATAAATTTGATTGTAATTTAATTATTATTTCCTTTCAACGACGTATAATTTATTCTGATTGAAATTGTAGCTTTACTTTTATGTACATTATCAACATTTTAAATTAGATTCACTATATGTCATTTTATTGTTAATTTATTTGTTATATTTTAATTCCTTTGTTGCTATAAATATCTGACAAAGAATTGGTATCATTAATCTAGTAGTATAATGTATTTTTAATAAATTGAACTTATAAATTAATGTGTTTCATAATTATTAAGAATAAGATTTATTTTATTACTGTATTTCTTTCATGTCAATTATATTTAATGTAAATCTATTTAATGTAATTTATTTAAATATTTGCTTATTTTAAAAACCAAGTGGAAAACAGTTTTAAAAAAACTTATAATTTTTATTTATTTTTCTATTTTACTGGTACTGGTGCTATAATTCATATTTATATGAAGTTATGATTCTTAATCAAAACCAAAAATAATATATAAAAATGTTTTATAATGTAAGACATATTAGGTTTCTTTGAGCAAATATATACAATACATACTTTGGTATCATGTTAAAAAGAGCCCTAATCATTTGGACTGAGTGGATCTATTCATAGGAGTTCCATTTTATTTCGGACCTAGTTCATCTTATTCCATTCTGTATAAGATATACTTAGTAGCTAGTGTCAGTGTCGGAGAGTGTAAAGAATGGTTCCCATTTTGAACAGCCTGTTTCAGGAAAATATTGACTGAAAATACTTTTTATTTGTGCGTTTTAAAATGAATAACAAATAGTCGATTATTGACTTTTTATATGATAATATTAATTGTTAGCCAGCAACAGACATCTACGAGATACCCTTTTTAAAAAGGGAGTGCATTCATTGAACGACCTCTGGTTACGATGTGTATTTGATGAGGCAAAAATCTATCCGATTGATTCATCAACTTGTCTATTCTCTGATATGGTATCATCTTTATTTTATTTGTGAATGTTCATTTTAAATAATTAGTTTGTAGTATAACCGTCTGTATTTCCATTATTATCCATTTTTTTAAATAAATAGTAGTGTTGTGCATTGCTTATTTTTTTTAGTTAATTTATCTTCTAAGATAATATTATTTGTAAACTAATATTATGTAAGAGGTATACTATGTGATGATTTAGTTTGTCTTCGCTCACTTAATTCAGAAACTTAAAATAATATTATAAAACTCATATATAAATATTACACAAAATGTAAAAACTAAAGCGTGTTTTAAATAGCGTAGATGATAGGCCCTGTTAAAATGTCTGTCAGAGACAATTATATCAACGTCCAGAGACAAACCCCTTACTCTATATCTATGGTACTTTATGTCAATGTTTATCGTTCAATAACAGTATTTTGTTCCAAGAGTATGTTAACGATATCCTGTTAAGAAATAATACAGCTTACTGATAGTTTGAAAATAACTGACTAAGCTGATAAAGCAAGCGAAGGCCACTGCTCCGAAACGAGAAGAAAAAGCTTTTGTTAATTGTAAATGTACATAGTTGTGTAGAGATCGCATCTCACAACCAATTTTTATGAACTTTTGTATGTTCTACTGCCTGCATTGCGATGATGACGAAAATTAAAAAAGCCATGGAACAACTCTAAACGTCAATATAAAATAATAAAAACAACGTAACTTAATGTTCTTCTCAATGAAGAAAAGTCAATTTTGCCTGAAAAATTGTTAATGAGAAGAAGGAATCTGAGGGTCCCGTGCGAATTGTATACACCCTGCTTAATTTTCGATGCCTAGCTTTACTTCTAATATCCATATGGTTGTTGTGTATAATGCTGTATTCAGTTACTAGGTAGAAGGACTCTTAAAATATATTATAAACATAGCCTTCAATGATTGATAATTAAACATGATTGCCTTGGCTACGCGATGGCTACGATGGCCTTCTAGCTATAACGATTCATGAGACTGCGAAGCAATTTATATTACATTAGTTCGTGCCTCGCTTGGGCTCGCTCGTAATTGATTCGGGAATACAAGTCACTTCATAATAGGTATTTACTGTACCTAGGTTCTATTTATCTCACAAGTTCAATCAACTTTTATTGCTTTTTTAACATCTATAAGTTTGTTATTAATTTTGTTCGTCACCATTCCAATAACAATTATTTAATATGATCTGATCTGATCTGATCTGATCTGATGATTTATAATAAAATGTATGTGTTATAAAATTTTAGTTAAAGTTAGTTACATTAATTGTTAGTATATAATGTAAATAAACTTTTATAATTACATTGATCTGTCATTTCATCTAAATTATGTCAAGTTAATTAAAACACATATGTCAGCCATGATTGCGACATTTAATGTCCGTTTTTTATCCAACGAAAGTTTACTTCTTCATAGAAGAAAATAATTAATATTTTGTACTGTGACTGCTATCTGTGTTTGTATTTTTTTATCTACACACTCACTGATATTCAAATGAACATCAGGTAATTATTTAAACAATTATATATACATTTTATTTACACACCAAGTCCATTCCTCTTACTATCACTATAAGAAGAATTCATCGCCGTCTTCAATTTCTTTTTATTTACACAAAAACACTTTGTCTTTCGTTAACGCGCATCATTTGTTCATCCCTTTTCTGATACATTCTGCTAGCTACATCCCTTTTTCAGTCATCCCACACGACACACGTCTCACATCGCACTCGTCCTTAAAACGACAACCCTTGTTTATTTCCCACAGGCGCTGGATGCTGCACTAGCTTCTCCCCGCGAGGGTAACACATTCTATTCGCATAGTTCCATTTGTATCGCCACGTCGTAGCAGCTCTTGCTATAGTATTTTATGACCGGCAGCCTGACTGACGTCATCTCTCCTTGGAAATGTAACTGGCCTTATTTTGCTCTTGGATCAGCAGATGTAGAGAGTGCCTGGCGTTACAGACTCTAATTTACCTTTGTCAAGTCATATTGTGTAAAGAATATAGTGAATATAATAGAATAGTGATATTTTGATTACATACATATATTCCATAATAAATATGGAGTTATGTTTGTCTAAACCGAACATATAAATTTTCAATCAAGTTCTATAGCTTCATAGTAAACCGTTTTTGTGAAAATAATTCGTGACATCAAACTCGCACCTTTAACCTAATATTTAAATGGTTTGGTTATACATTTATAGCAATATGGAAAAAGCTTCGTGGAAGCGAAACATCACATGCGGTTCAAAATTGTTGTTATCAGAGTAATACAAATAGGCAGGTCAAACAATTCATATATATTTACTACTTGTTTTCTTTCATAGCATACTTTCATTCTCAGAAATATTATTATAATAAAAAAATAATAATAATTAAACATATTTATATATAAATATACATATATATCCGAGTATATCATCTCCTTTATTTTGCTGATTGTTACTCGGAATTAATTGAAAAATACGAATTATTCTTTACTTGTTGTATAAGCTTTTATCTACGCCACCAGCATTTGCAAACTATAACTAATTACCTGATAGCAGCCCCATGTTTTGGCTGCTTGCTTTTCTACAAACACTAACTTGGACAATAGATATATATTATGTACATATTTTTAAAATTAAAACATCATTTTCTTTAAAACCACTGCACTATTCAACGTAGAAGCCGGTTCCGCAACGATAATACAAAATTCAAAGCATTTTAAATCTCGAATGTAATCTAGAAAATACCAAAGTCAGTGTTTATTTAAATAAATAATTCGTTTAATTGTATTGCCTTTATCACGTATATACTACAAAAAATATGTATTATAGTATCAATATCTAACCAAATAATTAATATGAATAAATTATTTTATTGAAATCTATTCTTTTAATAAAATAAAATTTATAACTGCATTTTGAGTTCGAATTATTAAACTAACCTGTAAATAATTAATACAAATTGAACAATTGTACAAAATAAATCGTAATTAATCGTTCGAAATAGCGCAGATAACAGGCCTTGTTGATCGTATCAACGTCCAGCGATAAACCTGTAACACTTTATCCATGGTATTTTGTATAGATTTCAATTGTTCAGCTTTGTACGAAAATTTCCTACCAGAAAACGTTATCTCCTCAAATGAAATAAAAATTTAATGCATTTATTCTTAATTTTTATAACCGTTGTATTAAAATATCAGAAAATATATATTTACACAAAACAGTAAAAATAATGTTCTAAATGTAAAAATAATACATATTTTGTAAATTGTAGCATTTTCAACTATTGATTTCAATTGGTTATCATTGCCTATAGATATTTGCTAATTCTAAATTGGAAAGGAATCCCGCCCTTAGCTTCATTTGAAAAGAAAAAAAGAATCTTTTATTCCCTATAAAATAAAAAAGAATAAAGGGATTTGTGGTAGTCTAACAGAAGAGAAAGGTAAGGTGGAAGGCACGGAGATGTGGCAGTTGCGCTCCGAGTTATGTCACTCAACGTATAAATTAAACTTCAGCTTAAAAAGTACAAAAATATACAAAATAATAAAACAATAAAGTAATTCAATTTAGTTCACGAAAAAATATATGGGTAGTATTAATACAATTATTATAAAATTACATTTAATGTGATACGGAAGTTTTAAAATTTAATGTAAAAAAAAATATTAACTCGTTAAAAATATCAGAAATAAAAAGCAAAAATCAATCGCAAGAGAAGGAAAATAATTTCTTAAACAATTTATATAGCAAAAGTAAATATAGGCTAGGTTGGTTAAATAAATGGTTTTTATTAAGATTTGTTTATTATCGAATTGGATAACGATTTAAGTGACTTAGCCCCGACTCGCTTTATCAATACTCCGACCCGATACACCTAAAAAGCTAACAATATGCATTAAGATGTCATGTTTTAAAATTTACATTGAAGAATATTATATTTAAATTCACTAAGAAGAAAATGAAAAATACTTTTTTTCTATAAAATTGAACGGGTCGGCTGATATTGTAAGTCTTTTGTGTGATGTTACTGGTCGAATAATAAGCTATTATTTAATACCAGACAGAATGTTGAGACCATTGTTTTTAATAAAAAGACAGCGGCTGACTATTTTGGGCAGAGTAATATTTTATACTGCGTTTAGTTTTTTTTTAAAACAAGCTTTTTTTTTTTTTGAAGATTGGTGAAAAAAAAATAGGAACGAAGACCAGAACATAAAAAACCAAATCCTGCTAATTGTTGCTTTTGAAATTATGTTTCAGTAAAGTCACTCATTAAAAAAAATAGGCTCACATTATACCATTCAATTCAATTAACTTAACACTTTTATGTTATAGCTTATATTAGGGTATCCGTAAAGGATTTTTCCAACGGAAAAAAAAATGCCTTTGATAAAATATTCTTTGAATCCAATTACATTTTTTTATTGTACAGAAAAATGTTGTTGTTTATTATTTTTTGTCTTGTTTTACATTAACCAATGTTAAATTTAGTATTATAGTTTTCTTTAAATTAAAATAAATTGTCTGTAATGTATATTTAATGACCTTATATCTGTATTTTAATTTCGTAGAATACTTCGAAAACAACTTCAATTTTATTTCGACTAGTGATTGATGAACTCTCCTAACGACTTGTTTATTAAAATTATCAAAGTGAAGCTAAAAAATGGTCATCAATCTGTGGACTATTGAAATATTTAGCTAAACTAAGGTAAAAATTTTAAATAAGTTGTCTGCTGTTATTGACCGTTAATTGCTCGTTGTCTGTAAATTAGCAAGATTCCAATTCTTTTATTTTATAGGATTCCATTAGTCCCCAATCGGAAATGAATTTTTAGAAAAAAAAATTGATGTTTATTATGGATTTTAAAATGACGGCGTCATCCTCATTGTCATGCGTCATCAATCCATATTTCTTTGAGAATTACTTCCATCAAGCCATCACAGTTCAGGGCTCTAAGTCGATGAGTTTTATTCTTTAGGCCTGAATTATATGTCCTCGGCTTCACTGACATGTGGTTTCATAAGACAGCGCTACGTACCACATAGCTCATGCCAAATTGGACATTCCAAACGAGCAATTATAGGCCATGCTCATTTGTCAAGACAAATCATGATTTTGTCTGAAAATAGAAATTCGAGTTATACACACACACACATACACATTCACACACACACACACACATACTTGCATACAGACACACACACACATATAAACCAAGATGGCGTAAAGCTACTCGTAGCAGTCACATTATACTGGTGGCAGTTAATATCGTGTAGTACCTCGTAGGTGGCACTTTAACCTGCAAGGATAAAGAATATTCTCTTTTTTTGGATTTCGCGTTTTACTTTGTTTACTTTTTAATATAAAATTATTATGTAAATTATACGCCAATATTAAATTCAAACTGTTTTGTTACTATATTCAAAAGTTGGGCCCCTTTCTACATTGCTAACAATATTTTTTCTTGTGGCATTATATTTTACCAAACATTATTAAATGTATTTCCAAACACACTTTGTTTTAATTAATAGTCCATTGAGTATAGTGGGAGGGGGGAAGTACTGTCGTAGACAAGAATAGTGTTCACGACGTGGCACTCCTTTGTCTTTTATATTTTACCGCAGCAGTAAGATAAAAATGAATCAAATAGTGATGTAGAATACCATTGATATTATATTTATATATTTATATTTTACCGCAGCAGTAAGATAAAAAGAAATCAAATAGTGATGTACCGTCGATATTATATTTTGTGGTCATAGTTTAATTATTATTTTATTTTTTTTGTACTAAAATTATTCGTATGAATTTACTATTATTATTGACTTAATAAGATATATTTATAACATTCTGTTACTATAAAAACGTATTTTTAAAACGCACCAAATTGTTTAAAAAAAATATAGAAAGCTGTCGTTATATTTAATAATATGATTACTTGAAATAATAATATAAATTGTAGCGGTAGTGACCTTACAAAGAAAAATACTTTGTAAATATAAAAAATAATAAAAAAACTATTGATAAATCCTCGATGGTAGTCCAAACTAACTTGAGAGTTACATTTTATTACTAATACTTCCGGAAGTTAATATAAAAACAAATCGATACAAAAAAGGTATTTTTGTCTCTCTCATACCATAAATTACCACCGGTTTTGTGATTCTGAGCTATATGTAAGAATTGATTACCAATAACGCTGATAGGCAAGGGGAATAATACGTGCGAAGGTCGACTAAGGGTCTAAGAACACGATTATTATTTTTTATTGTAATAATCAGACTGATTCGTATATATTGATATCAGATCAGAAACTTATTTGCAAGTTTAAGTAAATACCAGATGAACCGTGATGTAAACGTGCCTCAGTACTGCACATTAGCTTTGGCTTAGTACATACCATTTGTTTAATATTTTGTACATAAAAACAAACAAGCATGTTTTAACTTAACTAACTTAACTAATATTCTAGTAAAATACAATATCAGCTCAGGCTATGATTATCGAACTGACTTGCCGTCGAAACTCAACCATGCAAATAATTTATGGCCTGTCAATAAAATGAATGAATAAATCATGTTTATATTTTCTAAATATTATAAGATATTCAGCACTTTTATTATAAAACTGTAATGTTATAGTTTATAAAAAATATAACATTACTTAGTGTTATATTTATTATAACTTATTTCTTATAGATAAGACTGTATCCCAATTTAAAAAATAACTTTTGGTATTCACACTGAAATGTATAAAGCAATTAACCATTGTGTTCTTTTATAGCGTCACACTTTAATGAAATAACTTCTTAAGATCAGACCTTAATCCTTTAACTAATATTTGATATTTACATATATATTTTTATATTTATCAATTATTCACACGTGTTCAACACGTTATTAGGAACCATATAAAAACCAAGAAGTCTGAATAATTTAAATTACATGTCTTGCCTTCTGAGCCAAAAAGAACAAACCGGATGGATAAATGAAATATAATCTATGTTTAGTTCCAGATACCTTAACCAACCTTGTTAGATTCCGGCTTGAACCCACCCTAAGATATGTGTCCGTTAACCTCATATGCTTATAAGCCAATCAGCTTCCATGAGCCAGCCTTTGACGGCATTTATTTGTAAAACTATTTTCTTACAAACAAGACTTCACAAATATAGCTTATGTAACCTAACTTTATTAATCGTAATTAATACCTCGACTTGAAAATGGTCCTAGGTTTATACGGGAAAATACCGTCTAAATAATTAGTTCCCACTGAGCTGAATCCCTCTGATATTTATTGCTGGATTTTTATTATTGTGCAACTTCATGCAATGAATGAAAACTACGTAATGCGTGTATTGAGAATATTGTTTGGACAAATTGAAAAGTAGGAAGATCAAAATTAATCAAAGAAATCGTTCCATTTGAGTCGATGAGTCAGAAATTCCGTCTTATTGGAACTTTTAACTTGCCACTGGACGCCGTATGGCAAGTCGCCAGGGAATTGTACGGCTTTGCTTAAATGTTATTTATATCCAATTAGCTTCAACCCGACAGAAATAATACTGTGGTGTGAAGGTAATAAACTTAAGATATTGTCTGTTACATTCTTTTAAGTTTTGCTTTTTGGTTTAATTTAAATATATATATATATATATATATATATATATATATATACAACTTGGCGATAATATTGCGTCCTACATGGCGATTTTTACCAATGATAGTGCGTCCGACCGACTTGATGCGTCCGATATACGGACGCAAGATTAACCAGCCCCGATATTTGGTCCAACGGTCTCTTTTTATGAGTAGAATGTATGGGCAAAAAATTGGCATGGACTTAATTTCATCACTAAAATGCTTTTTAGCGTATTTCGTAGTTCAGCCATCGGCCGCGCGAAATTTGGAGGGAGCTATTTTTCAGCGTATATTGTACAACGTATATTTTTCTTCAAATGTACCGATTTCAGTGCGTCCCATTATATACTTAATTATTAAAGTTTTTACAAGTTCATCGTGACAATTATCTTGCGTCCCTTATGTTATTTTAAAATGAGCACATGAACAACGTCTGAGGGGCCCATTCGGGGTGCACGGGTGGAGGCCAAGCGGGGTAAAGAGTCTTCATGTCTTATGTTTGTAAACAAATATCGCCAGCAGGAGGTGAATTAGTAGCCGAAGTGAATTTATAACGTATTTATTAAGTCATTTTATAAATAAAACAAAATGAAAAGAAGTGAAAGGATTCTTAAATTGGTAATCTGTAATTACTTATAACTTAATGAAAATAATAACTTGATATTTTTTTATTATTATATATTACTTATAATATATAATTTCTACCTACCTAATAATGCTCAACATTCACTGTCTGTTTAATCGAACTCAGTTTATATAACTTCAGAAGTTCGTGTGCTCGTGTACTTAATCTCCAGTAATGGTGATTGTAATTGAAATAGACACTTTTTTTAAAAGAATTTATTTTAAATATTTTTATGAAAATAATATGCGTTGGCTTGGTGTTCGACTCATTTCATTTTGTAAAAAAATAATTAATTGTTTCGCGAGCACTAATACTACTAAAACTTTAGTTGAACACTTTGTTCTAACTATGAACTGCGATGACATTCAACTGCTCGGTCTCTCTTCTTTTTTTTGGTGCAATATTTGTAAATATGCCGTTTACGACCATTATCCGGAAGACGAATGTTATTATAATAATAATAGAAGGTACCTTTCGTTGCTAAATTAATAATAATAGTGTAATAAATGAAAAAAAAAAATATTTCAAATACTTACACAGTTTACGTTACACTAAAATTAAAATTTTTTTAGCGAGAAATGAAAATAAAGAAAACGAGCCAGGATATATAAATCAATTAGAATTTTCTAATGACGTACGTATTTAATTGTTATAAATTTCCGGAACCTTAATTGCTTTTATTGAACTTACGTGTTACACTAGCATATCTCACAAAATATTTAGCTAGCTTTAGCATCCCTCGGTGGTAGGCCATAACATCAGGTCGCCGGCAAGGTTACCACCCATCGGGCAAAGCCATACCGTAAAGCGACTCTGTCGTGTTGTTACGTTGCTCGATGAAGCCGTATATGGGAAATGGATCTGAACAACTACGTTGCGTTGGTGAGAAGTTATGTCGTCGAGTTGGTGTTTGTTGTGTCGGGTGCCTAGTCGAGGAGGGTAGCGAGATCCGAAGCGACGGCTTTCCGCTGGCCGCCCGCTGATAGTTGGGGGCCCAAGTAGTAGGTTAGCTCCCGATGAAAGGCTGCCTCGCCAGCTGCGAAAAATCCCAGGGTGGCTCCATCGTGCTGCTTGGCGACCAGATGAGGAGGCCCGATGGCGATCCTTGGGGGGGTTCGGGCGTACCCGCAGTCTCCAGACTAGCCTTACATTGGCATAACAACACTAATTTCAACGTCGGGTTCGATACGTAGCGCCTCGTTCAACTGCCATTTCCCATCCTATTCACTCCATTCAAATTTTTATAAAAAGTAAGAAAAAGAAAAGTAAGTTTACTCAGCGGTTGCACTCCTCCTCACTCCTAGTGCACCTCGCTTATATTCGAGGATTGCACGCAAATCTGGAAGCTGTCCATCACCACCTAGAGACAGAGCAGGCGCACTTACTCTTTCTGACGCAGATACAATGTCCTTTGAGCACTGTGTACCTTGCTTACCCTGGGCACACATTAGAGTACAATTTTCGCGCACATGCCGGGGTTTGTGTATACGCGCGGAATGACCTCTCTATCCAGCGCCTTCCTCACCTTGAAGACCCCTCTTTTTCTTCCCTAAGGGTTTTGGTAGACACAGGAAACCAAAAAATCCTGTATTCCTGTGTTTACCGTCCGCACAGCGGTGATCAGGAGCCAACCAGATTATTTGAGTATCTCAGTGAGGCTACTGATATAGCTCTGTATCGGCACCCTTCAGCGCAGCTCGTCTTTCTGGGGGACTTTAATGCCTGTCATCAGGACTGGCCGTTCCCATACCAGAGGACAGACCACGCTGGAAGAGAGGCGCGGAACTTTGCGTTGTCCTTGGACCTCTTTCAGCTGGTGAGGCAAGCGACAAGGGTGCCTGATGTGGAGTCACATACAGCCAACTGCCTGGACCTACTGCTGACAACTGATCCACATTGGTATCGTGTAGAGGTTTCCGCCCCCTTGGGAACCTCCGATCACTGTCTGGTGAAATCTGTATTAACTTATTCCCAGCCGGACTTAGACTTCCATGGTGTTAGGCGAATTTGGAAATACAAGTCAGCAGATTGGGATGAGATGCGGCACTTCTTTGCATCTTATCCTTGGTGGCAGGTTTGTTTCTCTTTTGAGGATCCTTCGAGTTGCGCGGATGCTATAACTGATGTGGTACATCAGGCAATGGAGTATATCATTCCTTTTGCTGATGTACCTATCGGTGGCAAAGCTCACCCATGGTTCAATGCCGAATGTGAACATGCTGAAAAGCAAAAACATTTGGCATATGTTACTTGGGTTGATGCTCGAAACCACAAAGCTCCGGGTGCGAGTTCCAAGAAGAGAGCCTTTAAATAAGCTGCTAAGTCCTATAAAAAGGCATTACATAGGGGTCGTCTCGGTCGTATCGCTAAGGTAGGCGAAAAGCTTTCAGTCCTGCCATCAGGCAGTCGAGCTTTCTGGTCCCTTGCCAAAGCGATTGAGTCGAATTTCTGCCGAACCTCACTGCCACCTCTGCTGAAGCCAGATGGATCTCTGGCCATGAGCCAGAAAGAGAAAGCAAAGAAGAAGCAAAAGAGAAAGCAAATTTATTTGCTTCTCTTTTCGCTAATAATTCTCATCTAGACACTGGCAATGCTACCCTAGCACATCTTCCTCACTGCGGAATTTCTATGCCTGAAATCCGCATCACTAACAAAGAGGCATGGAAAGCATTGTGTCGTCTAGATGTGAATAAAGCCAGTGGTCCGGATGGTATACCAGCCATTCTGCTCAAAACATGTGCAGCTGAGTTGTCTCCTGTATTAACAAGTCTATATCGCCTCTCTTTCAGGACTGGAATAGTGCCAAAATCCTGGAAGATTGCTAACGTGCAGCCAGTGCAAAAAAAGGTAGCCGTGCCGATCCTGCCAATTACAGACCGATTTCAATCACCTCCATACTCTGTAAGATTATGGAGCGTGTATTGAACTCGCGTCTTTAAGCATACTTAGAAGGTAACGATCTGCTCAGTGACCGACAATACGGGTTTCGCCGAAATAGATCCACTGGGGACCTTCTAGTGTATGCTACACACGTTTTAGACGAGGCCTTAGAGAAGAATGGAGAAGCGGTCGCCGTCTCTCTAGACGTCTCGAAGGCATTTGACAGGGTCTGGCATGCGAGCCTTATAAGCAAGCTTTCAGGGTACGGTATATCTCCTGGTCTGATCGTCTGGGTCACGGACTTCCTGAACCAGAGATCCCTCCGAGTAGATGTTAACGGATGTTCCTCGGAAGCCTTGACAATAAATTCCGGAGTGCCTCAGACGTCCGTTCTTTCTGCAACTCTCTTTCTGCTGCACATTAACGATCTGCTAAAGGCCGGTATCTATAGGTACGCAGACGACAGCACAATTGTAGAAAGATATCTGCCGAGTACTCGTGCCAGTAGAGATCAAGTACAGGTTGAAAGAGAAGCCTTGGTGCAGCGTTGGAATGACAAGCTAGAGGCGGTCTCCGTATGGGGCAATGCCAATCTTGTTAAATTCAACGCCACCCAAACGCAGACGTGTTATTCACCGCCAAAAGAAGCCCTTTCACATTGGCTCCTACTTTCCAGAATGTATCTTTGGAATACAATGAACGACTTCAGTTGCTAGGGATAGAGATTTCCTCGAACCTCAACTTTGGTCGGTTCATTGAGTCTAGAGCAAGAGCAGCCGCCAGCAAGCTTGGCATTCTTGCAAAGGTCCGGTAGTACTTTACACCGGGACAACTTCTAACATTATATAAAGCACAGATCCGATAGTGTGTGGAATACTGTTGCCATTTAATGGCTGGTGTCGCAAAATGTCATCTTGCTGCTCTAGACACAATTGAGAGGTGTGCAAAGAGGCTAATTGGTGACCCTGAACTGGTGGAAGCCAATCTTCATAGCCTCGAACATAGACGTAGAGTTGCTAGCCTCTCGGTATTCTATAGGATAGATTTTGGTGAGTGTGCGAAGGAATTACATGAACTAATTCCCCCATCCCCCTTCCATCACCGGACGTTCCGACGCACGGCGAGCATTCATCCTTTTGTAGTAGACTCGCCGCATGTCCGAACGAAGCGCTGCGCTTCATCTTTTTTAAATCGGACAGCGAAGGAACAGCTTTCCTGCGTCGGTATTTCCGTCCGACTGCAATGTGGGTGTCTTCAAGGCACGAGTGAATAGGCTTTTACCAAGTTGATGCGCTTCACCACCTACGACTACATTTCCACTTGCCATCAGGTGATTAAAACAAAAAAAGGTGGAATAAAGTAACTATTGTTCCTTTAGCTAATGATTTGAAAATTCTAAAATAATATTTAAATAAAAAAATCCTTAGATGCCGCTAAAAAAATTCAAGAAGGCTTTAAAAGTATTGCCACATATACACAACTATTAGAAACTGTGTATTATAGGGTTTAAACAGGCGCAGGCCTGGAGAACTACAAAGAATTACAATGGATGATTACTTAGAAAGCGAGAATAATCTGTCTAATCAGTATGAAGAGTTTGATCGTGCATTTACTGTTTCTGAAAGAGTTTTGGTAAAGAAATTTAAACGAATTGTTTAAATTCATATGTCATATCCACTTTCCGTACATAATAAAAAAGTTTTTGAATATTAGACAACAAGGTTACATATTTCCGACTACGTGATGATGTAGCGTTTCTCCTAATGTTACTAATCATAACTTACAGTTCGGTAGTACGCACAGTACGTACAGCACGTTTAAATTGTTATGAATGTTGGGAACCCTATTACACACAATTTGACAACTATCCACTTCTATCCGAAGTGTGAAAAAAAAATTATTCAAGGTCAAATGTTGCAAAAATCGTATTTTTTTAAGTTTTGAACTAAACGGTAAGTTTTATAATAAAAATAGGTGAGTCAAAAATTATTTATCATGCAAATATCTATAAAAATTGTTCCTTTTAGACTGTTAGATAAGTTTCGATACTTATCTTTTGCAAAAAGATGTAAAAAAAGAAATAAGTACAATTATCCTGTCTTCCTTCAACCTCCCTTACCCCTATTTTTGATGCTAACTTGACCGGACTATTATTGACTGGTAGTCTTAGTAAGTTGGAAAAAAACAATACTTAATTGTTTGGATAGTAAGCCGGATAAATAATACAAGAAAAGTATTCGGAATCACTTTGAATTCAATATTAGATGGATGTAATTTAGTTAGTAAATTCATTGAAATATATGAATACATGTAGAATTCATTTAAACATAAGTTTGGATGGAGTCAGGAAGATGCATTCAGGGTACAGAAGGTATACAGTAATATTCAATGTGCTAGAAAAGTTTAAGAGTGAACGGACGCGCTAATTTAGCAGGAAATATCTGAAATCGAATATCAACATACAATATTTAAATGGAATATCGAGTTGATTCATGATATCCTGCGGTTCAATTGAACATATATATGCATTGAAAACATTTAAGATATTGTTAAATTCAGTAGACGCCGTAGGGTGGTAGTTTGGAAGGACGCAAGATGTCTCAGGAGATTTATATATATATATTTATATATATATATACATTTGTTCTTTTGTTTGTTTGCTGTTTCCTTATAGTTTTTTTTAGTTTTTTTGGTGTGTTCTATTTTTTTTTTAGTTTTCAATATTTAAATACTGAATTAGGAAAACAAAATATCCGGCAAAAGTTTCCTGTAAAGGGACACCTTCTTTAAGGGCTGAAAAAACAGATTCGTATAACATTATGGAAGATTAGTGAAATCAAGAGTTTCTTAATATAATAAGTTAACGAAAAAATCAGAATTAATTTATTTATTTATGAAAGACAATTAAATTGTTGTAAGAAATCGGTCATAAACTTAACTCAGACGTAATTTCAAATTTACAAAAACTATTTCTTAGACTGTACCAATTCATTTTGATAAATATTTTTAAACTTAATCTTTTATTTAAAGCCGTTGTATTATTTTAATCTTAGGCCCTTATAAGATTTAACATAAAACGTTATAAAATGTGTCATTAAAAACATTAGGCTTCAAGATGAAAATATAAAAAATAATTTATTTTCTATTCGTATATAATGACATCCCTATTAACTGTTCCAAAATATTTTGAATTTGTTACTTCAATGATAAATTCTAACTGCATTTGTAGTTATTGCACATATTTCACGTAGCCTTAGTGAAGCGTCTGTCTTAGGATACATGAAAACAGATAATATCTGCGAAAGTTTGTATGAAGTAAGCGACATACATTTGAAATAAAAGTAAGTTTTTTTAACTGCTGTGTTTATATTTATTAATATAATGGTCCATGTAAAGGTAAAATTTATTTAAAGCCAAAATATGCTCTTAGTATACTATTATTTATACCATTGATATATCCTTGCAGTTTATTAGTTACGATTCCAAGCCTCAAAAAAAAATTAACTTTACAATCCAAGGAAAAAGAAAAATATTTTTTTTCACGAAATTTGACAATACATTTTTATTGTTGATTCCCAACATATATGTATGTTATAAAGCGTTATCCAGTTATCAGTTACGGCTAACAAATGTATGTGTATGTATTTCATAGATAATTATTTAATATCAAATGTATTGCAAACATATATAAATGTATCCTTGCATTTTATTTATAACATCAAGCCGTATGCTTTTTTTTTACGCTTAGAAATCAAAAATCGTAAACATCCACTTTACGTGTTACTATTTAATGTCTTGATTTCAATAAATATCTTTAGACTGAATTAATAGTTGAAGACTTTCTCAATATCTGACAGCAAACAATTATAAGCATTGTTAAAGATTATTTGAAAATCCTTGCATTATTAACGAACTTTATTAGCCTATATTACACCAAAAGGAAATACTGTATTTCGGATTTAACAAAATGCTAAGAATAAGCACTGTTTGTAGATAAACAGACAGTTCCTACAACGTTTATTGATTAATATGCTTCATATAAAATTAATATACAATTGATTTTATTCTTCAATTGTTAAAAAAAAATGTATTTATAAATAAAAATAGAAAAGCACAAAAAAGTAAACTTGTTATAATAATATGACGAAAGCTTGGGCTGTGAGAAAATCTTTTCATTTACAAACAAATAGACTCGGCTAGCTTATAGCTTCGCATCTTATAATATTAAAAATCATATTTCATATTACAAAACGCCAATATAAAATTCCAATAAAGTGTAATATTCTGTACCTTCAAACGAGGAATGCTACAGCATGATAACGGGATATCGGAGCTTAGAAAATTATACAAGTTTAAGTTCAGCTAAAATACAAAATTATTTAAGATCTAAATAAATAATGTGACATTATTCTATCGAAAATATATGGAAGACTTTTTAACAAAAGCTATTTTTTCTTGCTTTCTATCTTTAATATAATCATAACTCCGAGCTTAATCAATTAAAACTGAACCTCAAAATCCCTGTAACAAAAAAATGTACTGAACCCAAAAAGATAATGCGAGGGCATTATAAAAAATTAAAAGACAAATAAGTAATTTATTTGAAAAATTATATTTTATTAGTTCTTCGACTGTTTTCAAAGTATCACAAAAATAAGATAAATAGAATTATCAGTCAACAAACTCATGAGTTACGAATAACGCCCCACTTAAATAATTTTTCGTCTGATAATGTTTTCAAGATATTTCCGTATCAATAAATTATTACTTTCAGTATATATTATATTGTTTTATTGTTCAAGATAAATTACTTCGACTTTTTTACTCTGGGATATAAATATATGTATTTAACTATTACTTACTGAAGGAAACTTAATTTAGATCAATTATTCTGTAAATACAGTAAATAATAATAAGTCCTTTAGTGCGGTTGAAAAACATTAAAAGATTTCAATCAAATTAAAGCATTTATTTTAAAATAGAGTTAGCGTGTCCAAATTCGATGAATGAATGAAAAAATAATACATTTAAGCATAAAAAATAAATAAAACTAACTAATATGGTATAGTAATTGAATATATTACAAAATATTTTTCAATTTAGTCTAGAGCAACGGTATATTAGTTCAATAACGTAATTCTTATATAAATGCGTCACTTCGTCTTCTAGTGATTGATGAACTGTCTTAACGTCAGCTCTATTTACTTTTGGTGGGGTGAATCTAAAAATGTTGAATGTCAATAGCCAAAAATGTAATCTAATTTTTTAATTACTAACTTTCCATAAGTGGACGTTGTAATAAACAAAAAAAGTATTAAGTAATTGATATGAGATAGACCAGTTTAAGTATTATCAAACTTAGTTTTCATTGCGTATTAGGTTTTTAAAAAAATGTCATCTGGCGTCATATTTTATATGTGACATATATGTGTCATATTTTATATTTGACCAAGTTACATTGATTACGAATATTGAAAATCAACTTGGATCTGGCAAAAGATTTAGATTTGGCTTTAGATTTTTGTTTTTTAGGATGTTGAATGTTTTAGTTCAATTTAAGTTTAATGTTTCAAATACAAAACAATCTCGAGATGGTGTTTTTAAATTTATAATGCGCAATGTTCTGACGTACGTGATCTACGTACCTCATATTTTTCTCATATATAAAATAGTAATCAACCAAAACTATACATACCTATATTAGACGCTTGGATTTTCTATATCGTGAAAGAATTTATCTAGAACATATATCCATATCAAAAATAATATATGGAAAAAAAATATTTTTATTATATACCTTTAATCATACATTTCACTTGCATTATACAAAAATATATAGAGATAGTAATAAATTCCTACCAAGCGTCTACGTCGTAGCAAACACTACGCCAGACGTAGCAAACATTATTACGTTTTGTTAAACCTCAGAATGTCTTGTCTTGCAATATTCAGGGGCCTTGAAACCGTTTACTAAAAATACCTTTTTGTTGGTTAATATTATCAATTCTTTAGTTTAGTTAATCACTATGTAATAATATACTTTTAACTTACAGAACATTAAACGATTGACATATGGTCGCACTATTTCAAATTGTAATTTAAATTGATAATTAATTTGTGTCGCTTTATAGAAGATGCATTAAATAGAAATATAAAACATATATATCTAGTGATATTGTTTATTCTGTATATTATGTATTTATATATTAGTCATGGTCCCTGAATACTTTTGAATGAAATTTGAGTTCCAAGTTGAAAGGTTTTTTTAATCTAATAATTTTCATTGTTCATATAATGTTGTAATGTTAAAAAAATATTTGATATTATTTTGTTTTAAGAAACCTATTAAGAAAACTTGATAATAATAAAGAATAAAATTACAAAAAAAAAGATTTTTAATCTGCTAAGTTGCATTAGCTTGAGAGGAATTTTATGACATGCAGTAGTAAAAATAACACAGTAAAAACTATTTATTAAAAGTTGGCTAATAAAGTAAATATTGCTTCAAAATACTTTGTTCAACTAAAGTCATTAAATGCAATTTATAGTTAATTATAATTGGTTAAATACTTTCTAAATTTCTGCATAATTAATAATATAAAAAAATACTCAAGTATGTACAATCATAATCAATGTAATATATAATAGTTATATATTTGCATCATTGAAATATTTCATTAAATGTAGTACATACGTATCATTGGGTCAAGATATTTATTTCTATTTTTATAACAGGTATTCTATATATCATGCAAATGACATTATAACACGTAATCACATTATTCTAATTGTAATTATTTCTATAAAACAAAACGAAGGTGAAATCTCTTTTGTGAAGTCTCTTCGAGCGTTCACTCCCATGTTCTTGTTGCACTTTTCATAATGCTTGAAGAGTCAACTTTGACGCTCCCAAGGCTCACTAAAGTGAAATTAGCCATTGCGTTTAGGGCGTTCCGTTTTATGATATTTGACTGGATACGACTTACATAATACCAGTTACTTTTTGCCAGTATTTGGAAAGTTGTATGATACTTAATTTCTTTTGTATGACATTTTTTTTGTTGAACCATTATAACACAACTAAAGCTACTGTTTTAGCAGGCTTTTTTTAACGATAACGTACATTCTTTGAGTGAAGACTATAGATATTGAATATATGTTGGTTTGTTCATTAGCAATTATTGTTTTTTTTTTTTAATTGTTATAATCCTTGAATGGTTATTGGGAAGTACACAATTTCATTGATACATTACGAGTAAGAGTATTTAATTTACGAGTAATATAAATTATACTTACCCAATAACAGTTTGTAGTTAGTATCCCAATCAAAACTATTCTCCCAAACCCTTAATAATATGTGAAATTCGGATGTTGTAAGGAATACTCAAAAGTTGTAGGTAAGTTCTGTTAGGAGTCGCTTGAACTCAGTCATTCAAGAAGTAGAGACATGAGAACTACTGCGGCAGTTGAATTGCTCTTTTAATTTAGGAATAAAGGCAAATATAGTACAATTAAGATATTTGATTTATTTTATAAAAAACTCATTGTATTTGTTTTTGTATTTAAGTTTAATAAGAAATCTTGAATCCTACATACTTGTGTATTAGGTCACACGGATACGGATGTGTTGGATATGGTTTGAATTTCTCGCATCGTTTCTGTCTCGGAAGGTTCTTTGATTTGATAACTGAAAGGTATATCTGATATTAATTTATACATTCATACTAATAAAAATATTTATTATAACCATTTACTGGTATTATGAAACTTGGTTGTATTTGATAATCCAAAAAAAATATTATATTTATTCGTTTATTCACTCTTCGCTAAAAAAATTCACAGCTTAACTAGTAAGTTGAATAAGATTGGAATTGGTTTCAATTTCGGTTTTAAAATGAATTTCTAACAGAATTCAATTTGTATTATATGAAAGTCAGTTACTTTTCTTACTTAGTTTTGGAATCCCTGGAATTTAGGTTACATTTGATGTGCTTTATCATTATTTTAGCTATTGACTTGTAAATTTGTTGATTATTATTTGTTGATCTATTTGTTATTTGTTATACAAAATTTTATACCTCGTTTTTTTACTATGGAATCTTTGAGAAAACATATTATTGTATTTATTATATATTCAGATTGATTGATTTCTATAACTTGTATTATTTGATTTACGTTTCCCTAAGGTGTTGTTTTCTATAAGTCAAACTTAATCTTATATTTGAAAGCATTGCAGTTCGATTTCATTGTTTCGTAGCAATACGAAAACTTCGACATGGCTTTCTTGTCAATGAAACGTACTCTTTCATTTGTTTTTGTTCAAAGTAATACGATTTTTCAAAATAATATATCTTTAATATATTTTCTAACTATAATTTATTGCAATTAAATTAAATTTATTTTTTTTTCTAGGAGAAGAAATAAGTAACCCTGGGCACATTATTTTAGGCTTTGCAATATTATAAATTCATAAAAAATATGTGATATTGGTAAATTTTTTTTTGGTCTGGTATGTATGTATATTATATATTAAAGGAATATATAAACATATCGGTCATATATTAAAGTTCATATGGAGCTAAAAAGAAAAACCATATTATTTATTATTATCATTTACATTTTATTATCATTATTATTATATATATTAGACAGAAAAAGGATAAAATAAGAGATAAAATAAGATAGAAGACAAAGAAGATAATCTATTTATGGATTATTTGATAAAAGGGGCTGGGGTTAAAAGTTAAGATGGGTAGTTATTGAAGTTGACTTCTGTTATTGACTCCTAACAGTTCGTGGTCTGGGAGTTGGCGTGACTCCAAACGCTACCTTTTACTTGTTTATTAGAAGTTTTCTATTTAAAAAACATATATAATGAAATTAAATCTTTAATATTGACTTGTATATGATAAGTAAAAGCGTAATTAAATTATCATATTTATTTTTTATTAATCCATTTCAATGATGAAGTATGGATGATTTTTTTACGAACCTGAATCTTTCACCACGTTTACTTCCCTTTCAAATTTCTCAATATTGATGCAATATTATTTATTTATATCAAAATATCTTTAAAATGGAAAACTTTACCTGGCACGTAATATCTGAAGTTAGGAGGAGTGTAAGTCTAAAATGTTATATCAATTTTCATTTCAGAATCAATGTGTCTTCAGAGTCAAGTTATCTCAGCTATATAATTATTTTTATATTACACAGAAAAAAAAATCATAAACATCATGTTTATTCCCAAGTCAATAAATCTTGTAAATAAATAAACATATTTTTCATTTCCTTTATATCTTAGAAATATATTTCACAAGGACGAGTATTTCATTTATCAGAAATATACAAAATATACAGTATAAGACCTATATTGTACGGATTTCAGAATTTGATTTATTGGACAGATGTCTTATTTGACACTATGTCTGTAAGCTTTGTGTATGCTTACGTCAGGCATACGACACATAAATAGGTAGGTTCTTCCAATGCCATTATTCAAATTCCATACTAAATCACAATTTGAATGCATCGTAATATTATCAAAGAATACGTAATTTTGGAGTAAGATAGCAAACCGGTATTTACTTTCGGTAGATAGCTTCTTGGCTCTTTGGTATTTTAATATACTCTATAAATGTTTTTTCTGTAAAAATTACTTGAATGACTTGAAGACAATAAATGTATATTATTTTTATCTAAACATAAGGGCCATGGGGTTTATTGAACGTTTTTAGTTATATGTAGAGTTTGAAGTTAGAATTTGCTTTGAGCTTACGTTAAGGCTTATTTTACATTAAACTGTAAAACGATTTCGAGCTTGTCTGATTACAAGTCATTATTTTAAATTGTAAATTTGTGAGGAATTCGAAATAAAATTCCTTATTAAAATTACTTCAATTAGCTGATTGCTTCGCTAATTTTCATCATTGTAGGTCATAGTGTATGTTGAAGTAGGAGCTAGTGTAAATAATTATAAGTTCGTGTGTATTTGAATTCATATGATACCATTAACTAGGACCGGGAATAGAAAAGATGCTTCATTTTGAACTGGTAAAACTCTGAATGTAACGATCGACGTGGATATGACATACTCTAGTGGAGTCTGTAAGTGCCTACTTTTTATTCCTCAGGATACCAGGTAATAAGACATTTCATATTAAGTAAACATAGATTGCATGCCAGCAAGTGGGGATCCCACGTCGTGACTTCTCGCTTTTGTGAATTGCACCAGAAACATTATGGAGCCTGGGCAAGATTGTGACCTCGTATTGTCATGAAAATATTTAAAAAAATAGGCTAAGTCTATTCGAGTTATTTGAGCAGTGTAAGCCATATTCAATAAATAAAATAAATAAAAACTGAACATAAAAACAATAAATCAAACTGTAGCGAAAACTAAGAAACTCAGACACAGTAAATAAAAATAAGAAATAAATAATAAAAAATACCATTTTATAACAAAATGTCGAAGAGTTAAACTGTTATAAAAACAGAACATTGGGGTATTTGTTATAACGTTATCAAACTATTCTGGTTGCGTGCGTAAGACAAATTGCCTCGGGCTTATATATGATACGAAACAAATTTATATATTGAAAAATAATAAAGGTTACGAAGACCATATAAAAAAAAGTTTTTACGACATGCCATATCCATGAAACTGTTGGTGTAAAAAATTATTGGTTGTATTTTGAAACGTACAGCAAAATATATTTTTATTCAATGTTTCAATATATGCTACATGTAAATGCCACATTGAACTTCTCTAAGTTAAATGTCCAACTTTAGTAACACAGTCCGTAGGGGATATTGATAAGATCCAGCTAGACACATCATACTTTAACAAGGAACCTAATAACGAATTCATACGTCGTTAAGACAGTTTAAGTGAAATTCAAAGAAGAGGCGGTACCGTTAAAACACTATATAATCTCTAATGTAACAACTACTTTTCGGTCTAGTGGTAGTTAGTTTAAAGTAGTCTTCTGTCAATAGAGACTTTCAAATTGTGACAGCTGACAGCAGCCATATTATTCATGTCAAATGAGCTGTCATTTAAAGTCTCTTTTGCCAAACCACCACGGTCAAATCAGCAACACGTGCAACCAATTAACAATAATTACCATGGTAACGGAGAGCTTTTTTAGCTTGAAATGGATAATGTAGGTCAACATAAAGTGGTTTCGTCAGAACGACGCCATGTTTCACACAGGCGCCACACATGGTCTGGTAATTTCACACGGTGATGATGTTAACCGGCCACCAAGATCAAGTAAAATAACACTATTTAACTTTTTCTTTTACAATATTCTTATGGTCTAGTTTAGTTTATGCGAATAAACCACAAACCTCAGCGGCCTTCAAAGCCATAATAAAATTTCTCTAATTTGGTCCGATTTATGCTCCAAGTCATAAAAATTTGGATATTTTTGATGCGTGCCACTCACCGAAAGCATGTCGGACATTTGTACGGCCTTATATTCTATACAAAAAAGCTTCGATAGACTTTACAAATAAATACGAATTTCCGATCACATTTTCGTTACTTCGTTTTAATGAAATTTTAGGTTTTTGTTTTGTTTAAAATAACAGTGATCAATAGGAGGCTACAATCATGTGATAAAAATTATTAAGCGAAAATAATAATGTAATTTACTAACGATTTGTACTCTATATAAATCACATATTTAAAAATATGTAGGTACTAATATATCCTAATGATAATAAAAAAAGAGATAAAAACCGGTGCAAACTCATTAATATAGTTTTTAAGATTCCTACTAATAATCTCTTCTGTTAAAAAAGCACGGACTAAGTGTCCATGGGTAAAAACTATTTAAAAAAAAAGATTAAAAAAAACTCTAGAAGGTCAACAGTTTTCTTGTTCTTGATGTTTAGTTTATTAAATCTATTTTTTTTATTAGAAGGACTTTGAAGGTGGGTGCCAGTAATATCTGTTTGACCTTTGTACATTAATATTCCTGCATCTTCAAGAATATTATTTTTCCAAAGAGAATATATATCAAATAACCTTTGAATTCAATTGTTAGAATAATAAGCCGAGCTATAACCATTCTGGTTCACTAAGGTTATGCAGTAATTGCTATTTAAAGTTCGTTAACCGGTGCTCAGACAGAGCTTCTCATACTTTATTAATGAATTTTCTTATTTTTTGCACTGAAATGTTTATATATTTGCTTTTGACGGCCAACAAATACTAAAATAATACTTATAGGTATCAGCAAATAACGTCACACAGAAATCAGTAAAGTTTCCACTGAAGATAAAGAATGAAGATATATTACACCAATATACAATGCGGAAGAAACAGGTCTTAATTGGAAAGCTCTATCAAGCAGATCATTAGCATCGCGTCGTGAGAATGCAGCACCGGGACATAAAGTAAGTAAGGATAGAGTTACAGTTATGGTTTGCGCGAATGCTAAAGGAACACATCGACTACCACTGCTACTTATTAGCAAATCAAAAAATCCGCGCTGCTTCAAAAATGTGAAAATTCGCTTGACCTATGCTAATCAACCAAAAGCATAGATGAACACAAATATTTTTCTGACTTGGTATGAGAATACATTTATTCCTATTGTGAAGAAATTTCAAAAAGACGTGGAAACAGAGGGCGACGTTTTGCTATTGTTAGACAATGCACCAACGCACCCTTCAGCTGAAACACTCAGTCGAGAAAATGGGAAGTTTACAGTAAAATTTTTAACCCCTAACGTAACATCGATATTGCAACCTATGGACCAAAGTGTCATTGAAACTTTAAAGCGTCTATACAGAAAGCAGCTTCTGCGCCGTCTTTTGTCAGTAGACAGCAGTGAAAAAGAAATGATGTTAAAGTTTTTTAAGGAAATTAATTTAAAAGATTGTTGGTATATGCTGGTAGAAGCGTGGAACGCGGTGGAATCGCAAACACTGAAACGGGCATGGAATAAATTATTAAAATTAAGTCCTTCTGTTAATACTGCCATGAAACCGCAAGAAGATTGTTTTGAAGAAATTACAGAAGTGGTAAAAATTCTTAGCATTGGTGAAGGATGCAATGAAGAAAATATCAAAGAGTGGTTGGACTGCGATAGTGAAGACCCTGGATTCCAAATTTTAACTGATCAAGAAATAGTTGACGATTTAAATGCGAAAATGAAGATAAAGAAGAGGCTGAAACTGAGGATAAATGTCAAGGACCATCTCACGCAGAAGCTTTTGAAGCTCTAGAAATAGCTTTTAAGTGGTTTGAAAGACAGGAAGAATCGGATTCCTCACAGATATTAGAACTAAAGCGCATCAGGGACTTGGCTGCAATGAAAAGATGTGATTCATTACGTCAAAGATCAATAACAAGTTATTTTCAACCAAATAACATTATCATCAACATCGTAAATAACATTGGTAGATATTACTATGTCATTCATTACATTTGAACGACATATACATATGTATAACTGTTTTTTATATCGTTTGTAGGTACATACATATGTCAAACTCATTACATAATATAACATTTCAATTTCTAATATTGTTTGATTTGACTATGATATCGATTATCCGAATTAGCACTAGTTTTTATTGATTCGGATAATCGGGATTCTACTGTAATAAATTAGTTTTTTTTTGTGATTTCACTCATCTAGGAAAATTATTACTTATTACCTGGCTACAGGCCCATACATCGACTTCCTGCATAGCTACAAGCTATAATGTCGACCATAAAAATATTATATGTGACTAAATTTAATGGAAACACTATTTTATTTTTAAAACATTGCAATATTCAAAATGGAAGCCGGTTCCGCAATGACAAGACAAATACAAAGCATTTTAAATCTTGAATTTAATCAAGAAAAGAATGCTAGAAAGTGCAGTATTTTCTTGAGTGTGTATTTATATAAATAATAAACGAAATTATAGAGAGTTTTTGGCACTTATTTAAAATAAAAATACTAGAGTCTATATAGATATAGTACTATATATATATATATATATACATATATATATATATATATATATATATATATAGATATATATATATATATATATAGATATAGATATAGTATAACTAATAATTTTATTATAAAGTTAAAAATGTTTTAAAAATAATAATCATAATCGAAATGTTTTTATTTCATTTAAGGATACTTTTTCACAAAATATATTGAAATTTTGAGTTCAAATAAAATAAAACCTGACGTGTAAATGATTTAAACAAATTGTACGATTGTACAAAATAAAGCGTGATAAAAGGCTCTCTTTAAATGTCTGTCAGAGACAATTTTATCAACGTCCAGTGTAAAAATTGTTACACTACATGTATAGTACTCTATATTTTATATTTTTATATAAAGCATTATGGCTTTTGCAAAACTTTGGTCAGCCGTACTCAATATACCACACATATTTTATATTGAAATATCAGAAATTATAAAATCGAAGTCTCACTAAACGTGAATGCTGAAACCATTAAGATTAAAATTGTATACATTTTATATAAGTATCTTCTGTTGCAACATAGACATTTGGAAGCTGTGCCACTTTTAGGCAGTCTGAATTTGATAATTAGAAGGAGTGATGTCGGGGAGAGAACAAATGTATGGAATGGGAAGGTGGGGGAATAGAGAGGGAGTAGGAATGGAAGTCCCGGCTTACTCACTCAACGAACGAAATACAATTACAGCGACTTCACGCCGAATTTCTGTGAAAGGTGCTTTTTACTCAGGTCTAGGACATATATATTTTTATTTACACTAAAATCAAACAATCTGTCATCCGTTTAATACAATTATTGATGAATCAAAATATAACTCTCATAATATATAAGCTTTATTCTAACAATATATTGCCGATTGAGATATGTTTAGTTTAATATTTATGTAAGCGTATATTTGAGGTTAAATTGCAAATGTTGTTTTCTTAAATAATAGTAAAAATAATAAAAAAATAAATAATAGGTAAAACAAGAAAAAACCAAACTCAGGACGTGAAAACAAATTCTGAATCCAAATATTTTTTTTAAACTAAGCACTTTTCTATTCAAACCGTAGCAATCTGCTACGCCGTAGAAGCAAGCTTTGAATATTAAAACTGAGCAAAAAATCGTTATAAAATAATTATTAAGATTTCAGAACATCTTCAAATATATATTAAATGTAAACAAAATATATATTTATGGTTTTGTTGTGTAAGATACTAATATTATGCATTGATTTGTACCTAAAAACTTAGTAGACATTTAATATTGTTAAATAAATGTTTGTGCTCAAAAAACATTAAAAAATATACCTACTTTTGACAGTACGCCCCACTGAAACAAATAAAAAGAATAGTACAGGAACTAGTTACTGAACTGTGTGATGTCATTTCTAAAGCGCCTCGCTCTCTTGCAATATTAACAAACTTCTCGTATATTCCTGCGAGCACAGTAACGCGCGACTGCAACCTCGCACGGGGTTCCATAGATATTAACAAAGGTAGCACTGGGATATATAATCTGTCGGAATACTCCTTTGTTCTGTGGTTAACTTATATGCAATAATAAAATAAAATATAAAATAGATTAAGAGTTTATACAGCTATTTAATAATAAAATAAACGTAATTTGACATTGAGAAAACTACTTGGAAAATAATAAAAAATACATATAGAGTCATATTTATATAAACAGAGATATGTTTGTACCTAGATCGAGAATGGTATTCTTATGTGGTTTTCTAGCAGATGTTTCTAACCAAATTTTTTCGTTGCAGTTATTGCATTTAAAAAAAAAAAAAATTTTAATGTAACTTGAAATTTAACAAATTTGGAAATTGGCAAGATTCCGTGAGAACGCACCGTGTAATGTATATTGAATGTACCTCCCTCTCAGATCAATGCTGAATGGGAGTAAAACGCTGAGCAAACTTCAGTTTAGAAAATATCTGAAGAATAGTAAAAACTTATTAGGAACATCAAACATTTATCTTATGTATGGTTATAAACTTTAATATTATTATAAATAAGTTATCATAAGCATATTTTATGTTTATCTTATACATAAGTATAACGTCTTAATAATAGAACATAGTTTTTTATAACATTGTCCAGTGTCTTTGAACTGATTGAATTATAGCCACAGGATACGTATAAAAACGAGAAAAATGTACTACTTGATTTGTATGTATGTTTGTAGTAAAACGTATGTAGTTAATATTTTGTAATGAAAGACTACTTTTTATGTTTTCCTTGTACTTTTAAAAAAAAACTAAAATGGTACAGCTGTTTATTTTTCATATTTTTTTTATATATTTATTAATTTAGTGTAAGTAGTTAACTTTGTGGGTGTATATAGAGATAATTAATTGCGTAATCAGTATAATTTAAGTATAATTGACATGTTAGTATATTATTTACACTTATACTCACGGTACCAATATATATATTTTACCAAATGTTTGTGGTTTAAAATTGCTAAATATTTACCTGTACTTTTCAAAGCTCTTGTGCCGTGTGAAAGCAATTTCATCCGAAAAGCAATAAGAGAGCTCTGTGATAAATTGAAATAGGCAAGTGTTAGCTTCTCTACTGATATATTGTTTTTCTTATATATGTTCTGAAAGTAATTAAAAGTATAAGCTATAAGAAAACTAAGAAGCGTGAATATATATACAATTTAATCTATTAATTTTATTTATGTTACAGCGTATTTCATATATTTTTAACGATCTCTATTGCTTGGAAGCAATGTTCGTATTATTTACCAATTATAATACCGCCCGAAGCATTGCTTTATGTTCCCTCTTTGAGTGGGAGTAATACGATCTTGTAAACCCATAATGGTTTTCAAACCCAGTATTTTCTAAAGGCCAATCTGGAATATCAAGATATTTTCAAGACCTCTTTATTCATTATGTGGTTTAAGTAAAATACATTATCTTTGGTATATTTTTTTCTATATGTATCCGATATAATATAACATATAGCTTACGGACCTTCATTTTTATATGTGTGGTATTATTGGCTTTTTCGGCTGAGGGCAGACAATGTTGCTGGGTGATTGGTTATAAGATGTCTACTTATTTAATTACATTTAATCTTAGTAGGTTTTTTCTTTACACGAGACAAACAAACTAAATTTTTACAAGTCATGGTCAAAAAATATTTTAGAATTATTTTTTTATCTGAAAATTACGGTAGTGTAGTTTTGACTCTCTGTCTGTGTATTTGCTGAGCTAGTTTGAATAACGAACACGGAAATTCATTTCTAAACAGATCAGTTAGCATGTTAAGTTAACTTTTCTAACCCGGTTATGATAAGAGTCCTCAAAGATTTATGTATAGTATCTATGTGGTACAACGATTGGTTTAAAAATATACCAACTCTTTTGTTCCCAGGAATTTATATTTCAAACATTGTACCATAAGTAACCGAATCAATAATTCCTGGGATGTTAGATTTTATTTAAAGCACAAACATAGACTCTACGTAGAAGAATCGTAGCTCGTAGACGTGTATTGATTACATTCTTGTAAAAAACTTCTACATTACCCTCAGTATATGAATAAAAGGCTTTGTCCATCAACAATAACTAACCGCCTAGTAACACGCAATTTATCAGTACTTAGTATTGATATTTGATATGCTGATAGAAAATAGAGAAGCTTTACAAGGATTAACGACTCTATTATGTTTTTAATTATAGTATTAGCTGCAGTGTTCGCTGAGCGTCGCTGAGAGAGAGACGGGGGGGGGGGGGGGTGTTGCACCTGGGCGGCGGCCGGCGCTCCCACGTGCGGCCCGGGCAGCCTCAGTCGCTCGCGAGCTGTCCCGGGTACACGTAGTCTTGTCTAGACAGCGCTTCGCCCTGCGCTCAGACACCTCCAACATGAAACTTTAATTGTTTGTTTGACCGTGCAGTGCTAAGGAATGTGTGCTTTGGATTTGAAAATGAAACGCGTTTAAGGATTACTCTTACTTATAATTCTGTGAGTATTATTTCTGTAAACGTTTTAATTGCCGTGCTTATGATTTATTTATGAAGTTATAATTGCGTAGACATTTATGAATTTCTTAACCTAATTTTAAAATTACGAATAATACATCTGTTGAATATCGGAAAGACTTTGAATGTATATATATGTATATGCTAGTATATATATGTATATGTATAAGTAGTTTTGAGTAAATCTTGAATGCCTTATCTTTTGCTAATTAATAATTAATTAAATTTTATAATTTAATGAGGTCAAGGGAACGATTGAAAATTTTATCGAGAAACTTAATTGGTAGCGAATATTACAATAACTTAATATATTCCAGTATCGCCAGCATATTGTGTATCGTACGTTATAAGTAATAAAATTCGAGTGTAACTCGTAATTAGCATAGCACAAGTCTCATGGTTTTAATAATTTTCATACGAGTGCTTTCAAGTCAGTGATGGGATCGAAAGTTCGTCATAGCCGTATTGTTGAGAGGGAATTAATTATTTATACGGAATATGGACGAACTACTTCTGCTCTGTTAATTGTATGGGTATAAGGATCTAGCAGAGACTCTTGCCCTTATACCCATTGTTTGAATTTAACTATTGTTTTTATATTTCTGTATGTTTAAGCAAATAATTTATTATTTCATTATAAGAAAACGTTTTATTTTTACATAATTAATTAAATATTAGATATTCTGATAGCAAATAGAAAAGCTTTACAAGGACGAATGTATACTTTAAATTTTTTAGATATAACTGAAATAAATATTTTTACAGAGACCTTTTACAGAGATTCCATTAAATTTCTTCTTAAAACACGAATAATTGACAGTCATTGCGTCTTATAATACAAAAGATATTGTCTTAATGTCATATAATTTTCCTTCCATCTATTTCAATAATAAAATGTCCGTCTAAAGGCAGTTAAGACTATTATGAGGAAAAATATTCCCATTGCGTTCCAAATCACCGTCATTAGTGCTGTGGCAATTAATAACAGAAAATACTGGAATATCTTAACATTTTTATAATAAATTTGAGGCTCGTTAGCGTCTACAGAGTTGTTTAGTGTATAATGTTCGGATGTGGCGTTCCTCTTTCACAATTGTGGAGTCTCGGGCGTGTAGGGTCCATCCCATTATGAAAATGATCTTGTTTTTCATTCGGTCTGAATGTGGTTTATATTTTCTTTTCAATACTATGTTTTGAAATGAATAGGTTCACAAATAACAAGGTTTAATTCACAGTTATGGTTAGGATGGCTGATTTTATGATTTTAAATATTTTTTATCTTTAACTAACTTTTGCCAGTGACTTCACCTTACACGCTATTTCGCATACATACTTGGCGTTGAGTTTATAAACTAAGTATATTCGAGTATTGCATATATTTGTTTATTTTTTTTTCTGGTTATCCAAATGGAATAAAACTTTTATGTAGCCCTTCAAAATGCTCTATCTAATATCTTTTAATGGAAGTTCCATTAAAATCGGTTAGCTGTATCAAAAGATAACCGTGTACAAACAGAAAGACAAAAAAGTTTAAACGATTGATTTTGCCTTGGTATCAAGAAAATAGCTTAATAAAGGGAATATTTTATAAAAGAAACATAATTTTTTTAACGCTCGTAAATGTTATAATTTGAAAATGATGTAAATGTTGTCGAACTAAAGTTTAAATTAAAAATATATATTTATTTAAAATGTGGAATGTTAACATAACTTTATTAAAAAATATAAATGCAGTAAGCTTTTATTTTCATTTTCAATTTAAATAAATTTAAACTTTTAAATGAAACTGATAATTGAACTTAAAATAACGACTGTCTTTGGGTGATCTGAAACTTTTTTTTTATTATTGCTAATAAATATTAGTTAAATAAATAAATCCTAAATAATATTCATTTTATATCGTTCTTAAGAAATCCATACAATTATAGTCACAAACTATACAAAAAAATAAAATATAAAGTCTGTCTTTGAATAAGAAAAATAAATAAAATACTACTATAATTTGAAAAATATGCAATCTAATTTGTCGTTTTAAATGAAATGTATCTTTCATTTATTTGAAAATATTAAATAGGTCAGTTGCAGCTCGCTTTCATTAATTATAATTAATTTAATTTAATGAACATTTCTAATTACACTATGAAAAGATATTCAAATAAATATATTCTATAAACATTAAAAAATATGTTTAAAAAAGCTTTTTTTTACGACTATTTGACACAAGAGTTGTACCTACGCCTATTTTGAAAAATATATTTAGGGTCTGGGTGCTATATGTATAAAATGTATGTATGTATGTATTTATGAAAAAAAATAATGTTTTTCATATAGAACTAGACCCCTGTCTAGTACGTCTAGTACTAGCCTGAATGAATATTTATTGATTTACTTTGATAATAGTAAATAAATATATATATGTGATGGATAAATTCAAATGAAATAGAACTACGCAAAAACTATAACATAACTATGGATACGAGCTATTGAAAATTCGAATGCGTTCAATGTTACAATATTTTATTATTCTGTTACAGTTTTGTTTTTTTTTAAAACATTCATCTATTTTCAAATTAAAATGAATTTGGGTTTTCAATATTGAAATTGAATAGTTAAATAAAAAATGTCTGAAACCATTTTGTAAACTAATATGCATACCTACGGAATGAATAACTTATTATTTTTTAAAAGTGATACTAAATTGAAGCACGAAAATAAATGAAATATACCTATATAATAGCTGTTGTTAGTGACTTCGTCAGCTTCCACTCACAGACTAAAAAACCATACAACATGTCATATATTTTTTACAAATCTACATTAGCAACGACACATGGAATATCGTATTTTTACAACCACAGAAATTTAAATCTAATATTCCAATCTTTAAAATAAATTATGGCCTATATGTTTTCGAGGAACAAAAAAGTTTATTCAAAATCCGTCCAGTACTTTTTACGTGGACAATAGACAACGAAACAAAAAATTTTGAAATTACAAAAAAATATTTTTATTTTGGCTTGTGTTACTTGGGCAGGGTAGATTATATTGTTATTGTGACCATAACTTTAATTTTGATAAAAAGTATGTAGAGACTATGTTTACATTATTATGTTAGAATGTCGATTAATGTTGTGAGATAAATGAATGAAAGAGAGTTCGAGGAAATACAACAAGTTAATTATAATTTCAATTGATAATTTATAATTAAAGTAACATAGATTTTACTTACAATACGTATTCTTCGAAAATCTCTATGCTTGAAATACACTTTGTTAAACAAAAATGCTCCCCTTTAGAGATAAAGAAGGCTAGTCAATTACAATACTTTTGTCATATTATCACTAACCCTTTCTATATAAATGTACGAATGGTTTTGTTTCGCAATTCATAAAATATTCCTTTATTAATACAATGATTATTTAAGAAGTTGGATAAAAATAAAGAACATTATTTAGGACAAACAATTAAATACAGTCAGAATCACAAATTCTTAAATCTTGTTGATTATCTTAATAAAATTGATATTGAAGAGTTTTATTTATTTTGATAGATAATAATTGATAATTGATGAATGTAAATTAAAAAACTTGATTTAACTATTCAAATTAATCATTTTCCATTTTTAATCAAAGTTCGTTGCGGCGACATATAGATTAATTTATTTGTACAGCGGTATTAAATGTAAGCACCTTTGATTTTATTTACTCGATGAAGAGAAATATGAAATTCATGAATTTTCGAAAAGCTACTTTATTTTCACATTTAACGCTGTATTTCCTTCGGTTACGTTAGCTTGTAACATAATTATGAACGAAGACAAGTTTTTTGATAAATTAGTTAATATATTATTATTAAAGAAATCTTCAACACTCAGTATCACTCGGTAATAGTTTTTCTTAAAAGTTGGTATACCGTGTATTTGTGTATTTCAAGGCTTCGTACTTTAGAATACGAAATCTTATCTTGAGATAACCAACTTTGAATACAATATTGTTTTACAGATATGCGCATAAGAACGATAAAATCAATACAAAGTATATTTTCTCTCTTTATCATTTTTGCTAAATACAGATTTAAATTATTCAACATATCGTGAAAACCAATTTATTACATCAATAAAAAAACTAATCAAAAGGGCTTTTTATTTTTAATTTTTTAATATTTGATTACAAAAGCTTTTCGAAATAAAATGAATCCTATATTTTATCATATAACACGTTTCTATTACTGGCTGTCTGCCCGCTCTGATAGTATTCACATGATGTCGGTTCGTGGATGCGGTCACTGCCCAAATTTGGCAGAAAACATCGCTTTTACTATTGAATGTCTGCGAAATACTTTTTTTTTTATTTCATTGTGTGTTATAAAACTTAGTTACAACTATTAATAAAGTGGAGCACGATGTCAACTTGGTCCAAATATTATATTTATTTTGGCATTCCTTCCAAACTATCACCAATTGTTCCAAAAACAGAGAAACACCAGCGACGACATTAATATTGTCCAGACAAGGAATAAGATTACGATATCTGATAGAAGTTGAAAAGGGAATAATAAGGAAATTCTTTATATTGCGAGACACGCCAGAATCTTGACTTGATCGGGTAGGATCGGGTAGGGAGGTAAGTAGTATTAAAAAATAACTTTAAATATTTTATGTTAAAGATATAAAAATGGCTCTCTACTTGATGTCGTCAATTATTATATATCATTTTCTATTAAACAAAAAGCTTGTAAGAGTCCATATTTTATGAATATTCTTAAAGAAAAATAAACCTAAGTAAAAGCATTTTAAAGATGTAAAACTAGAAAACCTTTTTTAATTTTCTTATAAGGAAGAAAATTAGTTATTATTATTAAATATTTTCTAATAAAGGCACATTATTTGATTCCGTCAGCTGTCATACATCATTACATATTAATGAAATTTATAGTTTTGAGTCAAAGAGCTTGTAAATCCATTTTTAATAAATGTTTTTAAAGAAATGCATGAACATGTTAACACAAGTAATAGCATTTTAAAGCAATCCTTTTCATATGTCTTATAAGGAAGTATATTTTTCCCGATAACATGGTTGAATATATGTAATATATTTTGCTACTTTTGATAAACTTATATCCGTCCAAGCAGTGTATGGAGTTATATCAAAAGTAAATTTTTGATAGTTAATTTTCATTTTTCAAACCCAGTGTAGATAAAATTAATGCAAATAATAATTGTTATGTGATATTTTACTGCATTAAAATTGGTAGACTTAAGTTAAGATAATATAATTGCGCTAATTCTAGAGGTCCTTACAAAACAAAACCCAACGTTCTGTGTATTTAAGCTCTGCAAGTTCCCCTACCTCATCTTTTGTCTTAAATGTATAATAAACTTGACCGTTTCCGTTTTAGTTGACTATGAACAAAAGAAGTTTTTCACAAGAAATTGTAAATTGTAAAATAAAGAATATAAATTTCGTAGAGTTATGTTTATCTTATTTTATTAAATATAAAATTTAATTTGACACGTATTTAATAATATTTTTGTAAAAACAAAAGAATACATCATTTCTCTTTCCATTTATAACCACTCTGGGTGGGTTAAGTGAGCTTCATAAATCTTTCTTAAATTAGTCGTTTACTTCACTTTTGAGCGCAGAGTATATTTAGAGGGCGCAAGATGGTAGATCAGAAATTTGGGGAAAAGTTGAGTTATGAGATAAATAAAAAAAAAGGCAAAAAGTAAGTCTGCACAACAATGTAAAATCTCCGTCACCTCTACATAGCTGGTGTGATTATTCCTGTTTATGTTTTATATTGTGTAAAAATTGTAATAAACGATATAAATCCTGCACGAATTCACATGAAAATAGACGTCCTGTCTAACTTATATCGTACAAATGTAACATGCGGGGTGGAGGAGTATTTGCATTTTTATTTTTTCCAGCCTGGTGCGTTTCAAATCCTTATAAAGGCAGTAAAAGTGCCTTCTATTTTTATTACCATTTCTCGTTGCAATCAGAAACAAATTCCTAACGAAAGAATATTTAAAAGTGAGGTATAAAATTTGTTTCATTCTGTTGAATAAATACGTTATAAATATTAACACAGGACTTGGTGATACTTTAATTACATAAAAGATTGATATTACTTACTGAGACTGTACAATATTTTTGAATACCTCGAATCAAGGCAAAGATTAAAAGTTGATTAAAACAAACATAGTTGCTTTCCTAGAAGAACTGGTATTAGAACAAATATATTGAGACAAATTTAACAACTTAGTTTATTTATTATCATTTACAGAAACACAAATATTCATAAGATTGTTTACTCTTTGAAAAAATAAAACAAGAAAGGCTTTAAGAAAAGTACCCGACCGTGGCATTTGAAAGAAAGATTCCTTAACATTTTAAACTTAGAAATAACGGTCTATTGGATTATTTTGAAATGTCACACAATCCAAGTTAGCAGAGCGATTATTGAACCGATAACACACGAGGAGGTACAGATTTAAGATTTTGGACCACTGTGCTTGAGAAAACGTGTATTTAGAGCTGTAGAATAGTTGCTAAGTAAAAAATTAAATCGGTATCATGTTGAAAATGTAGTGGCAGTTGTTAAGTGCAATAGAGGTAGAGACAGATTCGTTAAATAATACACAAGTCTGCCAAAATATTAGCTCTTTACCAAATTTATAATTTTACTTAAAATACTAGCTGTTCTCAGCAACTTTGTCTGCTTCCTTTCCCACGACATCTCGTCATCATCAACTGAAATACGAAGCCATCTTTTATCTATTTATTTAATGACAGTTCTTTAAAAGCCATAAATATTTTATTTTTATTACCATAAAAAGGGTGCAATATATTTACTCATATTTGAGTTTACTCACTATTTAAAAAATATTAATGTTCCTTCCAATAGTATTTTCTTAGATTTTCAAGATTACCACATTTAATCATAACCATGTTTAACGGGTGTTGCTAATGATTAATTGAATTTACATTTCAACCTTCAACTGTTACTAGAGTTTAAACTTTTAATTTAATTTAAACTTTAATAAATATAGAATGAAAAATAAACCAAAACGGGCAGATATTTGAGCCCGCGACCTCTGGAAAATCTTCCTGTCGCTCTAAAAATTAAGCTACCGTGTCGCTTCCAGAATCGGTGAACTTAACATGTATTCTTGTTCGACCTTATCAGGACGGTGGTCGTCTATTGGGCTTCTTTCGGGAACACGGCAGCGATACGGCAGCTCAATTGATAGAGCTACGGAACGGTTTCCCAGAGGTTACGGGTTTGAATCTGTATCCGTTTATTTTTCGTTCCATATTTATAAAATTCAAATAATTTAAACATGGATATTCATGTTTCTAGATATTTCCAAATGTTACTCAAGGTTTTAACTTAACTGACTCACCTACAATACAGACATCTGGACACGATTTCCGAAAATCATTCGAAACTTCGGGCTAAAATGAAATTAAATTTTAAAATGTAAATCCAATTTACGCGAGTTAAATCCATCAAAAAATGGATTTATTTAAATCTGTCCAGTGGTTTATTTGTATTGTTATTAAAGCCGAGAGCAATTTCGTGTGATTTTCCGTGAAAAGGAAATAATATTCCGTACTAAAGTGTCCAGTATTGTGACCAACACAACGACGTCATTAAAACCGGCTAGTCATTTCATGTCTTACATTCACAAACAAAGATAATAAAAAGTAAAAAATAAATAAAATGTCAGAGGATATTAAACTTAGAATTCTTTAAAAAATAATAATAATAAAATTACTGACTAGATCTGAGACATTAAAAATAAAAGTAACAATTCGTTTCACAAATCTAATATAATTCTCGCTCGCAACCCGTGCGTAAGTTGCGCGCAGTTACGCGTTATAAGCCGGTAAAGATTAATTTAAGGCAGGTTGGTCCGCAACCCTCACCGACGATAAATAGGCCACCTGTAGCATTAATACCATGTAATATTAATGTTATTGATGAGGAAGGGAATTTATTTCTTAAGGCTGGCGTTTTCAAACTGTTTTCTGTCATTTCATGAATATATTTATTTAAAGGAAATATCTTCAAAATGGTTTTAAATTTTAAACTAAGGCAAATAAAATTTTTAAGAAAATGTAGTACTGCTTTTTCTCAATTTCCTTAGTAGCAACAAAAAATATCTTATTTTCTTTATATTCTGCTACTCTTTTAAATATGTAATGAGGTCACTTCTTCCTATTAGCAAGGTTGATTCTAATTTTGAGTCAAGAATGTGAAAATTCCCTTGAATCTATATGATAATCATTCAGAAATGCAATCTCTAGATTTAAGTCCCATGGTACATTAAGAATAAAACATTCATCTTTAGAAACCTTCCAGATCTTCAGAGACGATAATTTGTAAGTTAACAAGTTATCAAATTAAGAAAATCTTATTTTTACTAAAACTTTTCTTAATTTTTTTTTATAACTGAAATTTATATTTCATAAAAAAAAAAAATAGTCATTAAAGCGAGTGTATAAGAAACAGGATGTTATATGTTTGAAAGAAGCAGTTACATTAGTGAAATGGGCTTAGAAAAATTTTTATTTACGTCCGTGTCTTTCAACGAATGGTTAATCGACCGACTTCATCTTTTTCTGTATTTATATGTACTACGAGGGAATCGATTATGGAAATCAATTGCTGCTGTGGTCAAAGTGCTACATCAAACTCAAACTATTCTTAAGCTATTGCCAATTGTTGCAACGTTATTATTGTAAAATGTTGACAAAACGCTGCTGTGGTCAAAATGTCACGTCAAACTCAAACTGTTCTTACTTACAACAATCGTCAAGCTTTTGCCAATTGTTGCAACGTTATTATTGTACAATGTTGACAAAACGTTTCTGTGGTCAAAATGTCACATCAAACTCAAACTATTCTTACTTACAACAATCGTCAAGCTTGTGCCAATTGTTGCAACGTTCTTATTGTACAATGTTGACAAAACGCTTCTGTGGTCAAAATGTCGCATCAAACTCAAGCTATTCTTACTTACAGCAATCGTCAAGCTTCTGCCAATTGTTGCAACGTTATTATTGTACAATGTTGACATAAGAGCACAATAGCCCTGGAGTATAATGTGGCTCGGTCTAGAGGAACTCCTTTTATCATACTTTAATATACATTTTACGTACGCTTGGGAGCATGGTTTTTATGGTCCACGGATTCTGCTTTATTTAATATGAATGGTTTACAAACAATGGTAAAATACCTAGACGCGTGTATGAAGGCACCAAAGATATTTAGAATAAATAAAAAGTGTTTATTTGTTATATATTAGAAACATAAAACTTTTATAATGATTAAGTATTTGATGTTATAAAAATACTCACTATATTAACATTTAAAACTTTTGTAGAAATTGTATAATTGTATATGAGATGAGTAATGAAATAATAATATTAATAAATCACTTATAATCTAAAAATGTAAATGTATAATGAATATCTTGAAGCCTTGCATTAGAAATGTAAAATGTAAATATTAAAAAGTATTCTTCCTACAATTTTGTATAAAAAGTTCATTTTGTAAAAGATAACAACAAAACACTATATTAAATAATAAATTTTTAATAAATATAGTAAGTATATAGCTCGGAGCTTCCCGAGCGGCTCGCAAGCAATTCATTCTTGTGAAAAGCTAATGAAAGGAAATTGTGTGGCAACAATCGTGGCTAGAAGTCATATATTATTCAAACCACGGTGAACAAAGTATATCCTGTAATTCTTGAAATATCCTTTGATATAAGAACAAACTTTTAGTTGACATTCCTGAGTCAATTCTCAATCCTGGGCCATGACATAATCTCTGTATAATAGTAACAGATCATAATAAAATAAAAACTTACAATTAAGAATAATTTATATCAGTAGTAACTCTGGAGCTCTTACTATTATTGAAACAGAGACAGTAATTGGACTATAATATTTCAAACACTGTAATGATATATACAATTCAAATTAAAAATAGAAAACTACAAAAACAGACCACATACATTTTTTAAAAAACACGTAAAACAATGTTAAGTTATTTTATACTGACTGTGTTGATATTTAAATAATGTAACCTTATTAAAATGTAATAAATAATCAATTTATTAAAATTTTATTTTTATACGTGTATAGCATCTAATATCAGAATGTACATTTATTAATATTAATGCGTTTATCTTGAACTGAGACGTTTCATCACAGAGTAATTTCAGCGAATGCAGCGCTGCATAATTTATTGTATCTAATGTACTTTTACGACATTGATTGATTTACAAAGTATTCATGAATTGAATGAATAATAAGCTGGATGAATATATTCCTTGTTGTAAAGCTACTGGCGGCATGCCACTAATATAGGCGTCAAGAAAACAAATGTCTTATATAGGTTATAGCAAGATAACGCATTAACTTGAAATTGGCAGAATATTCCATACACCATTGTAATAGAAGTCATAACTTAATAACAAAAAAAAAAACATATTGAAATATAATTTTGTTATATCATTGTCATATTATATTTATCTTTCTGCCTTTTCTTTCCAATGTTATCTTATTTTCTAAATTATATGTAAAGCTTTTTGGATCGTACTTCAAGTGTGAACTATGATATTAAAAAAGACTAAAAGCTGTGGCGTAGAACCAGTCTTCAATAGTTATTCAAGACTTCTTTTGATTCCCCGCTCCACTGGATATTTTATATGTTCTCTCTTATTAAACTCAAGAGTCACTTAAAAATCTTTCGTAAGCTGAAAGAATATCCACAGACTTACTTGCCAGTTCAGGACCTACTGATTGAACCGTAAATTCTGACGTTTCATAAGTGCAATGTTTTGATTTAAAAAAAAAAGTTCTCTTTGAAGCCAAACTAAAAATTTATGTTTGTGATACTCATACGTTCTCACAATTTTTTTCAAAAGAAGCCCCGCGGGCGTTAAATACCTATGAATTAAACTGAAATCGTCTTTTTTATTTTTTTTTTTGTATTCAGTATTATTTACATAATACTGACTGACTCTAACAATATCTAACTAACAAGTCCATTTGTATCCACACATATTAGGTAAAGATTGGTCTTATAACTGAAAAATTAATAGTAGTAGAAAATAAACCGAAGTCGTCCGTAACCATAGTAACAGCGTAACATAACAGAACAACAAAAAATAATGAAAATATAATCAAATTTTATATCGACTACATATTTTAATCTATGAAAAATAAAATAAAAAATTAAGTGGTCATTGAAACGTGCAAGGTGAGTAGAAACTGATTTAAATTCCATGAATAATAATGAATATGGAGCCCACGATCAAGAGACATCTCCACTTGTTCTCTTCTTAAAAGTATTTTTAAAAGAAATATGCGTTTTGGGTAAAGGACTATGAAATGGGATTATAGTAATGATAAGTTTGTGAGTTATTTTTAAATCTATTATTATTTTTCCTTTATTATTATATATATATTTAAAAAAATAAAAATATATTTATTGAAGTAGGCATTTTCATGCATGTTTAAATAGTCTTTTAATACATTATAAAAATGTCTGTGTAGTCAGTCGGTGAGTAAGCTATCACCAGCTCTGAATGCTGTTTTTCTGAGAAGAGCTGGCCAGAAACTCAACAGTTGTTCTTTCTATTTTTTTCAAAATCATTAAAAATTTAATATAATGTATCTGATTAGTAAATGTAATGCTCGAATTTACAAATTTATATAATAAAAATTTAAGCACGTCGTCCGAATTAACATTTCAGTCTAAAAAGAAACATTAAAGAAACCTTCTGCAGATTAAAAATTTAATGAATGATATATCAGCGACCCAAAAAGCTATATATAGCCTTAATTAATTTAGCCCAAAAGGTTTATTTTCATATATATATATGAAATTAAAAATAAAAATTCAACACCAAAAGTGGATTTTAGGTAATCAAGTGCACGAACAGTCAATGAGTTAGAATTTGTTATATGTAATACTTTTAATTGGTTTATCAAAATGTAGTTTTAATTAAAATCATATATTTTCATTTTTAGACATGACTAATTATTTTTATTTAAAGAAATGGATAGCTAAATATTAATAAAAAAATATTATAATTTATCAAAATTGTTCATGTTTTATAGTTAAAAATATTTGTGATTGTTTTGTAAAATAACAAAAGAATCCTAAAAGAAATGTATTTGTAATACACGTAAATAAATATTTATCTTAGTGAAGGCACATCCCTATTGCTTGTATGAATCCATTTATCACAATAAATGTTTCACCCAAATAAAGGCTGACCTCAATACTAATATAAAAATCATATATTTGGTTGTTTTTTTGTGAATATGGTACACTTATTCCTAGAGGGTGGGGGAGTGCCTAAAATTGATGTCAAAATTTATGAGGTGGTAAAAGATAGATATTCTTTGTTGTTCTACACCAGTCACCATTTTATTTCTTTTTGGGAACTATCTTTATCTATTTCTCCATTTTGTTGAATAACTAAATCAATAAAAAATACAGAGATTTTTTTATGATTTGTATTTTTTTTTCTTTTAAACCATTTACATTTTTAACTCTTCTGATAGCCAGGATGCAAATACGGTATTCAATTTAATTAGTCTAGTCGGCATGTATAGTTAATATACTGGATTTAAGATTTTAAGAACGAGTCTTATAAAATTAATAAATTTAATAGTGAAAAATCTGAAGATGAATCTGATCTAGATAGTCAAAAAATGAAGGGGGAACTAACAGATTTAGATTAGGCACTTATCTTTTTTTACACAGTCACTGAAATCTCCCATAATAATGAAATTGCGGTAAAAAATAATTTCACTCTCCATTAATCTTTTAAAGGAATATAGATATTTAGGATAGAGGGAGGACACCAACAAGAATCTTTAAGCGAGATAAAATAAGTTGTATGAATTGTTCAGGTGCATCAAGAGCAGGTGTTTGAGCAGACAACCCATATAAGAAAATTACTAAAAAATATTAATGCTTTCCAAAAGTTTACGTCAGATTCATGAAAATGGACAGTAGACGTCAAACGTCAGAAAATTATAAAGTTATTCTTTTTTACTTCTTGAAAAATAATTTTAATCATTTTAATTGTAACTAATAAATAGTTTGTATTTTAATTATACTGATTGTTATTATTTAAGGTTTAATTAGAAAAAAATATATTAAAAGAAAAGGAAAAATTAAAAGCAAAAAAGGAACAAAACCAATAAAAAAACATAAAAATACAAAAATCAAATAGTAGAAATAAAAGTAACTGTAACGAGTATAAATTAAATACGAAGATGTACATTTAACTCATGCAAATAAATACTGACTGCTAAAACTATTTTTTGAGGTTTACTTTAGCCCGATCTTTTTGCTCAGTCTTACTTTAAGCTCGAGCGTCCTTGCTAGGAGGGGTACTAGTTTAAGTCTGTTGGGGGTTGGGTATATACTTGATCTCCGCAGCGGACGATGTGCTGTGATGCTGAATATCCATCCGAACCAACTGCTATAACAAACTCAAAATATAAAATAAATATAAAATTTTGATATAAAAGCTTGTGGCTTCTTTTTAACTGTACTCGCTGACAGCGGCCAATATCGTTAATGGAAAGATCTGTTATTTTTAATTTCTGTCTATCTGCGATCTTTCCATTAACGATAATGGCAATATTGTACAATAATGTGTACTTTCTGAAATATTTTCCTTTTTTTCTTTAGAACACTGTGAACCAGCAGATTTTTTCTTCTAATCTTCATCTCGCTCCACGACGTTATCTTGCGGTTTAGGCAATTACATAATATAAAGTTGAAATCCTAGACTCTGCAGTAAAGTCAGTTCCTATATTGTCTCCTTAATGGTTTCCATGGTAAATTTTTAGTAATATAAAATATATAACATCTTAAACAAGTTTTCAAAACAATTTGCATGGTGGATTTGTGTTTAAAAAAGATGGATTATAGAAACAGTATTTTTTTATTTTAACCAAACTAAACTTTATAATAGGAATTAAAAATTGCGAACGCTAAAAAACCATTAGTGCTTAAAAAAAAATTAGAGAAAACTACTCCTTTCCATTAACCACACAAAAGTTTCGTTTAGTTTGAATATACTTGCTTGTAAAGAAAACACGAAATCTGGAAAGAGGGAAATCTTGAAGTAATTCGACACCTAACAACCCTCGCTGCAACGTAACTTCTTATGCGCAAAATATTTCGAGGTCAGGCTTAATCGGTGTTTTATATTTTTATTTCATTTAGTTCATTACTAAAAAAGTAATACAAAATGCGCTTTCACTGATGGTATTCTCTACCAGCTGGCCCGCGGTGATAATGTTTAGATTAAATAATAGTTTTCAAAATGTTGACAACCAGAAGTTAATTCAAACTTATCATACCATCAAATCATTATTATTGGCATTGGCCTTATCCCATATAGTCATACCCTAGTATGGTAATATGTTTTTCTCTTCCATCGTGTCATACTGCTAGAGGATTATTTTTTTATGGCCGGCAGCCTACTTGATGCCAACCTTGGGAATGCTATCGTTGGTATTAAGTAGCGCTACCGACCAGTTTGGTTGAAGAAATATTTGCATTCTGAATAAATATGGTGAATAGTAAGTCAATCCAAAAATGCTTTTCTTCGACTTCGTTATTGACAACACGAAAATATATATTATCTTTGCTTCTAGCTGCTCATTCAAATATACAACGAGGTCATTGCTCCTTCCACTCTCACGGTTGAGTTTAATTTTGAGTTCCGAGTACAAAACAATATTTGAATCAGTATGCTACTAATCCACCGCTTTCGGCAGAGGGGCAACACCACAAACTCTATAATATAGGCCGATGGCCAAATAGCCAAGATCTTATCTTTTATCAAACCACACAGCTTCACAGTCCTTCTTTTGCAGTACAGCCATTATGACGTTTTTATTATTATTATTACAAATTATTAGTCATTGCATGGTTTTGAGCCAATCTTGATTAAACATTGAGTATTCTTCTTTTCCTTACACAAATAAAAAAAACTTTAGTGATAGAATTATATAATGTTGATATGTATAGAGTATCACAGTAAATTATATTTGACTACACAGGAAATGTTGCCCGTGACTTCGTCTTGATTATAGAAAGAGTAACATATTCCGAAAATTTGTTCAGAGCTAATGGTTGAACCTGACATTTAAAGATTGTCTGTATTTGATATATTTTTGCTTTCATTAATAATAAAAAAATGGTTAGCCATTTTTGTAAACTTTCCAACTTGGTTGAATAAGCCGTAGTGTAATATATAGCCTTTAAGAAATGAAATGCCAAACGCATGAAACCGACCGATGGTATCAAAAAGTAAAGAATTTAAAATATGTCTTTATTCGAATTCGAATTGTCAAATATCTTGTTGAATTTAACGCCACCAAAACGCAGACTAGTTTATTCACCGCCAAAAGGAGTCTTTTCACCTTAGTTCCCACTCTCCAGAATGTATCTTTGGAATACATTGACCAACTTCAGTTGCTAGGCATAGAAATTTCTTCGAACCTCAACTTTGGTCGGTTCATTGAGTCTAGAGCAAAGGCAGCCGTAAGCAAGCAAATTCCCGACAACCGACCAGGACAACTGCTAACATTATATAAAACACAGATCCGGTCGTGTGAGTACTGTGGCCATGTAATGACCGGTGGCGCAAAATGTCATCTTGACGTCTGGACTCAGTTGAAAAGCGAGCAAAGAGGATAATTTGCGTCCCTGAGCTGGTGAAAGCCAATCTTCAAAGCCTCGAACATAGATGTAGAGTTGCCAGCATCTCAGTATTCTATAGGATACATTTTGGTGAGGGTGCGAAGGAATTACATGAACTAATTCCCCCATCCCCCTTCCGTTACCAGACGTTCCGACGCCTAGCGAGCATCCATCCTTTAGGAGAAGACACGCGGCATATCCAAATAAAGTGCTATGCTTCATCTTTTTTTTAAATCGGACAGCGAAGGAGTGGAACAGCTTGCCTGTGTCGGCATTTCTGTCCGAGTGCAATGTGGGTGTCTTTAAGGCAAGAGTGAATAGGCTTTTACTGAGTTGATGCACTTTACCACCTACGAATATATTTCTACTTGCCATCAGGTCGAATGTAGTCAAGCGTCAACTTAGTTTAAGTGTAAGAAAAAAAAACCGATTTTTCAACGCAACGCATCTGTTGAGATCCATTTCCTTTATACGGCTACATCAAGCAACGTGCCGTATCACGTCAGAGTCACTTTGCCGCACGGCTTTGTCCGATGGCTGTTAACCTTGCCAGCGACCTGGTGGCAAGGCCTACCACCTACAGATTCAACCAATAGTTATGACAATTGTTATGCACAAGCAAAAAATGTCTGGTCGTTGATGCTAAATTGTTGTATAAATAAATATTTTAATTATTTTACTTATAAGCAAATAATACGTGGTAAGGGTGACTTTTGTTTACGTCACCCTGTTTTTACAACATGGAACCCACATTTAGGACATGTAATAATAATCAGTATGTCACAGCGTCACGTTATCCGGGATTTTGTGCAACCCTCTGGGATTTCACTAAAACACGGCGAACATCTCTGTCACGGCTCTGTAATGTCTCGCAAATGGTCCGAGTTTTAGATAGTAAATTTTATCCTTAGACATATTGTTTGATAAAGAAAGGAATGATGAAATATATTTTGATAAAATAAAAATATTTTACGCGAAATTACTTATATATTTTTTAATCAGATTCGAACAAAAAGAAGTCGTATTCATAATTCACAAACGTGTTTACAAAATACAAGCTACTACAAATAAATTATTACCTTTGGTCAAATATTAACAACATATGTTAAAAATAACCATTATTCCATTCTAGCACAATATTTGCATTTCAAATTTTTGCATATACGGCGTTTGTCAAGCATAAGATTAAATACAGCAGGAATGAAGCCTTCAGCTAGCTTAGTTAATGCTTTTTTCTAGTTTTAACACTCCGAATATATACATAGACAACAATAAATTACTGTTTACTAAGAATATCCTTATAAATTATGCTAATGGAGATTGTACATATCTGTACCATTAATATGCGGAGATCCATCTGTGACTCTATCTATAGTTTCATAACGTTGTTATAAAAAAACATTTTTGTAACCAATATATATTTTCCCTCTAAATAAAGTATTTTTAAATAAATTATTGCTCGCCACATGAAACATATTTTCAATAAAATTATTGAGTGGATATATACACCTGATACTGTAATCTCCAAAAAGACTAATGTGATGTAAGCATATTTATTAGTATATTAAACCCCAGGTTTTAAATTAACAAGCTCTTTCTAATGGAATCCCAATAAAATCCAATGGTTTTCATCAAAGAAAAATATTCTGCTCTTGACGTAGAGCGTTGTAAAGAGCACACTGCATCATCAAATTAAAAGCTGCTTTGAGATTATGACACTCTTTGATGTAACCGACGAGCATTGATAATATGTGTTAGTGAATCGTCTTTGATTTGATTTGATTTGATTTGAAGTAAACGCTTGAAAAAGTTCTATAGAGAAACGGCATCATTTATTTATTTTAATGCGGTTTATTACTTAACTTATACTTAATAAGTTAACCAATTATGTATGTATGTATGTTTTATGAATTGTGTTAATTTGTAAAGTTGAAATGGTTTATTTATAATTAAAAATCACGGTGTTTAAAATAACATAATGGTATTTATATTTTGCTAAATATATTATTTAGAATATTTATGAATTTTTTTATTGTGAAACGAATTAATAAAACTGCCTATAAAATTATAATAGTTTCAATTTTCCTCTCACAATTCATATCATTTCAAAATTGATTTGTAGTTAATCTGTGAAATGTAATCCGAAGATAGAGTTTCCTAACACGTGCCATTCTAAATTGAATGAAGTGCGCATACAGGAACCACTGACAGAATAGACACTTGAACCAAACGTGTGTCTTATTGAATTAGCAAAGATAAAAACATAGCTAAGGAAATTAAATTATATAATGCACAAATATATTAAGTAAAATAAAAATAATAAAATAAGTAACTTTAATATTCTGTACTCAAACTCAGGCATATTATATTAATAGTTTTCCTTGTAACGGCCTTCAAATGTGCCATTGTCAGGTACAGTCTTCTTTCCATTTATAAAAGCCTTACGACACTTAATTCATGGGCTAATTCTACGGCGGATTACCACATATTATAGAGTTTTACTTATGAAAGGTATTTTTATTATATTATTGTAAACGAGCTATCTGGTTAGGGTTTCTCGTAGTTAAATATGCATCAAGATGTAAAAAAAGCTAAATAATTGATCTTCCAGCATGATTGCATTTCTAATAAACCATTGATTATGTGTTCCTACCTCAACATAACTCATAAATAGAATACGAAATCTCTCTTGAAAGCTATAGTGATATATTCGATACATTTATATATTTTTTAATCCTTCATTGCTCGTTTTTGCTTCGTTGATAGTAATTGTTGAATATTGTACAAGAAATAACTGATTAAACATTACCTTCGGTCTGGGGTATCAATATCCGTAACAAAATATATTCAACGTGTTTGAAATTGTCTGCTGATGATGTTTCGATATATTAAACTTATTTAAAATTTCAATAAATATATCAGACTCAAATGGCTTTTACTTCGATCGCCTTGGTATAAGCAAAATCCATACCTAAATATCCACTATTCCAAAGAGTCAACTAAAATATTAATGGTATTTTTATAGGTTCCGGTAGCGGCGGCAAGGTGCCGTGCGACGGCATGCGGCGGCGATGACGCCTCGTGCAACGCGCGGCATGCTCCGCTGACATGGCAGCCAGCCGCTCCGCCCTCCTTACGCTGGCAGCTCTCACAGCACTCGCCGGTAAATTGTGGCTATTTTTTATATATTATATTTAGTCACCGATGAATACTAATGAGTTGTTATATTTATCGTGTATTTTAATTAATGTTACGCAGGTTTTGTATTTAAAGATAGTGGTGAGAATATATAATATAATATTTGGTACTTTTCAATTTACTTCCTCGAAAATCTACAATTTTTTCACATTATCCTGATCATACAGATAGTGGGGAGCTTAGGTCACCACAAAATAGTGTGTGGTTTGAATTGGTTGGAGAATGGTGCTAACCTAAGGAGTCTGCTACAACCATTTTGAGACTGTATTGGGCTTGGACAGCTTTATCAATGCTTTGCCAGGACCAATATTACAAGCTTTTAGTTTCAATTTTAAATTTCTATTTTTTCATTTGTTTTGCTTTTCCAATTTAAATGTGTTATGCCACATTATCGCACATAATAAATTACTAAATAGAATATAATCTCTCTTATCCATAAAGAGGATTTACAAACATGTAAAAAACATATTAAAAGCACTCTTTTACTTGACACACCAATCAATCCAGGTTTAGAACTAAATACACAACATACTCAAAATTATGCATTAGAGCCGTAGGTTTCTACTCCTTTTTTAAGACAGATTCTGCTTAGATTGCGCTATCGTTTGATTGAATGTATTTGGGTATGGTCTTGCGGTTAACTCATAAAACCGTTTAACATTAGTTAACGTTTCGGCTTAATTTAAGATATATTTTATCTTTGTACACACTAGATAGTGAGTGTAAGCCCGGTCTTAATCAATCATATTCATTTCTTTACAGTACAACGTATTTTACTTTTACAATAAGTCAAAATGATGAAGAAAATAATTGTCCATATTCCGTTTGGTATCTGTTTTCCAGTAAGTTAACATTACTGGTTCATTACAAGTAGGGGACGGGCGGGCAAGACGGAGAGGGCGGGCAAAATGAATAATCGTTTTAAATCGCTGGCCGGTCGATAGAAACATTTTAGACCGCCATCTATAAATCCATTTTATAACTACGTTTACCGTTATCGACAAATCATCGGCTTTACATCCTTGGGATTTTTTTTTTTATCAATATTTAAATTGAAGGGAAAAATTAAAAAATTTTAACCGTAAGTATGCAGTGATTATTTTAATATTGTTAACGACGATGCAAATTATTTTTTTTTTAATTTAATATATAATTAATGAGCATGAAATAATCAAATTTTTTTTTTTTATATAGCCGTAGTTGATAATAATTTAGGGTTATGTTATAAAACTACCAGACGGGCAAAACGGATACTTGCTGTTTTTTAATTAAGTTTTAATAAATTATCTCATATATTGTATTTACTATATTATGCTTGCCACCATTTACAGCAAGCATATCTAGCTATAAAAGAAAAACAGATCGTGCCAGTTGGTCAGAGAAAAGCTTGAAGAAAGCCATGCAAGAAGCAAAGAAGACATCAAAGCTAAAAGCAAGCAAAATGTACGGTATCCCGTATGCAACTTTGCATCGACATATGAGTAAAGGATCCTCAAAAAAGAAACTGGGACGCTTTGAAACTATTTTTTCGCCGGAGGAAGAAGAAGTACTTTTAAAATATGCCCACCAAATGAATTCTCTCTTTTATGGACTCACACGAACTGAGTTTATGCGAATTGCTGGAGAATTTGCTAAAATTAAGGGAAAACCTGGAGTTTTTATTGGCAATATAGCTGGGAAAGGATGGTTCAAAGATTTTAAACTTCGTCATCCGTCATTGGCATTGAGATCACCTGAACCGACATCCATAGCCAGAGTCAAAGGGTTTAATCGTGAAGCTGTCAACAGATTTTATTCCCTCTTGGAAGAAGTCATAGAAAAATACGAAATCGTTCCAGATATGATCTTCAATATGGATGAAACTGGGGTGAGAACTTCATCAACTAAGCCACCTAAAGTCCTATCTACCTGCGTCCGTTTATCCGTTTTGCCCACCCTAGTCGGGCAAAACGGATAATATTAACTTTTTTTGTTTTTTTAATTTTTAAACAGAATTTCTTTACTTTTAATTTTTATTTAACTTTAATTATAACCTTCAATAACCCAAAAAATGATTAACCAAAGTTAAAAATATATATGATTAATATATATATTTGTTATTTTGTTTTTAAATTAACATATCCGTTTTGCCCGTCCTTCCCGATACGGATATAAGTCCGTTATTACTCGAAAATTTACAAATAGCTGTAACGGTAATAGATTCCGGATACTTTCGCTCTTAATATTTAATATTTGAAGTCGAATTTCTTATGTGAAAGCTGTTTTGTAATATGAAAAGCACTTTCTCTGAATATCCCTAGGTAATATATTTTCGCTTTGACATTTCATTTGTATTTACTTTAATACTAAGTGTTGTGTTTTTTGTTTTTATATTACTATGAAATAATTTAATTAAAAAATATATTAATAGAATATTTTACTCGCATATAAAGATACCTGTTAATAAAAATATTAATTTGGAGGCGTAATTCACGCTAGTTGCTTTATAGGGCTTGATTTATTATTATTCTTTTCTATTTATTACATTTATTTTCTTTTTACTTAAAATATACATTTTGGATATGGGATAACGTATCTCGTCAAAGAGATGTCTTCCAGTTGCCCGATGAATTAAAAAAAAACTATTTATAGAAACAGTAGTAGGTCTCAAGATAAATTAAAGGTAAAACATAACAGAAAGCAATAAAAACTATTACAAATAAATATATAAAATATTAGTAATAAATATACACATAATTAATGAATAATATAAAGATTTATATAAATATATACCTACAATATGTAATTATAAATGGTTACAAAAATATATACAAAAAAATAAATATATAATTACGTAGATAACGATAGGTGGTGTTTGTTCAATCTATATTAAAAACAATTAACAGTGGGTCTATTATAGATTTCAGGTGGTAGTGAGTACTATAATTGTTCTGCTTGTACTGTAAAGGAATTAGAATAGAAGATGGAGTGAAACGTCTAGCAGTTTAAAAACTCTACACGAACACGTTGGTTTGTCGGTGGGTACTGATAGATTAAAACGCTGACGCAGATAAGTCGGTGCAGAGTTACTCAGAATATTGAAAAGAGTAGCTAACAAGTGTCCGATGTCGGATATATGATTAAATTTATGCAGGCCGTATATGCAACATATATGAAAATTTTGATATAATTATTTTTTGGTATTATGAGTTATACAATATACTTTTTATTTATTGTCTTAAGTAGTAGTATCAGTATTTAAAGTTGCTAAAAATGTATAGCTCTATGAGTTTGTCTCAACCTATTCTTTCCTTGCACATACCTATCTTGTGACGTTAAGCTAGGGTACATCCTTTATAAACTCTTAATTAGTCAAAATTTTGGCACCATTGAGTCCATTGGAGTAGAACGGAGGTCAGTAAATTCTCAATGATTGGCAGGGATAACTAAAATTCAATTAAAAACTTTACCATCCGGCAACGTTATCATGTTCCGTAGCAGTGCAGAGTTATTCAATTTGAAACATAATTATTATCTTGATAATAATTTAGGTGAAAGTTGCTGAAGTTATGAAATTTTTACTGTTAAGAACGTTGATATTACTGAAATCAGATACAGGTGACAATGTTTTGCTACTGTTCGGTATTTCTCAGCAGCAGAAAGAGTGGTTTAGTGGTTTTATTATATTTTAGATATATGCTTCAGATTTCTTACATCAAGGTAACTTCTTTCAAACCAACCAAACGGCTTGACAAATATTCAAATAAAAAATACAACAAATTCTGTGATTTGGATATGAAGCCACTTATCTGACGTAAGCAGTGTTTGGACACGAAATGGTTCTATTATATTTTATACTTATAGCTTTTTATTTAGTTAAAGATTGTTCTGATTTTTCCAGTTGCAGTTTTTGTCTAATTTAATGTCTAAAAATGTTACTGAATCTACTTTATTCATCGCAAGATTATTATATTGAACGTGAAATGAAATATTTTTGCTTTTGAGATTTTTACATTTTCTTCATGTTTTTTGTTTTATCGACGTTCAGTCTTAAATTATTTGTATGAACCCGATTAATTATACGAGCTATTGTTGAAATTATATAAATGTTGAATATATATGTTATATTTTTCATCATTTCTCTTTATAAGGACAGTGGTATCAATTATATAAGTTAAAAACAATATTAGACCTAAAATACTGCCTTGAGGAACACCTCATTCTTTGGGCAGAAATGTTATTGGTAGGTACTTTTAACAACCTCTATAACTTTTGCTAGGCGTGTGCACTATACTTTTCCTGTCAGGTAGCTTATAATTTTAATAATTTACTAGTTTAATCATATAATCTTGTTATTATAAAAGTATATGATGATAGTATTTATTTACTTCCAGTACCCTGAAGCCTCTCCATGACAAACTCTTAAGTGAATACTACTTTAACTCTTGTTATAAATACTTCGCTTTATACGCTTTATACCGGCATATTTCCCTTACTTTGGCGTTAAGCCCATGTTATCCCAATTCTTAACAACCTTATGTTCACAACTTAAGGAGCTTACTATCCGTGAGCTTAAGATAAGATTGAAATCTTCAAGATATTTATGTCAATTACTCTCGTTTCTTAACAACCTTCTTTCATTCATGTATTCACAGCGAAAAGTAAACTTATTAGGAAATATTCATTTCTTATACCTTCGCTCCTCATTTCATCTTATATTCTGCGTTCATTGCCGCCAATGTTGTGTTCATGTAAGTTTCTTCAAAGTCTTTTGTAACTTAACTTTGGAATGGCCTACCAGAACATATTAGTCATTCTCCAAGCAATATGGTTCTATATTTGTCTTTTATTAATATCTATTTTTAAATATATCTTACTTATATATGCAATATATTTAAGTATATACTAACTTGCATATGTTGATAATATAAATAGTGTAACCAAAATGTGTATATTCTAACATTAATATAAATGTTACTATTTTAGTTTTACTGCCTAATTGTACTTTGTTTCTGTATTGTTATTTTTTTAGTGTTTATTGGTAAATATAGCTTTAATGCATTAAATTCATTTGTATCTCTTTTTTGACGATAAAGAATTAATAAATAAAGGCTAATTTCAATAAATTAATTCATATTTACAACTAACATCTATTAAAGTAGACGAGAAATGTGTAAGACGGACAATTTTTATCACGGTTTGCATAATTCTTTAGTAAGTTCAACATACATTTAGTTCAGCAAATATTGTTATTTCATCCCATTTCCAGAATCCAGTTAGCAAAGTAAAGAAGGAACATCAGTACTGGTACTTAATATTTAAAGTAAACTGAAAACACAAGTTGCAGGATGTTCAAATAACAAAAACTTTAATTTCTTTTATAGTACCTACAACTTTATTTGGAAATAAAATTATAGTGATAATACCCTATTTCTCGAAACTTGTTAAAAATACTAATTTGATGCCAAATTCTATGCAACATTGTTGTTGACTTTGCTAAACAATCAATTTCAATTTTTCATAGTTTTGTAGGATTATTGAAATTCAATCATCGTTCCAGCAACCGTACTTAAGTACATATAAAAAATTAAAAGCAACGTGGTTCTTTACACGTGCGAATACATTCATACACATCTTTGTATTGTATTTTTTAACTATATTAATATATTTCGCGCTACCTTATGCTTTACTGGATTTGTTCATACACTGAGTTTATTAAAGGATATTGTTACATTAAAATAATCCAGATCATATCATTTATCTCTTTTTAACTCCTTCACTGTCAATGCTATCCGTCCTATCCTGTCAATCCTATCCTGTGGAATTAACTCCCATGACATGACAGTTAAATGCGCACGGTCGTGTGATTCTTTTAGACGTTGTTTGAAGATTTACTTTCTCGGCTTACGAATCTAACTTTTTTTTAATATATTTTTTTCTTTTATTTTTTGTTATTTTTTTTATTACACGTTATCATTATTATTGGATATCATTATTTTTATTTTACTGCTTATTTTTACTTGATATATATTAATATTAATATTTTTTTTTATTTCTTTTATTCTTATATTTTTATGTGTTGATATCTGTTTTTTTAGATTAATTTTGTCTGTTTACTTATTCTTCATTTATTATACTTATATAATTATAGTCATATAATATAATCATATATATATATATATATATATATATATATATATGATACGCCTACCCCACGTCTCTTTAATATCTTTCTTTACTTCAATGGTTGCTTGGAAGAGATCGCTCTTAAGCGATAAAGCCGCCAAATTTTTACCACTTTTTTTAAATTTGTTTTGTCTCAATGTATTTTCTGGGTGTACAATAAAACATATTTATTATTATTATAAATAATATAAATAAGTGGTTTTGGCAGTAAGTAATTTCATTGATAAGTTATTTGATTAGTATATTAAAGTTTCACTAAATAAAGTTTTCCTATCGATAACCGGTAAATATGAATGGTCTTATAAAATTAAATAACATTTAAATATGCAAAATTGTGACAATGTATATTCCGATTGAGACATTTAAAATACATTTTATTTTATTTTCAAAATCTGGTTGAATTCGAAACGTTAAACTATTTGTATAAAATATCGCCGTCAAATCAGTGCGGAGTGCAAAAAATAATTGCATTCGTTTAAACGAATTTGGCACTGTCACTTCACTTTCAGACCATCAAAACACTAACCAGGAACTTATTTAAATTTATTTCGTTTTTTAAAGTACCACCGTTAAGTGAACACAAATTACTCTATGTAATTAATATTTTTTAATGAGCCTTCTATTACGTGGTTTACATTTAAAAGACAGATTAGTCAATCACGCATTGTCCCGTATTAAACCTAGGGTTCTATGACTGGGTCACATCCCATCCATGAGCACATTTAATTCGCAGCGACACGAAATCTGCTCGAAAAATTTTATCATTTTTTTTTTACTTTTAAATTGTGTAACTATTTCTCCTAAGAAGAGAATTTTCTCAGCAATAATACATCTTTTCTTGTGCATGGCTGCCTACCTTATTATAATAGTAGGTAGTGCAAAAGACACATTAATTTTGGAATATGGTACATTTTATTTAAATTAATGATTTTACAATGATGACTCTTGGCGCTTACTCACTAATGGTTTCATAAAATTATGTAATATAAAGCTGGAGTAACACTGATGCAACATTAAATAAAAAGCTTTTATTTTACATTCCGTTTAATGGCATTCTTTAATTTATTTTTTTCTAGCTTATATTACGCACATTGTTCTTTCTCGTTTATAAAATACCTTACTTTTAATAGTTTTGTAAAATATTTTTATTACTTTTATTAAAGTAATGTGAATGAATAATGTATATAACTAAATAATATGTATTATATATTTTTAAGCTCTGTGAATATAATACCAACCAATAAACCAATAATACCAACTGTAGGATAAAATAATTCAAAATAAATAATATTTAATTGTATGCCCTTATAAAATCGTTCGAACTTTCTTCGATCCAAGTAACATGAATACAAGCCGATGAAAGCATCTATTGATGTGCTTCCTTTATGAAGTTGATGGACGCTTTGAATAGATGCTGATTCATGTTGAAAACAATGGAGAAGAAAGGATTTAGAATATAGGACGATGTAAGAAATAATTACTTTAAGAGAATTTATTGAAAGGCATAATTACATAAAATGGGGATTAATCAAATTTTCCAAGTTTTGGCCTGGGTTATATTAAATTACTTAATTATAAACTATCAATTATTGTGGTATCTTTTGGATTAATTTAATTGCCAATTTATTCCCTTTTAAATGCATTTTAAACGTTGTTGTCACCAGACAGTCATGTACAAGTTTGCCGAACTAATTATCACACTGCGGCAACAATTTATGTCAAAATGTAAAAAGCTCCAGAGACCCATTAAGCGCTTTTAAACAGCCTAATATACCGTTTTAATTAATCTCTTGTATAACGAATAAAGCTCTGTATTGGTGAGAATTTATTTAATCAATACAGAGCTTTTTTCGTTATACAAAATTATGTTTTATTTATTCGAACAATAATATATCAAATGATCAACAAAAATGTTGAACATTGAAAATATAATGATAAAATAATAATTTCTTATTACATTAAAGGTCTGGATCTAAGAATGTTTTATCCATTTCACAGACAACAATAGATAATTTAAATTGCAATAACATCTTAAAAATTGTAAAAACATTTACAGAACAGGTCAAACAAACCTCGCATTCAAAGATTATACGAATCAAGGTTATACGATCTCTTTTGTTGTCTGCACAGTCTCTAACAAATTCCTCTTTCAAAATTTATTTCGTTTGTCATGAAGGTGGATAAAAGCATAGCATCAAAGCCAAAGCATAAGGATGATTTTAACCTAATTAAGTTTACCGAAATATTAGTTTTACGCTTTGACTTGAAGCTTCTTGTTTGTGTTAAATAGAAATGGTATCTGAGTACCTAGTACTATAATTAGGATCTTCCAAAACTATAACAGCAGCGTTTTCAATTCAAAATATATGAAATTCTAAAAATTTTGGTTAAATTAAAAAAATACACTATACTAAGATACAAAAAATGTTCTTCGTTTTGTTACTTCCTTTCGTGGTAGGTATTTTTAAAAAATCTTTAGACTTTCTGCTTGCAACTGCCACTAAAATATTTATAAAACGTGTACTAATTGCGCCATCTTTTCATGAGCTAACAACTTATTTTATTACGGCCAGGAAGACCTTCGTTTCTTTTTTATTTAAAATTAGCAATATTTTTACCATATCCAATGCAATTAATTATCTACAAATTAAGACTTCTAGTAAAAAATAATTAGAGGCCGTACATACAAATATATTGGGTTTCTTAAAGCTGCTATGGGTTTCTCGAGTTTTGTGTTAATTTTTAATTTAATGAGGTGGCCTGTTGTTCTAGATGTGACTCATACTGATGAATCAAAGGTAATGTCCACCAAAAGAGATATTTTTGTGTGATAAACAGATTGCGTTCAAACGAGCATGCGAAACACCCGATGGTAAGAGTTCACCGACACCCACGGTCTCTTATAGCATGAGAGCAAGCACAAGAGCACTGCTAGCTTTCAAGAGTAAATATTGGTGCTTTGTAGCAGAAATTTCCCTGAGAACCTTTATGTTAATAACCCCACCTATTTTGGTAGTGAAAATACCATTGGAGGCGGTGATTTATAGTGTGATAATGGAAGTTATAACAATAAAACTATAAATTAGAAAACTCTTCATGATATATGCGTAGGAAGACTAATAATTATAAGACGTATAAATATAGACGGCAAAAAGATTTGCCTTTCACAGAGTACGCGGTCAAACGGTAATATCCGGGGCGATCCAGTCATATGAGAACTCTACTTAATATGGCCTGACCTGTGCTTTGTACAGAATCAGCCGCTGATCTGGCATAAGTTACCACTTTTTTATATTGATAATTTTCCAAATTCATCAATTTAGTCATTGCCTTATTTTGCAGATTACCGCCTAATTGATCGTCGGTCAAAATGCCGAGGCCTAGTTTGTAAATATCTTGCTAGGCATTTGCATATGCTCCCTTTAAAACCTTAAATGATGCGACAAATGGAATTTTTTAATGGTAAATGTGAAAATTCAAGTCTTCTGGAGATAAAACAAAACAAGACTTAAATTACCCTGTATACGTAACACATAATTACATACAAAAGAATTAGTGTGAGATCACACATAGACTTGGGAAAAGCCAGTGTAAAGAAGTTTGGGATCACCTCACAAGCTGGTAATCTACATCATAAATTTATGGAAAGTCCATAGGAAGGTGGAATCCAAAGAAGTGCCTTGTGCTTTGTACGATCGAAGACTTTATCAATATTAATACTAACTGACTGGTCCTGGTTATCAAAGCGTCACCTATCAGAACGTTAGGTATACCAGCAGACAGGCCATCGACAGCCCATTGGTCGAGCATAGCTGAAGCCATATCACCAGTTGCAAGGAGAGCCAAGAAATGGCCGCTTATAATATGTTTTATTTTTACCTCCCTGGTAATGGCAATAGGCCTGTAGTAAACTGAACCTGAATTGACAAAACAGTTAACTAACCAACATATAAAAAAAAATAATAAGCAATCAAACACAAATCGAATTGCGAGAATACTTTGTCATTGACTTGTTGAAATGGCTAATGTTAAATAATTGATGGTATGTTTACTTATAAAAGTAACATATATTATGTACAATGAAACCATCGTTACTGTATTACTTACAATATATATTTTTTAAGTAAATATTCATTATCACGAAAGAAATGGGAAATTACAGTGTTTGTTTTACTTAACTCTTAACATTGAGTCGCAACACAATTAAGCTTTGCTTCCATTGAAACCACAGAGTGTCTAGCCACAGAGCTGCGTGCTAGGGTTTTGTATTATATATATTACATTCCTACATGTAATAAATTTGAGTTTTGAATGTCCGTTCTGATCTATATTAACTCTTATTTCGCCTATTAAAAAGAAGCCATGATACATTTTTTAACACATTTTTATGGATATTTGGCATCAGGTGATAATTTAATTTGAATGTTCGCTAAAATATTGAAAATACAATGAGCTTGGCTATGTAATAATGAGATATTTAAGGGATACAAATAAAAAACATTTTTTTTTAGTTATATGACAACAGAAATAGAAGCGATTTTAGATTTAGAAAATTATTAGCAGTCCAACGTACGTGTGTACTTGTTTGTGAGGGTAAATAAAACAAAACGGGCTTCGCATCGTATTATTTATATTATTTATTAACAATTCTACATACATAGATTCATACATAGCTTCATACATAGATTCTATGCTTATAAAAACTATTTAACAACTAAAAGAGCATAACGTTGTTCCTATATGAAGAGAATACATATCAATATAGAATAATATGAAAACAAGAAAAAATCATTTTTTTTAGCTCGTTTCCATATAATATATATATATAAACTATTTATAAAATGTACAGTAAAATAACACAAGTGGCTGAACTGTTATAGATCAGCGATAAAGACTTGTAAATTGTCAGCTTACAATAAAGGGTACTTTTATAATAATTTATTACTGTGGCAGGGTGTTGTGTGTGCGCGCCGCAAGGCAGCGTGCAGGGCGGCGTTCAGGGCGGCGCCCAAGTGCCCCCCGTGTCCCACTCCACCGCGCCCCCCGGCGTCGGCGGCGTCCGCAGGTACGAGCATGCCGTAAACTTACATAGCTCTGAGTGTGTTTCCGACTTAGTGTGTTCAGTGTTTGTTATAGAGACATTCAAACCAAACTTCATTCATATAAAAATAGTTGAAAAATATAGTGAATATCCTTCTTTCATTTAAATAGTTTAATATATTATCTTAGAAATGATGGATATTTGGAGATGAATGTAGAAAGTTTAAGTTAAATGTTTTATTAAATTACAGCTAAACAGAATTTATTAAAAATAATATTGACTGTGCAAGTACCTACATGATTTTCACCCACAAACAATAAGTCTATTGAAACTTGCTTCTATCATATTTTTACTCACTTGAATTAACGATTTCAGTATAGGTTTCCAAATCTTCATTATTGTATTAAGGACGAATATTAATAAACCTATCAATTATTTCATTATTTCAAAGCTCACAACTCAATAAGCCAAACAAATAGCCTAAAAGCTTAAATTCTTATTAGGTACGAAGTTTCTTCATTATTATTTAATGACTACAGTTTTACAGCTCAAGGGACTAATAAACAGACGGCTACTATTTATAACGCAGTAATAAAAGAAAATTGCTTTCTTTGCCAAGATGTTTAAAACAAAGGCAAAACTGCATCAATAAATGCATTTTTTTTTAAATGGCTTTAAATAAATAATATTGGTATGAAGAAAACATATATCACCTATTTATTTCAATCTCTATTTAAATTAATTAATTTTAAATAAGTTTATTTATTGCAAGAATATCGATGTCCTTGAAAGTATTCTAAAATTTCTCGTTAATTCGGAAACACATTCCCAGTAGCTCACAGTATTTAAATAACTGTATGTCGTTTGTCCACTCTGTGTCTATTAACTAATAAAATAGGTTTAGAAATAAGTTATAAATAATTAAATCTCCCCTTTCAAATTGACAAGGAATTGATTTCATCTTTTGTGAGTTCACAGAATATAACTGAGTCACAATAAACTTTTTATTGCGAACACTCGCTTGATGTTGAGTTGAAACGGTAAAAGTTAATTGTGGACGTAAATATGTAAGTTGTGTTTTATATGTCATCATCCGCTACGAATGGCTCCGACGAGATAATGTGAGTAACTTACTATTTAAAAAAGTACATTTAACATATATATGTAATATGAGAGCCAGTATGCAGACAATTTAAACCATCGAATGTTACCGTTGGTTACAGTAAATATAGAACCACTGCATGAGTTACTTGCACGTTGATCGTAGTTTAAAATTAAGTAGGTTAAAAAAGCCACTGCATAAATATATGAAATAAAAACTTAAATATATTTACTTGTATATCAAACTCGAGATGCCCCATTTGAATGGTATTTCAGATTCGAATATTTTTCAGGAACTAAAATAAGATCTGCGAAATTGAATTGTTCAACGCCATGTTTGTATATACTCGTAAAAATATTTTAAATGTTATTGCTGATCAAAGCTTATTTATTAAAGTTTATGTTACATTCGGGACTACTAACCGTTTTTTCAAGTAAGCTTAGAAAGTGAATAACACGGTAGCTAATTGCATTGCATTCGCATGAACACGTACTCGTAGGCATCTTGCACGATTCGCAACAATTCCTTACGGAGATGCTAACAATTCAATTTCGCTTTTTTTGCTTCTATCTGTAAAAACTCCAATTTGTATGGTATCGTTGAAGTTTGGCAGCTATACAGCGCCTTTGGCAGTCGGATTGTGATTGTGTTTTACCATACAGATTATAGTTGGTTACAGATAAAGTATTATGAGGTGATTTGATTTTATATTGAGTATTTGATACGCTTGGGGTAATATTGTGTTTGTACACAGATTCAGTCAATATACCAGGGGGCGTGGGTACCGAGACTGGCGTACCCGCGGCGATCCCACTCTCATCAACTCGCTGTGGCGCAGTCGGCAGCCATTAGGCATTCGGAAGCAGCTCGGTACGACCCGAGGCGTTGTACCACATTTTTAATATTCTCGTTATCAACCGCCTGTGATAAAAGGGCAGAGTTAATATTAATAATCAAATGTTGAAATATCTTCTTGATTATTATTTTTATATGAACCTATGAAGAGTTATAAAAAATATTACGAGTTATATATTAAATATTAAATATTTTAATACACATTTAGAGATATAATAATACGTACATCTTCCTATGGGCGATATATCAAAAATATCAATATTGTATACAGGGAACGCAGAAGTATACATAGTGCTAGCATTGTTGATCGGCGTCGTGACCGTAGTGGTGGGGTGCTGGCTATCGGACAACTGCTGGTCGCCGGAGCCGGAGGACGTGCTGGCGGGCGGCTGACCCGTGACGGCGGGCGCGTGCACGCACGTGTAGCGCCCGCCCTCCGCGGAGCTCAGCCCGGCCGGCCAGGGCTCACTGTCGCCCGTGCTGCCGCCCGCGCCTCCCCGCGCCTTCCTTGTTGCCGCCAGACAACTGTGCCGGCACTCCTGTCTCCGCCTCCCCTGTGACACTGGACGACCCGCCTTCTGACCCGACGGAAAACAAGTGCCCAACGGCAGTGCTATAAGATACTGATTTGTTACGTGATAGACGAACATGAGCTTCTTCATTGTGTGTGAACGTCGATAAGTTAGAGACCGGTCCGTGGAGGATGCCGGTGATCTCTCTCGTAGGTTCGCTTCTAGCGGTCGCTCCGATTTTAATCACTAAACTTTACCACTTTACTGTCGTTTCTAAATGTATGTGCCTTGAAATGCTTTCCTCGATTCGATCTTAGACTAGAGCCTTTTTTGAACCCTTTAGAAGGAATTTCTTCTCTCGGTTTCTATGAAGTTTCCATACGATATTTGCAATACACATCATTACCGTGCCTTTACCGTTCTATAGACTTAGTGAGGGACGTAATTAACAATAGGTTTTTAATACGCTTTCCCGGACGGAAGGCAATACCATCCCAATTATTGTTTTTGTATTTTTGTATGATGTTCAGCTTCTTTCATTTTGTTACATAATCAAGACGCTCTTAATAATATTTATAGAGGAAAGAGTTAGGACCAAAGTCTTTCTCAAAACGCGTCAATTGGGTAACATTTAAAATCCATATTAATAGGTTAGTATTAAACATTGTGAGACAACGATACGATAACACTTAATGTAGAATTTTGATAAATTTTTGGCGGTTTGTAAATACCTACATGATAAATTTGAGATCGGAAATCAGGTTTACACACCTGAATATAAAATGGGAGATTTATTAATTGAACTATGAGTATGCAGTGACTTTTATTGCTATTATGATATTAAGATGCAATCGTTTTGTCTAATGAGTGCATAAGAGCTAAAAAAAATCTTACATATTGGCAAAAATGATGAAAAAATAAATTATATAAAGCATTTTCATTCTTTCGATACCGGTACATTTATTTTGTAGATTAATATTCACTAACGAAAATATTATAAAATGTGCTTCGAAAAACTGCTGTACAGGTTCATTACAATCGACACGTTAGAGTCGAAACGTTACAAACTTAAAATTTCTTTTTACTTTAAGCTTTAACATTTATCCATTGAAATATGTATTTTTTAGAAATCTCAGATTACGTAGTATCCATATAACCAATTAGGTATATCCTTAAGTAAGTTGTTCTTTGGTTTTGTCGTACCTATTCCAAAAAATACAGATTTTAAATTTACTGAACAAGTAACGAAGTTTGATAACATGAACTCGTTAGAAAAAAATTGTAAAAATTTTACAAAAGGTACCATTATGTTTTAATTAGGAACAACAAAAACTATGTTAATTGCCATTGAACCCAGTGAATAATCAAATGAGACATGTATAATTAAAAAAGTCATCCATCAATATATGAAAGCTCAATTACGTTATAATTAATGGTGACAAGCATTTTTGACGTCATGGAAATACGGAATAATTGTCGCTCGATTTCAGCGTTCGAATATTGATAAGCGATCGAGTATTTGAAATGTCTGTAGAAGAATCAAATTGAATCTTTCGTCATTCCACTTGTTCTTTTTAAATAATTAGTAAAGAAGTTTACAAAAATAGTGTCAGCAATTAAGTTTAAGCACAGTTTATTATTACATTTTAAATTAGGAAAGAAATCCCCAGGTATTTTTTTACATTTATAATGAATATTAATTGTAGAAATTTGTGATTTTCAACCCTTGATCAATGAAAGTAACCAAGATACTCTACGCTCCAATTCTTCCCCTTTCTGAAAATACAACCAAAATCAATCCTGAAGCTGAGCTAGCTACAGGTGAGTGCAGTCGTAATTGCCAGGATTTTTTGATATTAAATTCACTTTATATAAAGTGAGAATAAACACCTTTTTAAATTGTTACATTTTACGTATCAGGCTTAAGTTTAAGTCTTGCATACAAACCGAAGGTCTAATGTGTCAAATTAAACATTATCGCTTTAACAACCAAATAAATATATATTTATATATTGCGTCTATAATAACATCAGGCCAAGCTAAAAACACAAATATAATGTAGTTAAAACTATTGACGTATGAAGATGGAAAGATAATTTTATACGATCAAACCTACGTCACAGGTGAAGCTAAATAAGGATTGCTCGCTCCGAAGCTGACATTACCCTTCTACGGATATAGCTTTCTATTTCCAACGCCGATAAAAGCATCCAGCTAAATGCATACATTTATAAATTAGTACTAGTGTATGGTTTTTTATTATATACCCTGAGACTAATTAGTGCCTGCTCAATCCAAAGTGACGCTTGAATTCTAGATAAATCTAGCACCGTGCTTTTCTAATGGCCTTATTCTTCTAATTAAAAAAAGTTGCTAGTTTACTTAAATTCTTGACATTTTTTTTCGAAATTTCTTGCAGGTTAAGTGTTATTGTTTCTATAATCTTTTGAAATACATACATTATATTAAATAATCAATATTTTCTCATTGTCTTTTGATAAATTTCAAATCAACGTCTAGTAATCGAAATAAGGTTTTTGATTTTGTCATTAACCAATTTCCCAATAAATATATAGTTTCTAATAAATATAAGATAAATTGATTTATTAATTAAAAAAGAAAACGATGGGCGACCGGCTACGAATATAAATAATAATACACACCGTTAAAAATATGTACTTACAAACCCAGACTTGTAATTGAGTAAGTGAAGCTGTCTTTCTAAGCTTAATAGTCAAATAAAGAGAGAGATTTGAAAAAAAGTCTCCAGTCGTGGTAATTTCGATTACATTATACGTACTGTGTGTGTGTGTGTGTGTGTGGCGGCGTATTGAATTTCATAGATGTTAAGATACCCGACTGAATAGTCAACATTTTTTATGAATTGTATAAATAATTTAGTGTAGTGCGTACGATAAATAATAATACTTGTGTAGTATAAGTTTTAAAGTACCTGTTTAATATTTCCGTGAACGTCAGAGTGGAGAAATAATCTTTCATAATTCAAGTCATTGGTTTTTAATAAACATCGATATACGTTAAAACTTCAAAACATTTCATAACTTCGGTTAACTTTTACAAATACCTTTTATAGTAATATGTGCATTTATAAATAATTCATATAAAATTAAGTACTAATGTATTCCTTTTCTAAAGAACTGAAATATTAAATTGTTTAGCATCTCTCACGATTTTGCATTTGTTCTCATATATAGTGAGATACTTTTAATGTATGTATGTGTAATTTAATATTTGTATGTGTACACGTGGTATATAGTTATTATGTAATACCTAATTGGATTTTCAGATAAATAATAAAAGTGTATGAAATTTATCACCGTCGTATTGCGTAAAATTTGTGAACAATATGGTTTGATGGCACAAAGTATATACATTTATGTGCAAAGTCGATACGTATCTTTCATAGGTTATTTATTGTAAATATTGTAAATATAACCGGCATGTTTGTACATGTCGGTGACAGCTAGCTTGGCTGAATTAGGAATTGAGAGAAAATGTAAGCTCAAGATAATATTTAGTACATTATTAATATGTCATTTGTCACGGATAATTCGAATAAATGTAATGTAAAACTGCAATCATTTTTATTTTGTCATCAATGACCATCTATGTTTAAGATACAAAAATACCATGTTCGAATTCTGTATTTTTTCCCTTACAATGTTTGAGTGTGTTGTACATATAAATTATATCCTGACGTCTATCGTGTTATATATATATATTTATAACACATGTGCCTAATTTAAAATATACATATTATATATATATATTTTAAATTAGGCACCAGCGACAACTAGATGGCGCTTTAGATTAAAAAGCTTATTAACAATCAAATTACGCTGTCAATATAAAATCTTGAGAAAGTAGCACATAGCATTCAATGCAAGACTTAAAGGGTTAATAGGATAAAATTAATGAAACTGTTTCAGAAAGAATAAGACTGCAGCGTGCTCAGCCGAGGGGTGACATAGAAAGGCTCTCCACTTTACGCCTGTGTGGACGCGCTTTATGAAAACAAGCTTGCTTAACTGCAGTTTTTTAGTATTTCTACAACTATACAATGTTTTTGAGTTGCAAGTGTGATGTGGACCAAAACGGCATGGTTTTAAAATGAATATGTATGTCATAGAGACCAATGCATTGTATAAATATTAAAATTTTGTATAAACAAAGAAAATAAGTTTAGTTTTAAGTTTTTGGACTCCAAATAAAAGGATGGTGAATCTTCATTTTTATTCATCTCAAATACTTTTTGAAAAAAATCAAACAATTTGCAAAAGATATACCGTAATGATACAAGTGTCAAATTTTTTGTTTTTTTGTTGAATGTAAAAAGAAAATCTAAAGAATCCTCGAGGCCTAAAAACCACTCTAGTGTCAAATATAAGATTTTATTTTCAATTAAATAAAAAAAAAACTGACATATTTTTCGTTGGAATTATGTCTTTGTCGGGATTGAGGCGACATCTATTATTATTTTTTCGAAAATTTTTGCTAATGATTTAAACTATGCTAAAAGAAAAAGAAAGTTGCCACCATGGAAATTACTGACCGACTATGACTGACTTTAAATATCTTTAGTTATATTCAGCTTTTTCAATTTAAAATGATTATATAATTAAAAATAATTAATGCTTATATAAACATACATAAAATATGAACATAAAATGTAAAATTCATCGAAGTAGATAGGAATACGGTGGCTTAGTTTACAGAGTGACGGGACGGTTTTCCCAGATGTCGCAGAATCGAATCCTGCCTGCGTTTAATTTCCAATTCTTGATTTACTCAAAATTTTAGTCTATTTTTTTTTACTCCGCAATTTTGGATAAAAGCTGTCTGAAAATTCTTACTAACACAGGAATTTAGAATTGATATCTTTTTCTATCAGGACAAACACGCTTAAGTAGATAATTTAAATGAATAGGAATACATACACCCGTTTGTGATAAAGGAAAAATAAACGAATAGAATAATTATTTATTTTCAATTGATTACAATTTATACTAAATTTTAAGCTATATTTTCAACTGAACTCCAAGTCAAATAACATCTGGTGAAATCATTTAAATGTCAAAACATTTTGACAGCGTCGCGACCACAGAGTACGTGCTACATTGAAGTGACCTTTGTCTCAACACTCATTAATTCTGTCGAAAGCTGCTTGGACTAAAAAAGATCAACCATAAAAAATCTGAAGCTCTTCTTTAGGATCTTTGATCCTATATTTAATTGTTGATTTATATTTGTATTTACTTATCTCTGAACTAAAATTTATGACAGGATTATTAATATTCTAAATTAGTAATTTACATTTTGTGATATTTTTCTATTTATCATGGAAATCTTTACTCATGAGTATTTAAACACAAACATATGTATATAATCATACATATATATGCGTATTAAGTTTTTTTCTTGGCACTAATCTATAGACACTAGTTACTGCCTCTGACTTCACTTGCAGAAATATAATCTTCAAAAACACATACAGAAAATACCCTTTTTGTATTATTATCATTATTCATTATATGAATAGAGAAAAAGTATTTATATATATAAGATAAATTACTGTAGTGACTATTGGTTAGTTATTTAAAATAATAACAACGAAATAACTACAACAAAAGTTTAATTAATATCGTCCTATAAATTATGTTAAAATACTATTGTATTTATAAACAAACAAAAATATCAAATGATAATATGATTATATTTCTGTGAAGTCAGAGGCAGCGACTAGTGTCTATAGATGTACTAGCAGACAAAGTACAAATAAATAAATAAATACACGTATATATATGTATAGTTATAAATACATGAAAGATATGTTCTAGTTTTTATCATAAGATGGAAATAAAATAAGCTACTTAATATATGAATAATATGAAACTGTTATTTTTTAATTTACATTAGAACGAGTGACGATATAAAGTGGATTTGGAAACGCGGTAAGTTGTTAGTCCGTATTATTATTATTTGTAATTACGTGTTTTCTAAAGCTTCAGATTACCGGAGCGTTATTTATCTCTTCGTTTTATTTTTTCAAGCGTCCATTACTGAAAGTTCCTGCTAATGAGATGGTTTTCATAAATGGCAGTATTTTTTTTTTGGTTAAATAATCTCCCTTTCATCGTCCTTATATCACAAAATGTATGTTTGTTTTGGCAAATGTTTCAAAGATTATTGTTTGAAATACATTTATAAAACAACGCTGTCATCTAATTATATATAACGTCGCAGGCGTCCCATTTAAATTTTTAGAATGAGTAACGTCAGCATTGCTGACGTCACCAATCTCATTATTATTTGCAGACATTACAACGCAATGAAACACTAAACAACACAGGAATACTTATATTTTATCACACTTTAATCATGCACTTAAATATAACAATTATTTAAACTTCACAAGTAATTACAATTGTAAAAATTATTACTCACAAGATTACACTTCCACTCTCGATGGCTTCTCCACAAAGAATGCCTATCCCAACTCTTAACCACTCTTATAATGAATAAAAAAACATGGCGGGTTGTCAACCAGGACTCTCATAAATATGTTATAAAACAAAACAACGTTTTATAACCGTAATCGTTATACATCAAAAATTATAATTAAATTATTTAGTAATTTTAAAGATTTTCTATTCTTATTAAAAACGGATATGTTTTTATTAAATTAATATTGACGCCATTTTAGTTTCAATATTGTTTTAAATACATTTGATACATCAAATGATGCCTATAAATCTTAATATTAATTAACAATACGGATTTAGTAAACAATCTTTGCATGTGAAACAAATCATAATTTATGTTTGTTTTCAATGACAACAACCATCAAATACTTCCTTTGAAAATGTATAAAATCAAAAGAATGAATAATAACATTTAGAAAAGACACCAAGTGATTATTTTCATTTTTACTTTGATTTGATTAATATGAATTATTTAATTAGTTAATCTTTACGAACGATAGTGAACATAATGCGTCGACATATATAATTATATTGTTTTCATTATAAATATATTCTATTGTTTATTTGAATGCATACGACTTGACAACAACTACAATTAAAAGATAAAGTGAGGTAACATTTACTATTTTACATATAAAATATTACCAAGTATCTTAGTATTATATAATTTATATATTATAGCCTCCGTTATAGGAATAACGGAGGCAATACGACACATGTAATATTTCGAAGCCCTAATTTCTTCACACTGAGCATACTGAGAGCTACTTTTATATTCAGTTTCAGTCCAACCAAAGCACGCTATGGCATCAGTTTTTGACGAAACTGTAGCTCACGTTGCTTTATAAAAAAAAAATCAAAGTATTTTATTGTCTTTGGTTCGGTTCTGTCACGGTTATAGCATGGGATAGTTGGCAGTCTCCATTAATAATATTATATTTTTGTTATTTTTTCACATCGTTTATATGTGAAATAATTATTAGTTATTTATTTTAATAAAACTATAGTCACATTTAAAGATAAATTTACCACGGCCGTGTACATTGTTATTAAATGGCATTGAAAATTATTTTCAGCCAAGTGGAATGGAAACTCCTTTGTATGTTTATAGCCTGATATCGATTTAATATCCCATTAATATAATCTCTATGAAAGGTGAAGTGCGGGTCACAGGCCAGATGCCTGGAAATATACCATAACCTATTTTTACTACTTGTAATAAACAGTAAATTATAGAATTTATAACGTTTCATTTAACATTAGAATTTGTATAAGATACAGATACTATACTAATTCAGAAGTGGAAAAAATATTTATTTGAAAAATATTTACTTATTTCATAAATTTTACTGTTAGTTATAATATATGAGTAATATAATTTGTAAATACTGGTCTTCACTTTAACAATTAATATAACTTTACTTGAAATATTATGAATACTTAATATTTAGCGACAAATTGTATTTTCCAAATTTGTATTATCTTTTTATAGTTTTAAATAGAAGTGTAAAATTGTCATCTAAAAAACTATTAAGATTGGAGTGGCTCAAAACTGTTTGATGTAAATATGATTTCAATTTATTTATTGAACGCGTTAAATTTAATTGCTGTATATCTTTTTTTTACCAGTTGAGTCTGATCAAGTTTACGAAATACGAAATAAAGTTAACTATTCTATTTAAGACAATATATAAAAAATATATATATTTATTTCTTTTTATTTTATTTTTTACATACAACGCCATCTAGCCTCAGCTAGCTAGCTAAGCAAAACTTGCATTATGGGTACTAGACTTCTGATATATATACGTACACTATTATTTTTATAAATTCATTCATATTATTCATATATACAGCACTCAGAGCCTAGAAAAATACAAGTTTTTTTTTTAATATTCTTATAATGTGGGGATCGAACCCACGACCGGCACAAAAGACGAAGTAACGACCACTTTGCCAAACAGTTGTTGTCATAAATATATATTGGTGTACTCTCTAAAAGTGGATTAATACATAAATTAGCAGACCTCGTGTGAAGAGTCCGGTAATTCCGGATTATCACGCTGACTATACATACTATGTTTTATAGACTGTGGCACGCAATGAAATCTGTTATTTAGTAGGATTTTTTAGCGTTTTATGTGAATGTGTTTGTAAATTGTGAAAAGGTATTTTGGAATATTATATTCGAATATCACAGATGTTGATAGGTAATGCTTTTCTGTCTCCGGTTACAGAATTTCATACTGACATGACTACTTTAAATAAAGAGATATAAAAATTGTACTGTAAAACTGGATAATACAATTTTTATTTAATACGTAATAATACTGTCTGTTTTGTTTGAATTTACTGATCTCTGGAACAATTAATGTTTTTTTTATTGTGACGACTACTCCGATAGTTTTGCAAGCAAAAGTATATGTGGCAGGTTATATTTATTTTGAAAATATGATTTAAATTTTTTGTTTCAAATTTAAATTATATTCTAATTTTTTAACAGCATTGATTAACTATCGCAGGCTCTAGACAAGTGGTGGCGCCGGGGACGTGGTCGTATTATGTTTTTATTTGCCTAGGCAAATTCGTAGACAAAAAGCTACAGAGTTGAGACGAATAACTAGTAGCGCGGCCGCGTGTGAGACAAAAATAACCACCAATGTAGGTAGTTTATTAAGTTATCTTTTTATTACAAGAAAAAAAACTTTAAAAATAAACATTAAAAGAATAATACTCACTGAACTGTCCCTATTTTGTTTTTATTTGTATTAGAGTTAACGCAGCCAGAACCTAAATTAGGAATTTTAAGTGTTTAGCGCAAAAAGCTTTTTTGGTGCGTCAATAGATATTTTTTTATATACGGATACATAGGTATAAAAAAATATGTACAGCAATCCAGTAAAACAGAGTATGTGTGGTGGGATTACGATGCCATCCTAGAAAGTGATAATTTTTGTCTACTATAACTGGAAATCTGAAGGTGATGACAGGACAGCATCTGATGAACAATCCCCTGTCCCTCCCAGGGTCATCATTTCCATCCCTTCCTCCCTTTTCCATTAATCAAAACAATGCCAATATTCATGACATAAGGAGACTGGTAAGTGTTTACGAGTAGTACACATTTAAATAGAACTATTTGGAGAAAAAACTACATCCTATCTTAACGTAAATACGATTGATGCAAAGCAATCCAAACGTAGATTTAAATTGAAACTTTACCATCAGTTATACTGAACTTAAATAAATATAGCCTTTTAATTATTTTAGTAGGATGGCAATATCATAAGAAATTGATATTTATTAGACATTTACGAATATAATCAATAGAATAAATGTCATCATGTTATGAATAGCTTTTATTATGGTATTTTGTTAGTATAATTTGAAAAAAACATTATTTACCTAGTTGCATTGTCTGCTAAATGCTTATATACAAATATAAACATATCTATCTAACAAGCTATTATATTGTCAAACGTTTTGCTTACACTTACGCTTTACTTACATGTTTAAAGACAAAGCGTGATCTTTCTGCTTTTCCATTTTTACTTAAAAAGTATCTGAATCTACTTTTACTTAAAACGTAAAAGTAAAAATGTTATGTTATGTTTAAGTAAAAATGTTACTTAAAAAGTAAAAGTCAAAATGTTATTGCACATATGCTGCATCTATTTTATAAATCGAATAATTAGAATAAATATTTAATAACGATTTGAAATATTCGAAATCAGATCTAGTGCCAGCTGTCAATATTTATCTTGCCCTTAGTTGTGTGAAACAAACGAAAAAAACTACCAACTGATTGAAACAATGAACAATAAAGTAATATTGCTGTCTCCTCTGTATAATTGGTTTGGGGAAATTATTTTCTCATTCTAATATGAATGCAATAAAAAATAAACTGTTGTCTATGTGTATAGTGTAATCTGTCAACGTCAAAATGGCTCTATAGTGTCAAAGATATTTGAAGTGTGTGTTGATTCTAATATTTTTAAGGATATTATATGTACGTAAAGTATAAAATTAAGGCTATAATAGACAATTTATAATAAATATTTAGTCTTTGAAACAATTTATTACGAATTAAAATATAATTAGTGTGATATAAAAAAAATAAAATAAAGGTTAAAAATTTAAAATCATTTTATGTACATAAAAAAGTTTCAGCTATTCACCAGTGGAACGTAATTTTTCTGTAACATATTGAATGTATGTTTTTGCTTCCAATATTCATTTAGGAAATCGTCATTTTTAGTACTAATATTATGGACGATCAAATAAAAATTCAAGAGCCCTACTTTCACGTCCGGGTTGTACGTTAATTTTTGCATACCTACTTTTATTTCATTCTATATTTATTTAAATTAAATGAAGCTTAGCAGGGCTTTATATTTTAATAGATATTTTCAAACAAAATATTGGTTGCGGCATCTTCTCAATGTTATTCTATACTGTAAAGTTAAATCATTTGTTAGGGTTTTCGAAAGAAGTCTAATAGATGTCACCACCGTCCTGATAAAGACGAATGTGTATAGACTGCTTAATTCACCGAGTTAAGCAGTGACACAGTAGCTCAATTTATAGAGCGCCGGCATGGTTTCCAATAGCTCTCGGATTCGAGTCCCTGCCCGTATCGGTTTGATTCATTCTACATTTATTTAAATTGAAGAAATATTACCATGGCTATATAAATGTTTAAAAATATTTTCAAAGTATTTCAATGAATAAATGTTATAACATTAAATGTAAAGTTCCATTGTAGTTCAGAACTAATGTGTAGAGATATAACGTGTAGAGCCGTTTAGATGCTATTTTCACTATACAATTAATACGTATAGATAATTTTATTGAATATAACTAACACAAGGAGACAATCACATAACGTATGATTTTATTGATAGATCGGTAATCAAAGTACTGAATATAATTTGTTTGGATTATTTATATTTTAGAACAATTTAATATCAAAATTAAAAATGATTCAATCATGCTTTGATATTTACATATTTTATGTAAGGTTTATATTTTGTATAAATCAAAAACAATATTTGAATACATTTATATATATTCTTTAAAGTTACAACCAATTGACGATATCAAAAATACGTGTCGATAGAGTATGCGACGTGTCGGCGATTTTACTTGAATCAGTCCTGTTATATATCTGGTATAAAATAATAAAACTGATCTTTCAATTGTCAGTAATACTTACTAGCAAAGAAAAGATATTTTATTTACCATTTTAATATATATTTTTTAAATTAATATCTAAACGTTAATAAATATCTAAACTGAGATAAAATTGATATGACGATCGAGGTCTGTTTTGTTTGTGGTCGTGGATTCAATTCTATCATTAGAAATGCAATAAAAGCTTGTACCTTTCTAGGGTCTTGGTTGTTAATCAGTCCTCTAGTACCCAAAGTACAAGCGTTATTTATATTTTGTGGAAACGTCCAAATATAAATATATAATATACATTATAGTATAATTATAATATTTAGAAGGGTACTTTTTGAATTTTTAAATACGTATTTATCAAAGCTTAACAAAGCACATTGAACCAAATATTTATTTTTTAATTTGTAAATTAGTAAGGACTGAAATTCATAAGCTCTTAATTGCAATTTAATTAGATAGCATGCAGTTAAATATATTTCTGTACCTAAAATTAATAGCTACTCCATCCAATATTTCATAATCTGATATATTGCACGATTAACAAATTTGTTTAATAAAAATGGAAGAGCTCCGTCTGATTCAGCATTTCAGTCTATAAAACCTGAGAACAAAAGGAATTCATGCATTTAAAAATCATCTACCGATCGACACTAAAATGAACGATATATCGGTGACCCAAAAATACTTTTTGAAGTAAATTCGCTGAAGCTTCATGAAATTCAACAATTTTGATAAACACTAAAAGTGGTTTTTAAAAATTCAAGTGAACGAATATTCAAAGCTTTAAAATTTGTTATATGTAATAATTTGTGTTTCATTTATTTACGATATGTACTTTTAATTGGAATCGTATATTTTTACTATTTCGTATCATATTTCAGTTGATATTTTGTTTCTATTCAACTTTAAGCCGCTATTGAATAATATTTTTAAAATAACGGTTATTTTATTAAAATAAATTGAAGTGAATCTACAAGTATTGAAATTCTCATGGTTAATAGTTACAATAAAATGTTATTCTTCTAGTATTTGTAAGATATTCATATAAATAACAAATAACGATATTTAAGTGAATGAAGCCCTGTAAACCTACACCTGGGTCGCAAGTCCCAGGAGCTGTTTGCACTCCTCTCCCTGCAACGCGATGGGCCCGGCACCCGCACGGTGAATACATGGAATGCTAAGAAGCTACGTCTCTTTATTATCCCTATCAATCAAATTGTCACAATAAATGTATCACCCAAATAAAAATGTACATCAATATAAATAAAAAAATCATACACGTGGGTGTTTTTCTATGAATATGGGACACTTATCCCCAGAGGGTGGAAAAGAGCCATAAGATGGGGTAAAAGTTTATGGGGTAGCAAAAGCTTGACGTTTATTGCAGCTCTATCCTCTTATAATGGTAGCCGCCATTTTATTTCTTTCAGAACTGTCATTAGACCATCAGGTTCGTAGATGACTAAATGAATAGAAACTAGAGCTTTTAAAATAATAATTGTATAATAATGTTCACAAATTCAAGGGTTATATTAATTTAAAATATATAAATTGAGTTATAAGGAGATGTGAGAATTATATGAGTTTGCAACTTGAAATGTTGACTGTTGTTTTTTTTATTACCTATGAGAATCACAAAAGTAAGATTATTGACTACTCTACCCCAATTAGTCAGCGGATAAAATTTTGTATAAAATGCTTTTATTTCAAGAAATATTCACGAAATGATATATTTGAGTCTTCGGAGAACATTGGAACGATACGTTTTATAACTTAGTTTTAAATTCCACTAATAACAACATTTTGAGAATTCCACCTAAATTAGAATTTTTCAGATAGTTATATAAAAGCTATAATTATAACATTAAAAACGAGTACAAAAACCTTGAGAACAATTTAATATATCTAGTTTATAATAAAATAAACTGAATAAAAAATATATAAAATACGAACTCTAATAAATTGTGAAAAGACCAAAGCTCCTTTCCATTAATCAAACCAAAGTCTCGTTAAGTCTGAATAAACTTGCTTACAAAGGAAACAGGAAATCTGAAAAGACGGAAATCTTGAAGTCATTCGACACCAACCAACCCTCGTCCCAACGTACGCTCACATTTTACGTTATTTTAAGTTCATGCTTAGACGGTGTTTTATATTTTTATTTACTTTAATTCATAAATAAAACAAGGAATACAATATGAAGTTGTAAATGGCAATATTCTCCACCAATCGGCCTGTGATTTTGTAATTTTAAATTATGTAAAAAACATTATATCGACTCATGTAATACCATAAAACATAAATTATATTTACCTATCAATATATGTAAATTATATTATTATAAAAAATACTGTAGATTGCTTAGAGTGAAATCAGTCTGTGAATTAGTTGATTTTTTTAAAATTACAGTACAATATTTTTTATACAATAATATTGGAAACTCAACCTGAAGCACCGGGAATTCGAATGTGTTTTTGTTAAAAAAAAAATATGACATTTTGTTTAAAAACTTACATATGTCATAGTTTAAGTATGTCTTTAAGTATGAAGTATATTTACGTATGTAGTACTATACGTAAATAAATATTAAGTATATTTATACATGGTTTTTTTTGTAAAACCTAATTCTTATTTTCTTTGTTAGTATTAATGCAAATAGTGGTGCAAAGCCAGGGCAGGTTGTTTGTATATTTATAATAAAAATTTAATCAAACAGTGGATCTATTAGTCACTAGAAAGTCTAAGTAACAGCCAATTCTTTCATAAAAGCAAAACCTTAGTAAATTCGCAACGGAAGTAACTACGAGTCATCCGACAGGTGTATTTAGACCCTCGTCAAGGTGAGCTTAAGAGCGTTCACACTCCCAAAAGATCTCAACGCCCAAAAAAAATATCAAAATAAATATACCCAATTGGAAAACCATGTTTATCCCATGTTTTTGTCTATCATAGATATTTAATGTATTGTAACGCCAAGCTAAGCCTCAGCTAAAGCCTTACCATGCAACGGCAGTTAAATGTATAACTGTCAGCCAAGCCAGCCATCGACTGTTGTTGGACGTCACACTAAACTGTCAAGCGTCAATATTAAAAAAGGGCGGGAGCGCTGATTTTTTCGTGTCTTGCGATCGTGTAGACTTGTGGAAATAAAATCGCTGCCACTTATTATAAGATTGTTATAATAAAACTACAATTAGAATAAAGTGATTTATAACCTACTTATCCGTTTCATAATTATATTACAACAAAATTACATAACGTGTTTATATTCGGCCATTCGTTTTAGTATTTACTGTTTTTAACACGGTTACCTATATGAAGTCTTATAAGCCAAATGCTTATAAATAACACACTAGGAGTTGCTCGTGACTTTGTTCGTGTGAACTGCAGAAACGTATAACAACGTTAATATATCTTCAGAACTAATGATCGAACCTGTCGGAATCACATTATGCGTATTGGCCTTTTTATTTACTTTTTATTTGCTGTATTTTTTTGAAACAATCACTTGCTAAAATGGGTCGATGAAGTTGTAGTGTTATATGGCCTTCAACATTTGTCGAGAATCAGACTTTTAAATGCATATATTCTACTGGTGCCTTACATTAACGAGTTTTTTTATATTTAAACTTTCGTGAATCATGACTATTATATTTATATTTACCCGGCTGAATTCACGTAGAAATTAAATCGGAAAGTGCCCGACTAGTTTCGGCGAGAACGCCGCGAATCCGCCACGCTCAGAGCTCATGATTAAGGACGAACGGGTTCGAAACTAGTCGGGCACTTTCCGATTTAATTTCTACGTGAATACAGCCGGGTAAATATAAATATAATACATTAAAGAGGTGTAACAAAAAACCTATTCCTTCTCTGTGAGAATTGAACGAAGTGAATGAACTGAAATAATAAAAATAATCCTTGACCATAAGGATTATTTTTTAAAATTCAGTTCAAGAAATATGAATTGATACTCCAATCTTTATAATAATCTTTATAATAAATATTGTAAGAAAATTCAAGCAATATATTCAATACGAATATCTGATGTTTACTCAAATATTATGTTTTTTAATTTCCACAAGCTTTTTTTTTTATAATTTGCAATTAACGAATTTCTGATTGGGACTAATTGGAAATTCAATGTTAACACCTTTTATATATAATAAAGCAATACCAGTTAAATTTAAATTAAGCGTTAGATATATCGCCGAAAACCTCATTCAAATTATAACCACAATTTAACATATTAATTGATCATTTGGTAAAATTGTGAAATTAAATGTTGAGGTTTTGCTTTTCCACCATCCATGACAGCCGCTAATTAGGACCAACATTGTTCAGGCACGTACAATGAGGTCACCCCCTAATTCACGCAGGGATTAATTATGGCTTTTTTATTATAAGAAAATCCGCTTTTTTCCCTTGTTTATAATTAAGTCCACTTAGTTTTGTTATACAGTTTTATAATTCTTACGCGTGTTGCGTATTTTAGAAATCATAAATTATAACACTTAGAGATAAATTCGAGAGATAATTATTTTTACTTGAGCATGATATTATTTTAAAGTATTAATAATATATATTTAATGATAGAACATTTTTATTTTGTTTAGTTTGAAGCACCACTTGAAAACGGCTTCATCGATTTCAGCATTTTATTTTCTGTGTTTTATTTATCAAGACAATATTCGTACACAAAATAATGAAATGATTTTAAAGTGTATAATTTGGATGATAGTTTTGTATTTTAATATTAATAAAGAAAAATGAAAATATCTCCCAATTATGCAAGCTGCTGTATTTTACACTAGATGGCGCTGCATTTTATACACACCATACAACGTTAATCCAATCACTATAAAAATTGTAATATATAACCCGGACAATCTCTGCCGGATGCTGCTAGATTGATCTGTTCATAGTCACTTTTATAGTCTAATAAAATCATTTTAAACAAAAATACTTTGTAAGCATAATTTGCAAACTTGTTTAAAGAGACTTAAAAAATCAAATCTTTTGAAAACGGTACAAAAAAATAACCATTTATCCCTACTAGCATATAATATTTGCATTTTAAAATACATTTGTCAAGCGTAAGATAAATAAGGCTGCAACAGCAAACAGGAACCACTGACAGAACAGATAAATGAACCACAGTTTTAGTATATTATTCAATTAATTGTTTAATAATAGTAAACACTTCATTGAATTATTGTAATTTATATATTTTTTTTACACTTAAACTAAGTTGACGCTTGACTACATTCCACCTGATGGGAAGTGGAAATGTAGTCGTAGGTGGTAAAGCGCATCAACTTAGTAAAAGCCAATTCACTCTTGCCTTGAAAACACCCATCGGAAAATTTTGTAATAGTATTTAGTATTTGTACTGGCTTTTACATGAGCCATAGGTAAAGATGGATCAAATATCATAGTATTTGTTTTGAAATAGATATATTCTTTCTTTCTACAATATTAAAAATATATTTATGTTATAATATTGCTTATACTGTACTTAAGGGTTCGCGTAATTACATATTCACTATGACGAGAATGCAATGTAAACTAGTTAATTACTAATGCATTATTGGCATTTCAATTAAACCGCAGAGTGGTTGTACTTGTAGTTGGCTCCTGATTGGCAGCCATCTTCTGTCTGCGATATCATTATATTTTACGTATTTGAAAGTATATATAAACATGGTTATATATAATTCGCTCGTTAACATTTTCAAAATATATATAAGATATTTATTACGTTGGTATACCCAAGATTCCTTTACAACTTTCACAAATAACCTCGGTACGAACGAGTCTACTAAAATGCCTATTTTATTTTATAGGTTCCGGTAGGGGCGAGGTGCTGACGCCTCCTGTAACGCGCGGCGCTGTCATGGCAGCTCTCACAGCACTCGCCGGTGTTTATATTTTTGTATGATATTGTCCGTCCGTCCGTAACGTTGTAATACTCTTGAAATTATTATTTCTTCTTATACCCTTTAAATTCTTCTTTGAAGCATAGCTTAATTAATTGAATAATAAGGATATTTATTGCAATGTTTTTTAGTTTGAAAAGTACTAATCTCCTTAAAAATATACAGATTTTTTACCTCAATTTTATAACCCTGGAAGGTATCCACGGTTAAGTAAGCTTGAGTTACCTCAAAAAAGTGTGCGGTTTGAGTTGTTTGAAGACAAGACGTTAGCTTAAATAACAAAAAGAAATCTGTCGTGCACATCGGAGACTGTAAGAGGCTGGGGCAGATTTATCAGATTATGCGTTGTGGGGTATGAAAAAAAGTAGCTTTTACTTATAAAAAGATAATTTCAATTTGAAAGCCCTTTATTAACACCTAGTTATGTTGTTTTAGTATAATGTGTCATGTCACAAAAGTAAAAAAAACCCTCATTAGGGATTAATTTATCTGCAAAAAGAAGCTTTGTAGAAATTCAAAAAGTATATTATGACTTAGAACAGATTGAGATTCAAATTCATGATCTTTCTATTATAAACAAGTTGCTAGTAGCAGCTCCAGGTTTCTTTTCAGTCTTTCAGAGTCTAGTTTGAATATTTATTGCGAAGCCAGTCTTTGGAGTAACACATAAACTCTATATTATACAAGTCAGTAAGCTTAATTGTAAAATCACCCTACAAACATTTTAACTCAACAAAACACTCAAATTATATTCATTTATGTTTAGTAAATAGTCCTTTCTTTTACAATAAATCTACTAACCAACATTTAATAACCTGTTTGATGTCAGGTTCAGTTACGTTAGAAATAAATTTTCATCACAGGTATGAATACATTTCAATATTTTGTTATTCCAAAAAGTATAAACGGTTTTCAAAATTCCGGTATTGTCACCTTGAATATTTGAACTTTAAATTCTTATGTGAAAGCTGTTATAATGTTCAGTGCTGTCTGTGAATATAACTTTTGTATATTATATTCACTTTGACATTTTGAATGTATTTTCCTTAACGTTTTATGTAATAATATAAATTTTATCTATTTAATATAAGAAATTATTTCAAATTATTTTAATTTTAGAGAAAATAACCTCTATGATGCAGGTATGTAGAGAAATATCCTAGAGGGAGAATTCTATCAAGGCTTCCATAATTCTTAAGTAAGTTCAATATACATTGATTTCATCAAAGAGTGCTCTGTAAGTTTTCATACCATTCAAGCTTTATCTAAATATAGAACAGACGTCTTTATTGCTATTTCATATTTAAAATACGCTGAAAATACAAGCTGTATGATGTTCGAACATCGAAGAACTTCATTTTCTTTTATAGTTAATAAAATTTTATTGAAATAACATTGTAATTATAACACACTGCTTCTCGAAAGCTACATAAAAAAAATACGAATAGGAAAATAAAAATATTCATAGTTATATTATAGTTTTAAATTTTCTAAATTATCTTATCTTGTATAAAAATATCGTAATTTTCAAAATAAAAACTCGTAGACATATAATAATAGTCAGACAACCTCAAAATGCATTATTATTATTTCAAAATTTAGTATACTTTTAGTTTATTGATAACCGATTTATGGAAATTTATATTTATTTACATATAAATATATATTCATAAACGATAATAATTTATATATAAACATATTTTCCATTTCATAAAAATATATAAATAAATATATAAAGCCCAGTATCTACTAGTGTCGTAATGTAGGCACAGAAAATAAGCTCCAAAGCGTGCTTAAAGCAAACTTGTGGTTAGAGTTTCCTTATAAATATTTTCCATGTTACCTGGAATTTTACTGGATTAGTTCATTGACTGACAATATTTTTAGAGGATATTGCAAGCTTTAAAATATATTATAATATAATAATTTAAAGAATACTATATATTCTATATGAATACGGGTTACTGTCAGTAAGTATCTTGATTGATATATACTAAATAAAAGAAATGTATAATTAAAAAAGTTTTCCTATCCATATTTGATCAATATGAAAATACTATTGAAATTAAACCAAATTTAAATTTGCAAAATGTGTCATACTCCAATTAAAACGTATTTGAAAAGAAAAATATTTCGTCGTGAAAGTCTGATTGAATTCGAAATGCTAACGTTTAATTTGTATAAAATATCGCATAATAATTTAAAGGATACTATACATTCTATATGAATACGGGTTACTGTCAGTACTTTGATTGATATATACTAAATAAAAGAAATGTATAATTAAAAAAGTTTTCCTATCCATATTTGATCAATATGAAAATACTATTGCAATTTAACCAAATTTAAATTTGCAAAATGTGTCATACTCCAATTAAAACGTTTTTGAAAAGAAGAATGTTTCGTCGTGAAAATCTGATTGAATTCGAAATGTTAACGTTTAATTTGTATAAAATATCGCAGTCAAATTAGTGCGGAATGGAAGTTGTGATTGCATTTTAACGAACTAGGCGTCGTCACTCTACTTTTAGTTTGCCAAAACGCTAACTAGTAACTTATTTATCAGTAAGTAGTTTTAAAATGTACCAGTAACGGTATCCATACAGTTTAATAAAATACTAAAGCTAATACAAAGTTATTTAAAAGCCTTATATTACATGAATAAAATCTTTAAGACAAAACAGTGAGGCAATCGTCCAGTTTTTTATTCAAAGTGCAATGACGAGATCACATTCCGTTCATGTAGCCTTTCCATGACCTGCATTCGCTTTGATTTTTATTACTTTGTTACCTTCCCTAGATGCGTTTACTTTTTTAATTTACACACTAATTTTATGTCGATGGCTTCGGCGTACAATTTTAATGTACTAAAATAAAAAAGCGGATCTATGAGTTCAGCTCGTTTAAAATGTGTACGGTTTTATGTTGGTTGGCTTTTTTAGTGTCAGCTTTAGGAATTAAATATGTTAAGAATATTTACGAGCTTAATAAAATGTAACGAAATTATTTACTTACTTTTTGATGAACGAAGTATAAATTAATATTAGCTAACAGATAACTGGCAAGGAATAAATTTTAATTGAACCTTGTAACCATTTCTCTTGATATGAGTATTTTCTTAGCAGTTTTTTTAGTTCATTTTTGGATGTGTCTCCTACTTTGTGGTTGGATTGCGGTATACAAATTTATTTAAAAGTGGTACATTTTGTTTAACAAAATGTTTTCATAAAGATTCATCTTGGCGCTTATTCACTAATGGTTTTCATACAATGACGTAACCTCAAACTGAAGTAACAACGATGCAACGTAAAATTAAAAGTTTTTATTTTACCATCAGTTTAATGGCATTTGATAATTTACAAATACAAGAGGTGTTATTAGAGTTTTCTCAATTTTAAAATAAATAATATATTTATTTGTTAATTTCTAAAATAAGAAATCATACTACAATTATGTTATTTTATACTTTTATACAATAGTTAAACATAATATTTAACTTAATTCTAAGTACATTTGGACACCTCAGACAGTTTGCTTGCATCTGCTCCTAAATTATTTAGTTAGGCTCGTACTAATTGCGATATTCTTTTCATACGCTAACAAGCTATTGCTGCTAAATTTCAGGGTACATTTATATCGTCACATTTAAAACCATGTATTTTCACATTAATAAATGCATATTATATTTATATTTACCCAGCTACGTAAAATTAAATCGGAATGTGCGTGAACTGTTCACGCCGCGAGTTTGGCACGCTTAGAGCTCATGAATCAAAACGCCGAATGGGTTCGAAACTAGTCGGGCACATTCCGATTTAATTTCTACGTGAATACAGCCGGGTAAATATAAATATAATAGTTTTAATATTAAAAAAATATATTAAATCCCACTAATCTACAAGTTAAATATTAAGAAGCAGTAATACAAAAATATAAAGAGTTTGAGTTTGCTTTAAGTTTGTCAAATCTCTAAAATAATGACTATCTTATCTAACTGACAATCATTGAGACCACGTGATAGTGATACATTTTTTATTTTATTAAAAGCTACAAATAGAAGGTTGATACTTTAATATATTCTGGACAGAAACGGATTTATAATTTCATTTGAGTTCGTATTGATTTATTACTTGCCAGTTGTAGTTGTAGTTCTGTGATTGTTCTGTGATTCACTCGCATGGTCTAAATCTTATGTTAACTACTTATATATTATATTCTAAGAAACCGTAAGGAAAATTTACTAAAAGGGAAAAACAAACGATTAAACTACTAACTAATTATTTAAAACCAACATTCATAGTTAAAACCAAAGTTGTACTTAATTAGAGCATAGACAAATTGACAACCCAAACGTACCGAGATTTCTTTTTTTTTAAATAAACACCGCAACAAGAGGAGGTTTTATTGAGCCACACGGTTGTCGTCTGCTAACAATATTATTTCATGATTTGTTCAGATAGTCGTGGGTTCAGTTCCCATACAAAAAAAATATTAGTAAAAAAATATATTTTAAAAGTTTTCTGTAAACCTTGAAAAATTAGAAATATAAATTATATAGCTTATCACATATTTAAGATGTAAAAAATTAAACATTATTTGCAATTTAAAATAAAAAAGAAAATGTATTATAGATGAGGCCATGTTTATATTCCTTAAAAATAAATATTAAAAAGTAACATTTCCACGATTTTTTATCAAAAGTTCAATTTTGTAAACATCATTTTAAAAAAGAAAACACTATATTAAATATTTAATTAGTACAACATATATATAGCTCGGAGCTTCCCGAGCGGCTCGCAAGCAATTCATTCTTGTGAAAAGCTAATGAAAGGAAATTGTGGAGTAAAAATCACGGCATGAAGTCATATATTATTCAAGCCACGGTAAACAAAGTATATCTATAATTCTTGACATATCCTTTCTTGTAACAAACTTAAAATTGATAGTTCAGAGTTTGATCCCGGGGCTTGATATAATATATTTATGATACAACAAAAAAACATATTGAACCATAATACGTGAAACTTTAATCTATAATGATTACATAAAATTGAATTCAAAAATAGAAAAAATCAGTTAAATAAATACAAATTTTAAATCTTAGGCTATTATATATTGATGATAGATAATATTATTTCCAATAATATATAATGAAGTTAGAAATTTCTTCTAATATTTAAATAGCATTATTAATATCGGAATGTACATTTATTAATATTAATGCGTTAAGCTTGAACTGAGACATTTCATCACAGAGTAATTTCAGCGAATGCAGCGCTGCATAATTTATTGTATCTAATGGACTTTTACGACATTGATTGATATACAAAGTATTCATGAATTAAATGAATAATAAGCTGGATGAATATATTCCTTGTTGTAAAGCTACTGGCGGCATGCCACTAATATACGCGTCAAGAAAACATATCTCTTATATAAGTCATAGCAATATAATTTATATTTTAATTTTTGATAGCGCTATAATTTTTTTAAATATCATTTTTTGTTCTATTATCTTGATTTTTATGGCATTTATTTTTCAATGACTATTGGTAAATCTGCGATCTCAACTTTAACAAACCAAATTATATTAAAAACATTTTGGATTGTACGTAAATTATGAATTATGATTGTAATAAGGACTACTAATAGTGACGGGTTTAGTTATTCTAATCTTCTTATAGATGCTTAAAAAAAATATTGAAAGAGTTTGATGGAGATTTTTCCGGTCCCTCTTTTTAGACCTATGCTTGAAATCATGGTACTAGAGACCGATGTATTTAAGTGCAGTGTATGCCTACTGAGAAGAAAAAAAATACTTTGAAATAATACTAAATATGACAAAATAAACTTTCAATGTATGACCCTGATACTGAAACACAATCGCAAGAACCCCATTGGCACAAAGTACCAACCTACAAAAATACCTTATATAATTTATATAATAACCGGAACCAATTATTATAATATTAAAAAAAAAATGTGAAAAATATAATCTAATATTATATCACACATATCCTGTGATTTATAAAAAAACGGGGAAAATTAATAGAAATTATTTTAAATTCCATAAATAATTTCAGAGATATTTTAAAAATAAATATTCAGTTTGGGTAAAGGGCAATAAAATGAGACTTTAGTAATGATAAGATTGTATTTGATAGTAAATCTACTAAATTTTATTAATTGCATTGCGTCTACAAGTTTTTAAGTTATCTGTAGTTTCTTTTCATGTCTTTATCATTTTTATGTACAGTTAGTTATAAATATAAATTGACTAAAAACTTAACATAAAATATGAAATATATTTTGCAAGACATTTTGAACAAAGTAAATAAAACAGTGCTAAATATTAAAAACAATTGTTCAGAGACCCAGATCAAGTAACATCAAATGACACGTTTGGACTCAAAAACACACTAAATTTACTAAAGTTACTTGAAATTTATCATTTTTATGAATATAAACAGTGAAAGAGGAATAAAAGCATTCAAGACTAGGCATAGTAAAAAAGTTTGAAATTTTTCATTTGAAATACATTTTTTTTAAACTTTTAATTAAAGGATTATATTAATATTATTTTTCAACGTATTTCGATGAATATTTTGTTTGTATTAAAGAAATAAAACGATATTGAATAACATTTTGAAAATAATATTTATTTTAATGAAATATATGAATAGACAATTTATAATACACAATATTTTTCATGTTAGTTCAGAAAATATATGGAATTCTTTAGTTATTTTTAAGGTTTTCATATAAAAAACTATTAACAATATATTGACATAATAAATATGGTAAAAACGGACATAAATATCAACATAAAAATCATATATAAGGGTATTTTTCCGTGAATATGATACACTCATCCCTAGAGGGTGGAAGAATGACATAAGTCGATGTTAAAGTTTACGAGGTAGAAGCTTGACGTCTATTGTTGTTCTACCGTCCTATTCATTGTAGTCGCCATTTTATTTCTCTTTCAAAACTGTCATTACTCCATTATGTTCGTAGATAACTAAATCAATAAAAACTGGAGTGCTTTCTAAAAATAGATCGAAAATAGAATAAGAAAATGATTTCTTTTCCGATCGAGGTCAGCAGCTTGAAATGTTAACTGTTGTTTCTTTTGATGACGTAAGCAGTCACTTATGTGGTTTCATTCGCCAATCTATCATAGTTAGTTAAGGGGTAAAATTTATATAAAACACTTATTTTTCAAGCTATATCCATGAAATGTTGTATAAGTCTTTAGTGAAAACGTGAAGAATACGTGTTTTAGAGTTGTTTGAAATTCCATTTATTGGATATTTTGGAAACTTAACTGAAACCAAATAAAAGTATCGCAACTAGTAATATTATATAAAGCACAGATTCGGTCGTGTGACATCGGCAAATATCTGCAAAAGGGTGACTTTTCCAGATATTTGCCGATGACCGGTGACCAGAGTTTATTCCGCATAAAATCCACATGTTAGCCGGAGTTTTGTGCAATCTGGGATTTCACTAAATCACGACAAACATCTCTGTCAAGACTCGGTACTGTCTTTCAAATCGATCTAGTCCTAGATAGTAACATTTATTCTTGGACATAATGTTTGTTTCACATAAAAATGTATAATAGAGGCGGGTAAAAAAAAAGTCATAATTGTTCAAGAATGTTTATATATTAAAATATAATACGTTCTGATAAATAAACAGCTTTTTGTTATATTAAAATATAGATTGAGTACAGCTCGAGTAACAGCTTTTAAATAAATGAAAAATTCTTGCCTATTGATGTGGAGAGGACTAAAGATCTCGCATAAGTATATTAAAAGCTGCTTTGAAATCATGACACTCTAAATTAACTGGCAAGCATTGAGATCATGTATGAATTATACGTGTTTGATTTGATTTAAAGCTACAAATAAAAGACAAATACGTCGCTTAGTTCGAATTCATGTTGATTTATTATTTACCAGTGATTTTCTACGACTTTATTACGCTGATTAATTTCATTTATTAAATATTAAAGTTCAAAAAAAAACTAATTTAAATATTATCAATAGTTTAAATTTAGTAAATTTGAAATAATTAAAATACTATTTCAAATCACGATGTTAAAAATATTGTTATTTAGCTGCTGTACTCGAACTATATTTGAATATAAGAAAAAGCTGTTTATTTATCAGAACGTAATATATTTTAAAAATAAAAAAAAAATCTGTTATAAAAATGTCCCATACAAATAGTGGAATTTTAAACATAAAATTAATAATTATGTCATTATGTTACATGTTTTTGAGTTGAAATAAACAACACTTTCAATTATGGGCTATGAAACCTGAAATTATAGTAGGTTGAACAAAACTATAAAATTGTTAAAGTTTTCTATAAAATTTCGTATTATTGCAAAAAATTATCCGTTCTTAAAATGTGATATGTAATATGAAGATTGAGTTTCCTAAAACTTTCTGGTTTAAATTCAATGAAGTGTACAAACAGGAACCACTGGTAGAACAGATACGTGAATCACACGTTGACTTATGCAATTGGCAAAGTTTTGAAAAAAAACCCACTAAGGAAATTGAACATTCTTGTTTAATAAATATAATTTAGTTGTTTTTAAAATAGATAGATTCTTTTAGATAAAGAATAGGAATAGAGAGAGAGAGATCTCGATAGTAATAGATTGTTATATCCATATAGTTTTTATTTCTTCTCCGCTTGCTTGCCGCAAAGATAATGCATTTTATGGATTACGCTGGAAATAGAAAAAATATATATTGTTACATACTTTCCTTGCATTCATTGAACCGGGATTTGCCTAAAATTGTTGACTGAGTTTCTTTCTGTTTATCAGTCACTTAATGTCTTCGGAATCAATATTACAACAATACCAACGAGTCTTCTACAATGCGTCTGTTATTTTATAATTTACGGCAGCGGCGAGGTGCTGCAGAACGGCATGCGGCGGTGATCAAGCTGTCTTGCAAAGCTGCTAATTACGATGGCAGCACTCGCCGGTATCTTGTTGCTATTTTGGAAATATCCAGTTTCCCCGTCCTGTAACGCTGTCATACAATTGAATTTCTTAATTTCATTTATCGAAAGTAATGCAGGTGTTGTCCTTAAAATAATATTAATAAACATAGCAATGATTTAAACTTTTCAATGTATTACATCCTTGAATCATCAATCAGGTATTAATCTGTGGATACAGATTAATACCTGATTGATGATACCTGATGATTATATAATCCTTGAAGGCATCCACGATCAATGAGGTAGAAAAAGCAGCTGGGGTTATCTAAAAATGGTGTGCTGTTTTGAGTTGGTTGGAGCACGGTTGTAATCTTAGGTAACAAAAAGAAGTCTGGCGCACCCATTTTGAGCCTGTAAAGGGCTGAAGCAGCTTTATCAATTTGTACATTACCGGGAATGAAAATGAGGAATTCTTTGTTATGATAAGAACTTTGGATTTTATATTGAAAGCTTGTTTTGTTATTTCAATTTAAATATGTCACACCACCACATGACAAGTCACTAGGAAATAAGCCATTTGTAACAAGACGTTTTACACACACTCAAAAGAGGACATTTTGAAGCGGAACAACTATAAATCAAGGTTGAGATTTGAATCCAAGATCTTTCAAACATACAAGCTCAGTCTCAGCTCCAGGTTTCTTTTCGGTCTTCGAAAGTTGTTGTTTAGTAAAACAATAATAAATATCAATCAGCTGTTTGATGTCAGTTTCAGTTACGTTTGAAGTTCTTGTTCATTACAAGTTTGCATAAACTTCAATCCGTTATTACCCCAGAAACTACAAATAGTTTTAAAGGTAATGGATTCCGGAAAGGTTTGCTAACATTGAATATTTAAAGTTGAATTTCTGATGTGGCAGCTGTTTGATAATGTTCAAAGCACTGTCTGTGAATAACCCCGGGTATTATATTTTCGCTTTGACATTTTAAATGTATTTATTCGCTTTAACGTTTCATTTTATAAAACATGTTTTTCGGGTCTTTTATAGGTGTAGAATGTATTTTGTTTAATAAAAAAAAATATTAAATTCAAGAGATAAATTTAAATTTAATACCAACCTTTTTTAAAGAAGACGAAAAACTGGCAAGATGAAGAATTTCTATCAAATATTCCATAATTCTCAAGAAAGTTCAATATAAATTTATTTCAGCAAAGATTGCATCCGTAAGTTTTCAAACCATTTTCACTTTAGCTAAGTATAGAGCAGATATCTTTGCTTCTACTTAATATTAAAAGTAAACTGAAAACACAAGCTGTGGGATATTCAAACTACGAAGAACTTTATTATCTTTTCTAGCTACTTCAACTTTATTCGGACATAACATGATACAGATAACACTGGGTTTTTCGAAAGTTTAATAATAATACGAATATAATGTAAAACCTTCTTTATTGATAAGTTAATGGAGTAAGAGATAAACAATCTCAATCCTTAATAGTTTGGTCAAATTATTTTAATTAAGTCATCTTTCCAGGAACCATCAAAGCAAAAGTAACGCGTAGTCAACTCAGGCAACTACCCGTAAAATATCTGTGGTTGTATTTTATTTGTTGACTATTTTAATATCTTCTCATCATTCGCATCTTGAATATAAACTTCATGAACTTGTAGAATAACACAACTCATATACACAAGTATTATAATAACCAACAAATAATGAAGACGAAATTCATTTATATATATATATACATATATATATATATATTTCCCATTTCATAAAGCTGAGTACTCGTGTCGTAATGTAGGCACAGAAAATAAACATTAATGCGCGCTCAAAGCAAACTTGCGGTTAACGTTACCGTATAAATATTTTTCTGCGCTGCCTGGCGTTTTACTGGACCAGTTTACACTTATATTATTTTAAAATAATATTACATGATTTTGAATATTGTTCAGTGCTTTAAAAGAACATAGGTAATATTATATGGTTTATATGAATAAGTGGTTATGTCATTAATTCATTACTAAATAATGATTTCCTAAATATTTTTTTTCTCTAAATATTCGATCATTAGAAAAAGACTTTTAAACTTAACTGAAATATAAACATCAACTGAAACGTATTTAAGATATATTTTGTTTTATTGTAAAAATCTGTTTGATTTTAAAACGTTTTGGCAGTATTTGCATAAAATGTATTGAAATCAAATCAGTGCAGAGTGCATGGTGTGATTGCATTCCATTTGTGTAAACTAACTGGGCGCTGTTACACTATTTTGAAACCGCCAAAAAACATGAAACTTGTTTAACACCGATAACACCTCAATAGATTAAAAAAGTATTACAATCTTATTTCATGATCAAAGCCTTCTATACCGTGGTTTAAATCTAAAAGATGGATACACACAGACATTCCGTTAACGAGTACTCTTAATCCGCAGCGTCCTGAATTCATTTAAAAAATATGCTCCGTTAAGAAAGGGTCTTAGATGCGTTAACTTTTTATTTTACACATTTAATTTATAGCGGCCTTAGCATGCATAATGTAAATATATTCAAAGTAGAGAAGCAGATTTATGAGTTTATTTAAAAAATATGTACGGTTTTTTAGGTTGGCTGTTTAGTGTTAGCGTCAACTTTGGCAGAAAACCTGTAAAAAATATTCTAACGCTGTTATATTCACGGATTTAATTAAATATGTCAAAAATTTACTCTATACGTAATATATTTGATTTTTGACATTATAAGTAATCAAAATGTAATCGTAATATATCTGTAATGCAATAAAGTTTTTAAGGGAAATGTCTAACTATGTTTCCTGAGAAGAATATTTACTCAGATGTAATAAATATTTTCTTATGAATATGTGGATGACTCTTTTTTTAGGTACTTAAAGTACAATATTTGATTCGTTTTGAACAATGCTACATTATCTTTAAAATAATTATTTTATTATAATGCGTTTTGGACCTTATTCACTAATGTTCTAAATACAATTATATATAATAACAATGATGCAGTATAACATTTTTTAAAGTTTTTATATTACATTCAGTAGATTAGCATTCCATAATTTTATTTATTATTCATTTAAGAGTTTCAAAATCCTATTTTTCTTATGTATTAAAAATAACTTATATATTTTTTTATTTTTTAAAAATTTTGATTAGCATTTGAAAGACAATTCAAAAAATGTACATTAATTGAGTTGTTTTAAATAAATGACTTATTTTAATATCTGAAGACTATATAATCCCTAAAATAATATGATTTTAAGCACGATGCAAAAATATTCCATTTCTCCTAACTTTGTAAGGTCAAAAAGTAATTTTTTATTGTAATCTAATCTGCTTTTTATACTAACCGTGCGCTCAGAGAAATCAAAATGAATATATTTCTTTTCCAAGTTTCTTCGCTTCAAGTAATATGAATATAAAACGATGAAAGCATCTATTGGTGTGCTTTCTTTATGGAGTTGATGGACGCATTGAAACTTCTGAATCATGTTGAAAACAATGTAACTGAGAGAAATATTTCATTTTAGGAGCTTTTCAAACTAAAATGAATCTTGTATTTTATCATATAGCACGTTTCTATTATTGGCTCTCTGCCCGCGGCTATAGTATTCACGTGTCGGTCCGTGGACGCGACCAAGGCCCGAATTTGACCGAGAATATCGTTTTATTATTTAAATATCTAGTTAAAACCTATTTTTAAACTAACATATATTATTATATATTTATTATGTGTACAGTTATAAAACAGATTTTAGATACAATTATTAATAAAGTGTAAAACAGCGCCAACTTTGTTTCAATTTTGTTTTTATATCGACTTTTTATCATCCATCATAAATATTGTCGCTCTAATTCAATATCTAGTATTTGACAAATTGTTTGGAAATTACAAGAACTCAAGAATGGTAACTGAAATCTATAACATACATTTAAACTTAACTTATAAGGGAGATAATTATGAACAATGTTTATTTTTTAATTCAGCTATTTCGTATCTGTAGATAATATTAATATTACATAGTGAAATGTAGTTGTAAAGCAAAATTGTAAAACTGATAATGAAGATTTTTTTATTATTTTTATTTGCAATGCATTGACTGATTAAGATTCATAAAAGTTAGAAAGGAGAAAGTACGGAAATTTCAAATCTTGCCCATCACTATGAATCTTGATTTGGTCGTTTAGTTTTAATGAGAAATTTTCTTTGAGTGCTATCGATAAGTATTACTCAAGATTTCATAGAGACGGCTCTCTATTGAATTCCGTCAGTATTCATTAGTCATTTTCTCTCAAGGAAACTTATCGTTTTACGCTAAAGTCGTTTTAAGACTATTAAATAAATAAATAAAAGAAACGGATGTATTTATAAGAACTAGCATATTAAATACGTAAAAATAGACAAACGTTTTCATACGCCTTAGAAGCTAGAATATTTACTGTAATTTACATTTAATTGTTTTTCAGTGTATCTTTATCTTGTCTACTTTTCTTAAGCTGATACAAACGTTTGAGCACTGTGTCGAGTAGCGAGTATGTCTGAAAAAAATATATATTTTCAATTCAACTTTAAACAGAATTAATCCATTTATTATTAGGAGATACGAAGACCAAATTTTACCTAGAGTTAACGCAACGTAATTGCGCCAACTCTGAAGGTCCTTACAAAATCAATTAAATGCGCTGTGTCTTTCTTCTTATTGTATAATTAATTTGACCGTTCCGCGTTTCTTGAGTGTTTCGTAAGAAAAAGTAAATTCTTAAACTAAGAACATAAGTACATTTAAATATATTATAAATGCACAATTATTGTTGTCTTTTCTAATTTCAATGATATAGTGTAATCTATCTTTATTACTATATTTTTTTAATGAAACAGATTATATTTGTCTAAAACAAGTATCATAGATCATTTATCTCCCAATTTAAAACCATTTAGGGTCGGTTAAGTAAGCCCCAATTAATCTTTCTTGAATTACTCGATTACAGCTCCTGTAAGCGTTCAGTGAGTGAACTGAGTGGAAAACAGGACAAAGAGGGAATTGACGGAGGGTCGGAGTAAATGTAAATTGGCAAAATATATGTCAAAATAAATAAATACCTCTGTCATAGTATAGTCCCATTATATACCTTCAATGCACTAGTTGAATAAAAATCTACAATAACTAATATATTACGACTTCTCTCTTGTATGAATTCTCAAGAATATCGATGTACAGTTTAACTTGAATCGTATAAATTTTATACTACCTATATGTATTTGAATGTTTTTTCTTCCAATCTGCTCCATTTTGAACCCTTATAAAGGTTTCATTTATTTGATTACTATTTGCCGTTTCAATCAGAAATAACTCTCTAATGAAAAAATATTTAGCCAGAAGAGCTGTGTTTATCGTAAAATTGAATGGACATATTATTTAGATCACCAAATTTGTTAAGACAATGATATTATTTTATATTATAAAATAATTATTTATATCTCTATATACAAAGTAACGTTTTAAAATGAATTTAAACAAAATCGTTGCTTTCCTATCAAAACTCATATTTAATAGAAAGAGTATCCTGAAACGTATTTAATATATTTTATTTATAAGTAGGTAGTATATGAACCATTTTTACTAATAACGTTTCTTATACTAAAGAAAGAAAACAAAAGAAAGATTTGAGAGAAGTGCCCGACCGTGAAATTTATCGGAAAACTCTTTAACATCTTTAACTTGGAGATACCAGTTTGACTGTTGGAGCCTTTTGAAATGTCACAGAACAACTTATTGAACCGATAACAATTTAGATATTCAAGATTTTGACTGCATATTGTTTAAGCCAATTTGATAACTTTGCTTATAAAAACGTAAATTTAAGGATTTTAAAATGTAGCGGATGTTGTTAATAAAAATAAAGAATGAAACAATTTATTTCACAAGTCCAATAGTTTTCTTCTTTGTTCGTGAATAAATTTATTAATAAGAAATATTTGCAAATGGTTTAAGTGTTAAATGTGTCTCAGATAAATTACTTGTTGTAGCTCAGAAATAAAATATCATTAATAATTGAAATTAACCGAAATTGTTGTAATTAAACATAATCTTACAATGAATTCCTAAAGACATTGAAAATATTTGATTGTAAATTTTTAAATATATTTTTTTTTTTTTTTGGAAATATTAACAAACTAAATCTAGAACGGTATTACTATACCTTTTGTTAAGATAGCCGTGACTTCTAAATGGGGACTCGGGACAAAAGCCGAATTTTCGCTCTTTATAGCTAATTACGTCCGTGTTTCTGACGAGCTTCGTAATTGAATAATGTTAGCATGGTTCATTTATTCCTATGTTATATTTATTACGAGAAAAACAATTGTGAAATGTCACTGATGTTATAAAAATGAAATATCAAACTCATATAATGTCTTAAATTATAAGTGCTTTATATAAATATTTCGAAGTATTTGTTCTTCCTACAATTTTGTAATAAAATTTCATTTTGTAAGTCACCATCTTTAAAAATAAGACACTATATTAAATATTTAATTCTTAATATAAACAATATGTATATAGCTTAGAGATTCCCGATTTAAGCTATGGTAAACAAAGTATAGTACAAGGGTAACTCTTGAAATATTCTATGAAGATATTCTTGTTATATTCTCGCATTTAATAAGTGCAATGTATGTAATAAAAACTTTAACTAAAAATGTGACATGTCATTTTCTTGCTGTAACGAAATATTTTAAAATAAGCGCTTGTACTACAATAGCACTGAGTACCTACATACCAAAATACCTATCAATATTTAATGATTCATTTTACGTAAAATACGTTTATTTTTGTTGCGCTATTAATATAGTTCTACGGACTTTTATTTTTATGAATCCTATTGCAATACTATTTGTTTACAAATCAAAGATAAGAATTGTTCTTAAAAACTAAAAAAATATATAAAGAGAAATAAATAAACGGAAGCCCTCTGTGATCATTTCGATTCAATGCTTATAATATTGGTATAAAAATGTAATATGAGATTTACAAGATATTTAAATTCATCAATAATTTAACAGATATATAAATCTTCATTGTAACGTACAGGGTGAGTAGACATTAGTTTAAATTCCATGAATAATAACGAAAATGGCGTCGAGAATTAAGAAAGGTCTCCACTTGTTCTGTTCTTAATAAGTATTTGAAAATAATTATGTTATGTGAATAAAGTATGGTACAATATTATTTGAGAAATTATTGTATTTTATTCTACGTTAGTGGATGATATTGCCTAACATTCAAAATGGTGTTTATGTATTTAATGTTTTAATTGAATACTTACTAAAGTTTGTCTTTACTTTTTTTAAATATTTATATTTACCCGACTGTATTCACGCATAAATTAAATCGGAATGTGCCCGACTAGTTTCGAACCCATTCGGGGTTCTTAATCAGCTCTAAGCGTAGCGAACTCGCGGCGTCCTTTGAAACTAGTCGGGCACATTCCTATTTAATATCTACGTGAAAACAGCCGGGTAAATATAAATATAACAGTCATGGTTCACGAAAGTTTATATATGTTTATTTTATTAATAAATATAATACGCAATATAAAAAGTTAGTTGCAAATGCAACACCTTTTGAGCTCGAGAAATCTAATGACAGAATTTTAAAAATTATATTAGTACATACAAATTATCATATTAAATTTTTCTCCTCAAAAAATAGTTTTTTTTACTACAATATTTCACTTACAATAACCATTTAACACAATATCTAAATCAATGTCATCGAACTATTTAAAAGAAATAAAAAAAAACTCTAACCACGTTTATATTATTGGATATAATCTGTTATATTGCTTGATTCACAGATTTGTTTAAGAAAAATGAAAGCTCGCTTCTCGATTCAATATTTCAGTTAATAAAACCTGAAAACAAAAAGATACAGGAAATCTTTTGTGCATCGACAATGAAATAAACAATATGTCGATGGCTTAAAAATCCTTTAAGAACTTTTCACTACATGAAATTTAAAACACTAAAAGTACACGAACAGAAAAAACATTTAGATTACATACATACATAGATTACATTAACATTTGTTATATGAAATACTCTGATTAGGTTTAACGAAATGTAGGTACTTTTAATTGAAATTGTATATTTTATTATTTTTTTCAATTTTTCAATTGTAAATCGATTTTGAATAACATTACAAAATATTATTTATTTTATGTAAATAAATGGAGGGAGAATTTATGAGTAATCATTTTCATTAAAAAAAATATGTTGATTCTTTTGTAATTTTGTGAGATTTTCACACAAATAATTCTAATACCCTACTATTCACAATATCATAAGACATATTCTTAACGTTCCTATAAACCAATTATGTGGATATATATGGATATATATATATGGATATATGTGGATATATATGGATATATTTAAAAAAATATTATGCTACAGTTCCCCTAGAGGTTGAAGGACGCCATAAATAGAAGTTAAACTTTATGAGGTTGTAAAAACGTGACGTCTATTGTTGCTTTTCCCTCCTGTCATTGTAGTCGCCATTTTATTTCTTTCACAACTGTCATTACTACATTATGTTGGTAGTGAAATTAATGTTAAGAGATTTAAAGAATAATATTTGTTCAATAATGTATATAATAACATTTTTTATAATAATTTAAATTATATAAATGAGTTATGTTGGTGATGAACGAACAATAAAACCAAAAATTTGACAGCTTTAAATATTGACAGTTGTTTATTTTTTAAAAAGAAAGCAGTCTTTTAGGTTGGATTATTGAATGTTCTATTCTTATTTGCTAAGGAATAAAAGTTTATTCAAAATGCCCCTACATTACAAGTTATAACCACAAAATGATGATTTTTTTGTTTTTTTCTGATTTTACATATTTGATATTTTTAACTATTTTTAATTTGTATGGGTACAAATTATTTTAGGCCAAGTGATTATATTGGATTTCACATAAGTGCGTGAGTTTATTCGCGTGAACTACAGAACCTGCCAAAAATTTTAATACTTTATAAAATTAGTACAAAATGTTTCGGTACGCTAAATGAATTTTTGGAGTTGGACGTTCAAATGCATAAAACGGAATGAAGGATTCCTTAAAATAAAAAAATTAAATCAAGACCTAAGTCGGTAGTATTATTGTATCAGTATTAAAAGAATACTTATTTTTTCTTAACACAACATTGGGTTTGTTTTTATGATTTTATTTAGACAAACACAGATTGATAATCCAATCTAAAAACATATGGTAAGAATTTTTGTAAAATTTTAAACATGAGTTATCTTTTAAGGCGGTTTAAATAATATTATTTTTTTAATTCCGATTTCTAGTCAACAAATTACTGACTATAACTTAAAAAATCATAATGAAAAACTGTAATATATAATACAGTAATATTTATCTTAATTTAAATTGAAGCTCTCACCAAAAACCTCATTCCAATTATAGTCACAATTTAACGTATTAATTGATCATTTAGTAAATGCGTCAATTTAAATATTGAGGTCTCCGTCATCCACAGAATTAGGGCGACCCATATTTCATATCGGGATTAATGATGATTATTTTTGTTTATAAAATCCTTCCCTCTTTTATATTTAAATATACTTAGTTTTTCTATATTTTTAAATTATGATACAACACATGGCATAAAATATTATGGCTACATTAAGAGATAAATTGGAGAGACAATTTTATTATATAGAGGGTATTATTATTTTATATATACTTAATATTAAACAATATTAAAATATACATCGATATAATATTACCAGTTATTAATGGCGGAGCTTAACTTGATAGCAGCTGTTTTGTTGTTTTTAACGTCAAGACAAGATTGGTATGACAAAAAAAAAAAAACAAAATACCAAATAAAAATAGTTTTTTAATAATAGTTTTGTATGATAATATTAATATAAAAGAAAACTGATAATATCTGCGCATAAACATTTTACTGCACTTTAGTCTAGATGACGTTGCATTTACGCTCAGCTTTAAACCGTTCAACTAATAACTATGAATGGTTGAACATAAGGAGAGCAATGCTGGGTGCTGTTAGTTTATCATATAAATAATTGGTCGCCTTCAAATCTACAAGTGAATAAATAAATTAATAATTTTACATAACACCGGTTAATTCTGATATTTGTGGTTTTTATTTACGTCCTGTAGTTTTTATCTCACACGACCCACAATTAGATTTAGTTTGTTTTACTATGACTGCCCATTTTTTTTTAATTGTTTTTTCTTCGGGTTGAACGGTAAATAATGCTCTAGTATTAAGTCCACCCTTTGGTTATTTTTTTGACAAAAAATATAAAATAAATAAATAAATAAATTTAGAGCAATCAAAATCTGAATATCAGACACACGTGATATCCTGGATTTTGTGCAATCCTCTCGGATTTCAATACACACTGCGAACATTTGTGTCTAGCCTTGGTAATGACTAGCAAGTTGACCGAGTTTCAAATAATACTATTATATCTTAATTTTTTTGGAATAATAAAAGTAAAGAATTATTCGTTTAATATTAAATTAAAATAAAAAAAAATTGAATACGTTAATATAATTTTATATTACACCAAGATCTTTATAAAGAATTATAGTTTTAAAGATATACAATCTACTCATATGACCAGTCTCCAACTATTTATATGTATATAAGTAGTTAAAGGAGATATAAGTAGCCCATATATGTATATTCATTGTCCACGTCCAAGCGAGCTGAGTCACACAAAACTAGTGATAGTTAATAAATAAATATGAATTCAAATGAAGTAGTGAAGAATAGGTTTTTCTCTAGAACATTTATAAGTGTTTTAGTACGAACAAGGGTAATTTGTAACTTTTAAAAATCAGTCTGTGAAAAATAAAGCTAAGTTTTATTTTGAAAATATGTGGCATAATATTTGTAAAATTTGAAATATGATTCGCAATCGTCATAAATGACGATTCCAAATAAAGTGAGAAATATACTCTCAATGGAGAGTCTATTTCTCACCTTCGTTTTCGATATTGTCATCAAGGCAGAGTATTTTTAAGAGCTTGCGGGGATCCTAAGCAGTCTAAATTAATCTTCTCGGGAATTTGGGCTTGATATAAACCTGGACAAAGCCAAAATCATGTTCAATGACCATGCCAAAGAAAGACCTATATATGTCTATGGCGTTCTTCCCGAGGTTATACAGAAATATGTCTTTTTGGGACAGCCTATCCAACTTGGAAAGCATAATTTCGAAAGCTAACAAGAGAATTCAAGTAGGTTTGTCAGCATTCGGCAATCTACGTCAGGTATTTACATCAATGTTTCCGTAGTGCTTAAAGACGAAAGTTTTTCAGCAATGTGTCCTACTCGTACTAACGTACGCAGCCGGGTCATGGATACTGACTGCGAGACTGATCCACAAATTTAAACTCACTCAAAGGGGTTTAAAAAAAGGGGTCCATGGAGCGAGGTATGCATGGAGTCTCTCTCAGGCATAATATCATAAATGATTCTATTCGTGAGGGAACTTAAGTTACCGACATAGTTCGTCAGATCAGCGAGTTGAAATGGCAGTGTGCCGGTCACGTATGTCGCAGGAGTGATGGCCGATGGAGCAGACGAGTTCTGGAGTGAAGACCCCGTCTCGGCAAGCGTAGTGTAGGACGTTCTCCGACGACTTGCAAGAAGTCGTTGGTGTAGGCTGGATGAAGAAAATGGAGGGCAGGGTTATCTGGGGCAAAATGAGGGAGGATAATGTCCAGCAGTGGAATGCAATGAATGCAATTGAAATGATACGTAAATTATGAATTTTAAAAACTGTCGTCTTATATCGTCATATGTCGTCATATACATTTGTGCCATTTTTGTATTTTCCTATCAAAATTGGTATCAATACAATATTCATCCGTAATTAAGCTATGAAATATAATCTGAAGATATAGTTTCCTAATAAACGCCAATCTTAATTAAATGATTTGTGCAAACAGGAACCACTAGCAGAATAGATACATTAATAATACCAGTTTTTAAAAAAAATCAAAAATTCGAAACAGAGCTAAAAATATTGAACTATATTGTACGATTCGATTCAATTCGATTCGATAAGATATTTAGCAAAGTAATTTATGATTATAAGGTTTTAATAATGATATACAAATATATTAATATCATGGCATCTATTTACTATCGGTAGATACAGACTCCTTTCAATATACGGAATGGTTACGAGACCTAAAACATACAAAATAAACTTATTTCAAGGAATCAAATAAAATTAAAATAAAACCTACAAGACGCAAATTTTATATCACGGATGGCATAATTCTGAATTAAGTTCAATGTGCATTTATTGAAACAAAGATTACTAGCTGTAAGTTTTCATACCATTTCAAATTTAGCAAAATTTAGAACAGATCTCTTTGCAGCAATTTATTTAGCGTAAGTTGAAAATAAAAATTACAGGAGATTCAGAAAACAGAGAGAAAAAAATAATGTTATTTCTTTTTTAGTTTCTACCACAATATTTGTATAACACTTTAGAACAAATAGTATACTTTTTCTCTATAATTCTTAATATGGTACACTTGTTAACCTCACTGATAACATAATGGTGAGATTAAACAAACAAAATTCTTGAAAGTTTACTCAAACACTCGCTTATATAAGCACTTCAAATGTATTGTAATTGCAACATTATCGCATAACTTAATTTAATTCTAAATTATTGCTAAACGTTTTATAAAAATCACATATTTTCCTATTTCATGAAGTATTCGTGTCGTAATGTAGGCACAGAAAATAAACATTAATGCGCGCTCAAAGCAAACTTGCGGTTAACGTTACCGTATAAATATTTTTCCGCGCTACCTGGCGTTCCGCGGGAATAGTTCATACACTGATATTATTTTAAAAGGATATGGCATACTTTTGAATATATGTTTTTGAAGGTTTAAAGAACATAAATAATAATATGTTTTTTTATGAATAATGCCCTTCTAGAAGTAAGTTTAATGTTTTTGATAAAACACTTATATACCATTAGTATTTTACTAAAAAAAACCGTTTTCATATTCAGAATGAAATAAAAAAAAGGTTTTATATTTAAAAAAAATTACAAAACGTGACTATTCATACTCCAATTGAAACGTAATTCAAATAGATTTTATTTAGTCGTAAAATCTGGTTGTATTTGAAACGTTAACGTATTTGTATAAAATACCGCCATTAAATCAAACCGGATTGCAAGATGTGATTCCATTAGTAAACAAGTTTGTTTGTTGGGCGCTGTCACTCAACTTTAAAGCTGTCAAAATACTGACAAGAAACTTATTTACTTTTGATTAGTTTTTTAATATACTAGCGGTACTTATATAGAAGTAACTCAATAAAAGAGCTACTAGAATTTTATTTAATGACTAAGCCTATTAATTAGTGGTTTAAATCTAAAACAGAATACTCAATGATGCATTGTCCTAGTATTATATCCAGGGTACAATGACTGGATGACATCTCTTCAATAAGTACTCTTAATCCGCAGCGACCTGAATTCGCTTTGAACATTTTTCCTTTGTTCCTTGCCTTAGATGCGGTAAATTTTAAATTTACACATTTAATTTATCACGATGGCTTTGACTTGCACAATTTTAATATACTTAAATTAGGGAAGCGGATTTATGAGTTCATTTCGTTGAAAATGTGTACCGTTTAATGTTGCTTGGCTTTAAATTTTGCGTCAGCTTTGGAAATTAAACTTGTAAAAAATATTCACACTCTGTGATATTTATTATCTGTGAATTTCATTAAAAGATATGACATTTGAAAAGTTGACACTATTTATAATGATACACTTGCTGTTTGACTTTAAAAATAATCAATAAATGCCATCTAACATAAATCTGTAAAGCAATTGGGATTTAATTGAACCGTCTAACTACTTCTCCAGAGAAGAGTATTTACTGAAAAATAATAAATTTTTTCTTGTGTGTATGTGTGTGTGCCTATTAGAAGGCTATTGCAACACACACATTTATATTTAACTTTTTTTATTACTTTATATTTCTTTGTTGCTTGTTAACAAATAGCTTAGAAATAGCTTGTTAGTTACAAATAGCTTGTTAGCTTACAAATAGCTTGTTAACAAATATTTTTTAAACATATTTTATTACTATTTGAAATCCAAGTCAAAGATCATTCCTACATTAACCAGGGCCTTCCCATGATATTGGAATATTAATTAATATTTATAATAATACGGTTTTGAGCATCATGTAAACTATACAAACTCTACTCTCTTATTAAACTTAAAAATAATGTTTTATGGTTACGAAATCTGTTTTTAATACCAACTGTACGTTAATAGAATTCAAAATGTACAATATAATTCATTATATTGTATTCTGTATAACATCGTTCCTAATTTCTTCGCTTTAAGTAATCTGAATACAAGAAAATGAAAGCTTCTATTGATATGCTTTCTTTTAAGACTTAATGGACGCTTTGAAGAACTGCTTCTTCACGTTGAAAACAATAGAGAAGAGATTTCAAAGATTTCAATGTATTGAAAATATTTACTTCAATAGGATTCATTGAAAGGTATAATTACATAAGATATGGAAATATTTTAACATATTTTCTACTATATGTCTAATAGAAACCATATCATTTCATCTTAAACTTATTTCAAATGCCGCTATCATCAGACCAGTTTGACAAGTGCTGGTTGTTTTCAGTAATTATCACGCTGCGTCAAACATTAGTGTCAAAATGTTAATAGCTCTTTAAAGCATAAAGCGCTTTAAAGCAGCCTAATATGCCGTTTTAATCACTCTACTATATCAGGAATAAAGCTCTCTATCAATGAAAATTTTAATCATCAGAACGTTATTAAAATAAACTATATTTAATGGAAAATCTCTCTCAAATATTTTATATTTAAAATAAAGGAATAATATTATATTTTATTTACGGGACGCTAGGGACGTTATTTCATAGACAACAATAGATAATTCAAATTGCATTAATATATTTTAAATCGTAAAAACATTTACTAAACAAGTCAAACGAACCTCACATTTATAGACCAGAGGTCATACAATCTGTTTTGTTGTCTGTACACTTCCAAACAAATTCCTCTTCCAACATTTCATTTCGTTTCTCATAAAGGCGGAGAATTATCAACGTCAAAGCTAAAGCATAGGGTTGATTTCCACTTAATTAACTTTACCGAGATAATAATTTTACGCTTTGTATTGAAGCTTCTCGTTTACGTTAAATAATAACATTACCTTCTAGAACTGTAATTAAACACTTACAAAACTGTTGTCGCAAAGATTTTGATTAAAAACTAATAATAAAATAATACTAAGGGTGTGATACATAATACTTAAATACAAAAATAGTTCCACGTTTTATTATTAGACTTCTTTCTAAGTATTTTTTCAAAACCCTTAGGCTGTTCGCTTGCAACTGCTACTAAATTATTTAGAAAAACGTGTACTAATTGTACATTCTTTTCATGAGCTAACAGCCTATTACTGCTGGAAAAATCTCAGGGTATATTTACAACATCACATTAAAAAGGAAATACCATTTTAACATATTAAATGCAATTAATTTTACACAAATTAAGACTTTAAGTATAATATAAATAGAAGAAGTAACAGAAGAATATATTGAGTTCCTTAAATGTGCTTTAGGTTTCTCTTGTTTAGTGATATTTTTAAAATATACAGTTTAGAACGTTGATGGTGGCTTAATAGATTATTTGTGCTACCAAAAATTGTATTCAATCAAGCGTGAGTATCTGGTGGTAAATGGTCACCGCCGTCCTCGGTCTCTTTCAGAATGTACAAGACCATAACCAGCAATTAAGAGGAGTAAGTATTGCTATTTGAATAAACACAGAAAGTCTAGATATCTCGGTGGCTGAAAATTCCTAGATAACCACAATATTAAAGAATGCCACAAATTATATCATAAGAATACTATTCCCAGTGGAGTGACCTGAATTTTTAGATTCGATCAAAGATAACAATTCATATGTAATTTAACTTATGATTTATCAAGAGAGGGTGTAAAGAGCTGCCTCGTTTTATTGATCACATACAGAATGCAACAAGGCTTACTTATTTTTAGATGACAGCGATAATGACCGTCCATTGAATCGTCGAGGCCCAGTTCGCTAATACTTGACGAGGTATTTAGGGGAATTAATGAATAAATAAACGAGTAAACAATGATACGGCCTATTTTGCCTTTTTGGTTTTCATTAAGATAAACGAGATATATTTCCCCTTATTAAACCCTTTTTCTAGGATGTCTTAAAAGAAAACACAAGTTTCTTTCGGAACTCACCATTTTTTTCCAAAAGATACTCGTACGGTCGTATTTCCGGCATCCCCATCACTGTCTTTAATGTAAATATAGTAGATAGATATACTGAGTATCCAACGTGATATCATGGATAAGCAGAGAGAACAGTGTAGAAGATAGCGCCATATGGAAATACCAGCGTTTACGGGATTGGGGTCAGAGCATAAATCGTCGAGAAGGTCCTGTATGCTCTTGCTAGAAAGAAAGCTAATAATCTACTTGCAAAAACGAAGATCTTTTTTAGGAAAGAAGCCCTTTGAAAGTGCCTTATGCCGTACATGATTTAAAGAAAAATGTCTCAATAAAACTACCCGGGCTTCTTCATACATTCTTTACCCTCCGTCCATCGGTATATTAGTACACTAGGAGATAGCTCTGCTGATAGAACATCTTGAAAGCAATATTACTACCGTTAGATCAAATTGAATTGACAAATAAATTACTAACACATATTAATAATTTAATTAAGTCAATAGAATTAGGTCGACGCAAATACAAGATATGTAAATGACCTGGTGAAATGACATATGTTAGAAAGTCCATAAAATTTGACTTAGCAAAGTGACTCATATTACGTCCAATAAAATACCCGTTGCCGTCTTACGACCGGTGCCGTAAACCCTTTTACAGTAAAAGTTCATTTTCACGATAGAAGCAAGAAATTACAGTGTTTGTTTTACCTTTCTCTTAACATTGAGTCGCAACACAATTAAGCTTTGCTTCCATTGAAACCACATAGTGTCGAGGCACAGAGCTGCGAGCTGGGGTTTGTATTACACGTATTACATTCCTATATGTAATAACTTCGAGGTTTCAATATTTGTTTGAATGTGTTTTTCTAATATTTATTTTATTTCTCTGTGGTTTTTATTTCTGCTATTTCATAAATGCCGTGATATATAAATATATATATATATATTTTGCTGTTCGAGTTATAAATAAAAACATCATATATTAGTTATAAAATAACTCAAGTAAGTGTTTGTAACAATATACTCTTACCCAAACTACTCAAAAATTAAAATAGAGATATATTTATAGAGAAGCTTCTTAGCATTCCATGGATTCACCGTGCAGGTGCTGGGACCATCTCGTAGCAGAGTGAAGAGTGCAAACAGCTTCTGGGACTGGCGACCCAGGTGTAGGTTTAAGGGTCCCCTTTTGAAAAGCGCATTAACGCTCAACTTCATTGGTTAAGCTTCTCTCCCTACCTAACCAAGTTTATAACGAACCTACTGGATAAAATTTATATTATAATATGAAAGTTATATAAATTTTAGGTTGTTGTTATTTAAATATATAATTCTAAATCTAATTAATCTCGGCAAACAGCGACACTATAGCTCAATTGGCAGAGTGACGGAACGGTTTCCCAAAGGTCACAGGATGGTATCCTGATCGTATTATTATTTTTTTATTCTATTGTTATTTATTAATTTTGTTTAAATTATATTTCATTTTCTACTCCACAATTCAAGTAGTGTCTGATTTGATTGTAAATTGTAAATAACATATTTTCAAACATGACAAACCATAACCAAGGTATATATTTTAGACAAACTAGGATACAAACATTAAAATATGTAAACCGTCAAATAAATATAAAATATGATGAATCATTCTTAGGGAACTACAATTTATACTTTAAAAATAAAGAATTCAACTAAACTCCAAGCGAAGCAAATACTAGTGAAATCATTAAATTGTAAAATCATTTTGACAGCGTCGCGACCACAGAGTACGTGCTACATTGAAGTAGCCGTTGTCTCGACACTCATTAATTCTGTCGAAGAGACCTTCAAATACAAAGAATATTTTTCTTTCCATTTAGAATTCCCAACATTTGCAAATTTTGATTATTTTAATAATATTGTTTGCTTATATTTGTAATTATCATTGTTCGAATTAAAATGTATTACAGGATTAATAATATCCTATTATATTTTTCTGTTTATTCTTAAAAATAGTTTATTAGGAATATATAAAAAAATATAGTCAAGCATCAACTTAGTTTAAGTGTAAAATAAATATATATGTAATTACCTGCATAAATTGACGTTTTTGTATTATTATTATTCATTGTAAAAATAGAGGAAAAAAAAACTAATATATAATATGTTATAAGTAGCTTCGGTGATAATTGAATAAAAAAAGGTAAAAAAACTGTAATAAAAAAATAAATCTTCTAAAATAAAGATTTTTCCCGGACGTTAGATCAGTCACATGATATGAGGTGAATAATTTATTTTAACAATTTCACCAAAATAGCTACAAGAAGAGAAAATAATATTCTGCTATTAATTTATATAAGGTTAAATAATACTGTTAATATAAAAAAACTAAAAATATTAATTGTCAATACGTTTATAGTTTTCGCAAAGTTTGCGTCTGGCGAAAATATTGGATACGGTATGTCTTCATACGTTTATTACTATATTAACGTATAAAGAAGTGCCCTTATTTTAGATTTTATCATAAGATGAGAATGAAATAACTGCAAAATATAAATAATATGAAAACTTTAACTTTGTTTCTTTTTTATTTCATATAAGTTAAGATATGAAGTGGATTTCAAAACGTGGTAAGTTGTTAAACCGTATTATTATTTATAATTTCGTGTCCTCTACAACTTTAGCTTACCGCAGCGTTATTTATCTGTTCAATTTACCTTCTCGAGCGTTCATTACTGAAAGTTCCTGCTAATGAGATGGTTTTCATATACGGTCCTACTTTTAATTTTTGGCTAAATACATAGACTTTCAACGTTTTTAGTTTATGTTTTTTTTTTAATGTTATGTTAGCTTATTATTTATACACTAAGTATATATTAAGCTAATATATATTTATGATATAACGTTATTATGTAATTATATATATTATATGTTAATTCTATACTTCATTTGAGTACGTCCATCATGGGAAGGACGACGGCTGGATGTCATTCGTACGTCATGATCACATCAGATTAAAATAAAAGTATTACATAACTATTGTACGTTGAATAATTTACTTACAGAGGTACTACAGCGGAGAAAGTATGACGTATGGACAGCTCCTCCGACCTGTCTTCCTCACACTGAGTATACTGAGAGCAACTCCTGTATTCACTTTTGGTCTAACCACAGCACGCCATGGCGTCGATGGTGAAACATTATATTACATTGTTTGATATAAATTAATCTAGAGAATTTTATTGTTTCTATTGATTCTGTAACGGTCATAGAAGGGGCTAATTATTTTCATAATTTCCATCACTTATATGTGTTATATATATATATATATATATATATATATATATATATATATATATATATATATATATATATACTATATATATATAACACATATAAGTGATGAGAATATTATTTTTACTAATTACTTTATATATATATAAAGTAATTATTAATATTATATATATATATATAAAGTAATTAGTAAAAATAAAACGACAATGATATTTACGAGTATATTTAACATGATCTTATACACTTTTATTAAATAGTTTTGAGTAAATATTTTCGTCCTAGTGAAGTGTAAACTCTTTCAATGTTTATGGCCTGTTATCAATTTAATATCCCAATCTTGTAATCTCTATGAAAGGTGAAGTGCGGGTCACTGGACAGAATCCTGGAAATACTATCCACTTTAACGTTTTTTATGACTTTTAATGAAAAATATATTGTGTAGGTTATAAAGTATAATTTAATATACATTAATAGACTATATTATGAAATTACCAAGTGAAGACATATTCCTATTGTAATATATTATTCGTTTAAATCCTATTGTCACAAAAAAAAATATTTCACTCAAATAAAAACTTATATAAATATCAATATAAATCATCTTTGGGTGTTTTTCTTTGAAAATGCTATATTAAGAATATGCTGAAAATTCCACCCAAACCATATCGAAGTATTTCAGTAATATAAAACTTATAACATTAAAAGAAAGCTTAAAAGCCTTGAGAAAAAATTGTTAAGGACTCCTCATGGAATATACTTAACATATTTCTTGAATAAAACCAAACTAAACTTAGAAATGGAATCCATTGATCATTTAAAGGTCTAAGTACAAAAACCAATTCTTTCATAAAAGCAAAACCTTAGTAAATTCACAACGGAAGTAACTACGAGTCATCCGACCGGTGTATCTAGACCCTCGTCAAGCTTAAGAGCGTTCAAATTCTATAAAATCACAATGGCCAAAATAAATCAAAATAAATATATATCAAATTGGAAAACGATTTCTGTACCAAGTGCTTCGAAATGTATTTATCACATTCAAAATTACATACAAAATACTAAAATATTTTTATTCAAGTAGGCATTTACATGCACTTTGGAATCGTCAATTACATTACATTAAAAAAAAATGTCAGTATAGTATGTCAGTATGTCAGTCCGTGAGTAAGCTACCACCAGCTCGGAATGCAGCTCTGCTGAGAAGAGCCAGAAACTCAACAGTTGCTCTTTTTAAAAACAATTTAACAATGTTTGATGTATACATTAGAATATCCCACAAATGACTCAATAAGCAAAGCTCCACAACCTAACCTTTTAGTTGATCAAATTACGAAAACTATCACTTACATAATATATTTAATATTTTATTATTTTGAATTCGTCTGGTTATAAAAAAGTATTATAGGGCTACACATATTTGACTTTACATTTGCTGCTGCCCGTGACTTTGTTTCCAGGAACTATTGAAAGCAATACACGTTCAGAACTAATAATGGAACCTACCATGGAAACATGCGTATTTGCCATGTTTTTGCTTCCAATACTATACTATAAATAAATCAATATTAATCTTAATTTTAATAAAAGATACGACAGATTATGTAATTTAAATAATTCAAATTATAACCACAATTTAATATATCAATTGGTCTCTTGGTAAGTGTGTGAAATTTGATATTTAGTTTTAGTGTTTTCGTCGTCCATGACACTTGCCAACTTAGATCAACATTGCTAAGCGACATCCAATTAGGTCACCCCATATTTCACGCCGGGATAGTAAATTATAACTAAACTCAGAGACAAATGGAAGATAATTATTCTAAAGATATTATTTTTTTTAAATATTAAAAATATGTACCTTATATTATACAATATTTTAATTTATATAAATATATAAATAATAACTGTCGACTATAGCAGAGGTTTACGTGAGGACAGCTTACTCAATTTAGCAAAGGTTTCATTGTGTCTTAAATGTCAAGTTAGTATAAAAAAATAACAAAATGAATTCTGTAACTTGGATGCTAATTTTGTTTGATAATCTGAATAAAAAACTGACAATAATTCCGCACTTACATTTTACGGTATCTAATTCTAAATGAGGTTGCATTTATAATTTGCATAAAACGGTCGAATATCGCAGTGAAAATTATTATATATAAACAGCAAACAACCTGTTGGGTGCTACAAGCTATTATATATACAATTAGCGCCTTTAAATATACATAAAAGTGAAAAAATATATAAATAACTTTAGACAGAGATAGATATATAATTGAAATATTATCTTGACCCTTTGGAACATATACGACTTACATACATTTACAATAACCGTTCATGATTACAAGCATTATAATATTTGCGTTTTGAATAAGTTAGTGAAGCGTGATATTCAATAAAGCTGGACCGACGCTTCCAGCTAGCGTATTAATCCGCTTTACTCTGTACTCATTATGCGGTATACATAGAAGACAATCAAGAACTGTTTATTGAAAACATTGCTATACAAATTCCGCCACCAAATGGTTGACAAAGATTATTATATAATTATCTGATACGGTTATATTTGTACCCTTATCAGTTTTAATATCACACAAGTTGGAATCATTATGATTGTAAAAAACGGGAAATTAAATTTTGGAACAACTGTATTTTCAAAACGAATTTATAACTAAACAAAAATATATTTTTTCAATAATATTTTAGTTGCCAAGTATGAATACTTATTAAAATAATATTTAACAAAACTTATTTTATATAAAATATTGATAAGTTATTATATTCCGCTTTTTAAATTAACTAAAAAACTCTGTCTTAAGGGAAGCCATTACGTCACGAGTATTTTAATACGTACTGCGTCACTAAATTAAAAGCCGCTTTGAAATCATGACACGCATTGAAATCATGTATTAGTGATACTTCCTTGATTTGATTAAAAACTACGAATTACTCTAATAAATACTAAAAATTTTTAAAATATTCTAGATAGGAACGGATATAATACTTTATTTAAGTATTGTAATTTTGTATTGATTTATTAGTTTCCAGTTATTTTGTGCGACTCGGCTTACGTTCACTTCATATGTTGAGAACTAACATCTACTTTGTACAGATATATCCTTATATCTTCATAGATAAACCAGTTACAATTTTGTTATATGTGTATATTTAGTATATTTTAAATAATAGTTTAATATTTTAAATCACGCTATATTGCAATATTTTGTTTCGATAAATATGTGTCATTAAATTTGTGGACTTTAAAATAATAATACTATTTTTGTCATAATATAACTATATATAAATCGCAATCGTCCATAATGAATTGTAAAAAATAATATAAACAGGAATACAAGTTTCTATTTTCAATTCCAAATTCGTGTCATGCAAGATTTGTCTGTAATTAAACTGTGAAACGTAATCCAAAGATATAGTTTCCTAAGACGTGCCTGTCTGAATTTAATGAAGTGTGCTAACGGAAGCCACTGGCAGGACAGCTACGTGAACCACACGTGTGTCTTATAAAATTTGAAAACATTTAAACCAGAGCTAATGAAATCGACCTATCTTGTACAATAAAATGCAATGGAATGTTTGATTTAAAGTTTTGATACTTGTTTATAATCTATAATAGTATTTGTAGTATTATTTGTATATATTTATAGTATAGTAAAAATAGATATATTTATTTAATTACATTGCTTGCACTATCTTTTCAAGGTTTCTCGTAATAAGATTTACACTATAATGAGAATGGTATGCCAGCTAGTTAATTAAAGTTACATCTGAATGACACTTTAATAATTCAGCATATTGGTCGGGTCTGAATTTGTATCTAGCTCTCGATTAGCCGTCATCTCCTGCTTAGAGTACCATATGTTTGAAATTGTCTTTAAACCTCTGTTAAATTTATCTTTATTAAGCTTATTTACATTTTCTATAAATGTACTGGATACCAATAAGTCAATTTAAATTGATATACTCATGAGCTCTTTACATTTTTTATGCACAAACTTCAATCCGTTATTTATCCAGAAACTAGATATAGTTTTAAAGGCAATGGATTCCGGAAAGGTTTGCTAACATTGAATATTTGAAGTTGAATTTCTGATGTGGAAGCTGTTTGATAATGTTCAAAGCACTGTCTGTGAATATCACTGGGTATTATATTTTCGCTTTGATATTTTAAATGTATTTTCTTCTACGTTTTGGACAGGAAACGTCCAAATGGAAAATTTCTATCCAGGATTGCATAATTCTTACGTAAGTTCAGTATATATTTATTTCAGCACAGATTGACTTAGCTCTTGAAAAAGATCTCTTTCAGTTACTCAAAGATTAAAAAAAAAACAATTCATGAAGACAGTAGGTATTTAGGTAGAATACACTTAAAACACAACATAAAGCAACAACAAATAAACAAACAAATATATAAAATATTAATACATATCTTACATATAATTAATGAATACATACATAATTAAGTATATATATATACAAAAATATATAATAAAAGAACAGAGATCTTTGCTACTATTTAATTTTTAATGTGAGCTGAAAATATACCTACAGCTTCGAACAACGGAACTTAATTTCATTTTCTAATTACAACCTTATTCGGAAATAATAATACAGTGACAACACCCGGTTTCTTGAAAGCTGATTAACAAAAAAAAAATACTAATGTGACACCAAATTCAATATTAATTTGTAAAGATTGTCAATAGATTAATAAAATGACATAGACAGACAGATCCAATTAAAAATTACGACAGTTTTGTCAAATCGTTTTAAATATACAAATTAAAAGCAACGTGTGGCTTTACTCGCACATAGAGGAACAAAAGTTTTTATAGTTTTGTTGTATTGTTTTATATCTCTCAATAAATAAAAAATGCGTCTTAAATATAAACTTCATAAATCTGTATAATAAGAAATCTCGTAGACGTAATATAAAAACAACCAAACAGCTTAATATTAATATAAATAATTGCTCAACGTTGCATATAGCATATAACAGTAAATTTTTTTGTCATTTTATAAGACCGAGAACTCGTATCGTAATGCAGGCAAAGAACATCAACAGTAATGGCCGCTTAAAGCAGACTTGCGGTTAGCGGTACGGAATAAATATTTTACTTATATTGTGTTTTACTTGATAAGTTTATATGCTGATATTATTTTTAAAAGATAATGTAAGCTTTTAAATATATTTTAATATTTTAAAGAATACAGATCATATAAAATTTATATGAATAAGTACTGAAATAAGTAATTTGATTGCTATATATTTTTTCATTAAATATTTTTTTCTTATCTATATTCAATTACTATAAAAAAATAAAAAAATATAAAACGAAATAATTAAAAAAATAAAAAACATAGTATTATTTAAATTTACTATTAAAAACATTTTATTTTACCCTCAAAATCTAGTTGAACTCCAAATAATAATACTACGTATAAAATATAGCCAGCAAACCATCGCGGAGTGCACGACGTGATTACATGCCATTTGTTTAAACGAGTTGACTCTACTTTAGAGTTCCAAAATACTAACCAAGAATATATATACTTTTGATTAGTTTTACAAGGTATCACCTATAAGTGTATACAAGAATCAATAGAATACAAGAGCTAATATAATCTTCGTTTTACTAAATTATTTATTAGTTTAAATAAATTTAAATCTAAAAGACGGAATAGCCAACGAATGCATCCACGCTACAATAAATGGACGACGTCACTCTCATAAGCAGATACATCAATTGTCTGCTTTATTCCCTTCCTTAGATGCGATAAGTTCTAAATTGACACATTTAATCTATAACAATGGCTTTGGCTTGCATAATATAAATATATTAAAATTTGGGAAGCGTATTTATGAGTTCATTTCGTTCAAAATGCGTACAGTTTTACGTTGGTTGGCTTCATACTTTTAGCGTTAGCTTTGGGAATTAAACGTGTTAAAAATATTCATATCCTCTCATATTTACAGGTTTAATTAAGATACAAAGTAAACAAATTAAATAATTTTATATATTGCCTATAACGGTAGTAATTAAAAAATGGAAGAAGCAAGCAGAAAGACAATGAAGTTTTCAAATAAATCTGTGACTTTATTCTCTTGAGAAAATCAGTTTCTAATCAGGAATATTTTTTTTCTTGTGCATGCGTGAGTGTATCTTTTTCTAAATACATGGATTGCATACACATATTAATTTTGAACTGATGTTTTTTTTTATAAAGATTCATCTTGGTGCTTATTCAAAAATAGTTTTCATACAATATGATATATCAAACTGGATTAACAATGATGCACTGTAAAATTAAATTTTATTTTTCATTCAGTTTAATGGCATTCCATGAAATTATTTATTTCATGTAAACATGATAAAAAATCCTTTATGGTTTCCCCTCGTTTGTAAAATACCTAACGCTAAATATTTTTAAACATATTTTAACTTGTATTTGAAAGTCAAAGGCAATGTTAAACTATTCAAACTTAATCCTGAGGTCGAAAATTCAAACTTTATCTTATTAAAATCAAAAAGATTCATATTGAAAATAATCGGAAAGAGAAGAACTAAAAAATTTAACACTATAGATAAAATTTAGTTCAGTAGAATTTATTGAAATTTATTTCTTAAATGTGATAAATATTAAACGTATTTTCTATAATACAATCTAAAGTGTTATAATAGAGACTATATCACTAATTTATTTTTTATTTTAGATAAATAAAAAAGTTAATTATTTTTTTCTTAAATTCATTTCAAATGTTTTTATTTTTATCACCAAGGCATTTCGACATATGCAAATTGCCAGAACTAAAAACGCTGCGTCAGAAATAAGTCAGCAACCCTGAAAGCACTATTGAACACGCCGCTTTAATCTCCTTTTGTATTAGAAATAAAGACTTTCAATGAGAGTGAACATTATCAGTATATTATAAAAAGGCTTTTATTTATTTCAATGATAAATCTCAGAAATATTTAAAACATGAAAATATAATGATATAATAATACAATTTTACTTTATTCAAAAATTTCACTTCATATGTCACTTTATAGAAAATAAACGATCATTCTAATATCTGTCATATCTTTTAAATCGAAAAAAATATTTACTAAACAAATCAAACGAATCGAAACCGGTGAATTCATAGATTGAAAGTCATACGATATTTTTTGTTGTCAATCATAATATTTAATTTCTCTCTGTCATAAAGGTAGATAAACTCAATGTCAAAGCCAAGGAATAGGGATGATTTTAACTGAATTAACTCAACCGATATAGTAGTTTTTCTCTTTGACTTAAAGTTTCTCGTTTCTGTTAAATGATAACGTAATTTAAATGATACTAGAATTGTAATTACTAGATGACAAACTGCTATTCCAGTTTTTTCAGTTATTTAAATATACAGTATGTTATGTTAAATAATAATTTATACTAAAGTTATTCACAACACCTATATATAAAAATAGTTTAAGTATTTTTAAAAACCTTTACTATTTTTGCTTGCAACTGCTACTAAGTTATTTAGCAAAACGTGTACTAATTGCGCCATTCTTTTGATAAGCTAACAGCCCTATTACTGCTAGAAAAATCTTAGCGTATATTTACAAGATCGCTTAAAATATATATATATATATATATATATATATATATATATTTATATATATATATTACTTAGTCTGGTGTGATTATAAGTCGCAATAAAATTGTTTAAAAATATATGTTGTTAAATCGAAAATTATAATTTTCATAGATTAGATATTCGCTTTTTTAAAAGAGTGAATTCATGCTGATACGTAAAAGGTAGCAATTTCAAGCCATGCATATTTTCGCTTTACAGCAAGCGAATTTAATTGCGCAGTGTTGCATAGCAAATACGCCTTTGCTCGCGTGTATCTCGAGTTTCTGGAACGATTTTACATGTACATTTACATTTTCTGGAAATTTACAGAAAGGATAAGATTAAAAGTGTTCCATTGATAATCTTTTTTTTATTTTTTTTACACTAAAACTAATTTGACGCTTGACTACGACTACGCTTTACCACCTACGACTACATTCCACCTGATGGAAAGTGGAAATGTAGTCGTAGGTGGTAAAGCGCATCAACTTAGTAAAAGCCTATTCACTCTTGGCTTGAGGACACCCACATTGTACTTGGACGGAAATACCGACGCAGGCAAGCTGTTCCACTCCTTCGCTGTCATCATTTATAGAAAACTATTTTTTTAAAAAAAAAAATTAATAGCCTTGCTAAATTAATAATAGATTAATTTATTATATTAGATATAATGTATTGTTAAGGATGGAAATAAAATTAAGTAAAATATTTTTTTACTTGAAATGTTACATATAAAATCTAAAAATATTACTGACCGTAGCTACATACCGTACACATGGCCGCCAACAAATAATTAGTCTATTGAAACTAACTTTGAACGTATTTATTATCTACATGAATTTAAGATTTCAGTATATATTTAAATATCCTCATAATGTCAAAGTATCAAAATACTAAAGACAAATATAAATAAATCTATCAATATTTTTTAAAAATATTGGCATTGCTTTAAAAAAAAAGACATTTAATTTAGTACTTTGGGAATCTGCACGAATTTTTAACGGATTTATAAAAATATTATTATACTTAGAATAGGGCTATCAATCTCTTTTACATTATTGCAAAATTTCACACACACATTCCCCGAAGCTCACAGTATATACGTAATTGTGTATGTTTGTCTGCATGTCTATGAACTAAAAAAAATAGGCTTAAATATAAGTTATATATAAAAAAATCCCTTTAAAAAAGGACTCTTTTTATGAATTTACAGAATATAACTAAATCACTATAAACTTTCTATTGAGATTACTTACTTTGAGTTGTGGATATAAATATGTAATTTTTATTTTATCTGTCATTTTTGTAAATGATTTCGACGAGATAATGTAAGTATAGTTATAAAATTACATTTTACATGTACTATTTGACTGGTCGACTCTAAAATGAACATTACAGAATCTAACATGTCAAACTATAACAATGAATTTTAAATGTTAACATTTACATATAGAATTAAGTATTGTTAAAATTGATATGGTAATAAACCAAAATGTATTTTCTATTACTATTTAATGTATTTATTATATAGTACATATTAAAGCCGAACCGTAAAAATATTAAAATTTTTATTTACTTTAAACTTTAAAATACATATATTCAAATATGTGTTTTTTTGTAGTCACAGAAAACGTAGCAGATTTATAACAAAAAACTTAAAATATTTTTTAGGAAGTTATACGTTCGACCTTATCTCCATCTTCCAAATGAATACATTTTTTTTTAATTTACTGAAAAAAATTACGAATGCTAAAAAAAAACTCGTTAGGAAAATAGAAAAATAATGCAAAAAATACTGAGAAAAATTTGAAACAAAAAAATAAAAGTTAATTACTATGGAAGCAAGTAAATAACCAACAGAGATATATGCATAATTTTAAAAAGTTATCCGTCAATGTATGATTTCAAAGTACAGATATAATTAATGCCACCAACCATTCGACCCGTCATCAAAACACCGAATAATTATGACTCGTTTCCAGCCGTCGGGTGTTGTTATATATGTACGTGACACTTCTGTGGCTGAATTAAATTAAAAGAAAATAATTCATAAATAATAACCTCGTTCTTATTGTTATTTTTGAATAATTAGTAAGAGACCTTACAAACATTTTACCAAAAAGTTTTAAATGTCGAGCAATTTTGTTATGAGATTTTAAATTTAAAGTTTTGATAATTTTTTTTATTTACATTTATAACGAATATCGAATCAACCACCAACATTACCAACAATAATAAAACTACCAACATACAGGTAGAGTTGCCAGTCTCTCAGTATTCTATAGGATACATTTTGGTGAGTGTGCGAAGGAATTACATGAACTAATTCCCCCATCCCCCTTCCATCACCGGACGTTCCGACGCACGGCGAGCATCCATCCTTTTGTAGTAGACGCGCCGCATGTCCGAACGAAGCGCTACGCTTCATCTTTTTTAAATCGGACAGCGAAGGAGTGGAACAGCTTGCCTGTATCGGCATTTCCGTCCGAGTACAATGTGGGTGTCTTAGGCAAGAGTGAGTAGGCTTTTACTAAGTTGATGCGTCTTACCACCTACGATTACATTTCCATTTTCCATCAGGTGGAATGTAGTCAAGCGTCAACTTAGTTTTAGTGTAAAAAAAATAAAAAAAAGATTATCAATGGAACACTTTAAACTTATCCTTTCTGTAAATTTCCAGAAAATGTAAATGTACATGTAAAATCGTTCCAGAAACTCGAGATACACGCGAGCAAAGGCGTATTTGCTATGCAACACTGCGCAATTAAATTCGCTTGCTGTAAAGCGAAAATATGCATGGCTTGAAATTGCTACCTTTTACGTATCAGCATGAATTCACTCTTTTATACAAAGCAAATATCTAATCTATGAAAGTTATAATTTTCGATTTAACAACATACATTTTAAAACAAATTTATTGCAAATTATAATTACACCAGACTAAGTCCAAAACTTAATCAAAATCAAGTAAAAACGGAGTAAGATAATTTTATACGATCAAACCTACGTCACAGGTGAAGCTAAAAGTGTTCGCTCCGAAGCTGACATTACCCTTCTACGGATATAGCTTTCTATTTCCAACGCCGATAAAAGCATCCAGCTAAATGTATCCATTTATAAATTAGTACTAGTGTATGGTTTTTTATTATATACCCTGAGACTAATTAGTGCCTGCTCAAAACAACGTAACACTTGAATTCTAGAATTCAAGCGTTACTAAATAATCTAGAACAAAAATAAATCTAGCACAGCGCTTTTCTAATGGCCTTATTCTTTTAATTAAAACAGTTTTCTTGACCTCTGATATATTTGTCTAAATTCTTTGTGAGCTGTGTTGTTTTACTAATCTCTTCAAATATATATATACTTAAAGAGAAATTTCTTCCAGGCAAAGGCCAGGGTAGAGGACACGAAATATGAACGTGGATATTTAGGTACATTACAGGATAATATAATATAAAATAATAATACGTATTTATACATACATGGATATATTATGTGTTGTATTAATAAAACAATATAATATACACTAAAATCCAACAAACAGAATCATTATACATACATAATTACGTTTGTTGTATATACTGAAAAAAATATATTAATATTTAAGAAATCTTATGTTAAGACTTTGTAAAGGAAAAAATCGGATTTTCGGTAAGTGAGTTCAAATAGAATTCCTTGACTTTAGTATTAAATGTTGGCTGCTTTGTATTATTACCTCAATATTTATAGATCTGTGACATATACCCTTAATTTAAATAAACAAACCCAGACGTGTTATTCAGTAATTAAAGCTTTTTCTAAGATTGTCAAATAAAAGAGTTAAACAAAGTCTCTCGTTCTAGAAGATACTATAGAGCAGAGTATGTGGGGGCAGTTATGGTACACCGAAGGTCATTCTTGGACACTCAGAAGAGAACTATCCTAACGCGAACCTCTTGGTTCATCTATGACCTTTCTAACTACGAGTTTTTACCTTCACAGTTCATATTTAACGTAATAAATTCATATTTTAAAAACCGGTATTCTCATCATATTATCCTGCATCAGGAAATTGCAACCAAACTTGAGTGAAAATGAATCCATACGACCACCTCCAATGCTCTCAGTAAAGTAGTTATTTAAAATGTAGGTCTCAACTAATTTGCATTTCACACTCCTAAATGCGGGATTTTTCTGATTTAGTATATATATTTATAAAAAAACGACCTTAGTGTCAGATTTATTTTCTACCAGGATGAACAATCACTAAAATAGATATTTGGGACAAATTAGAATACTTACCCATAAATAAATATATCTTATTCTCTATGAATCACAATTCATACTATCAAAATAATATAATTTCAACTGATCTCTGAGCAAAACGAACACTCGTTAAATCATTAAATTGTAAAAACATTTTTACAGCGTCGCGACCACACAGAGTACGTGCTACATTGAAGTGACCGTTGTCTCGACACTCATTAATTCTGTCGAAAGCACCTAGCACCTAGGACTATCAAATATAAAGAATATTTTGCTCTCTTTTTAGGATTCCGTACATTTACAAATCTTGTATTATTTTTGTATTACATTGTACTTTTTTATGCCTTATCATTCAGCGCTGCCTTAAGTTAAATTTATTGCTGGATTATCTTTATTCCTAATAAATTATTTGCTATTTTTTCCGTTTATTCTTAGAAATGGTTACTTACATTAAAATCTTAATATTTTTTGGGTCAAGTACATTGCTATTCATTGTCTATTTATTCATGAATATAGGAAAAATAACAATTTAGTAATATGGGTTGAGTAGGTATAATGGAAAGGTGACTGATTATATAATTATTATTGTAAATTGTCAATTTAAATATTGATTATATTTATATTATTATCATATAATTATATATTTTATTCTAGTTGTTATCATAACACAAGAATGAGGTAAGCTACTTAATTTATTAATGATAAGATAACTTTATATTTCATATAGGAATGAGCAAGATATAAAGTGAATTTCAAAACGTGGCTAATACGGGCTAACAACTTATTGTTAGCCCGTATTATTATTTGTAACTACGCGTCCTCTACAGCTTTAAATTACTGAAGCGTTATTTATCTCTTCATTTTACTTTTGAAAACCATCACTGAAAGGTCCATTACTGAAAGGTCCTGCTAATGAGATGGTTTTCACAGACAGTTCTACTTTTAATTTTTGGTTAAATAAAATCCTTTTTGAACGTTAATAGTTTATGAAAAAATGTATATTTTTAGTTTCAAAGCTTGTAGTTTAAATAACGATATAAAGCTATTATGTTATTATAAATATTTACATTAATATTATGTTCGTCAAAAGAATAAAAATGGTCTAATAATAGCGTTTATGGATACATTTATCTTATACACTTTTATTGAATTAGTTGAAAAGGTATTTTCCGCCTAGTGAAGTGTAACCTCTTTTATATTTATAGCCTGATATCGATTTAATGTTCCATTCACTTAATCTCTACAAAAGGTCAATTGTAGGTCACTGACCAGAAGGTTGAAAATATATTACACTTTAACCTTTAAAAGTTTCTTATTATCAATGAATAGAGTATTTTTGTCATAATAACATGTCATTTATCAAACATTTTTTAACTATTTTATAATATCGATTCATAGACTATCGAGTTTAAAAGTGAAAAATATTCATATTTTTTGTTTACTTCTTGTTTTGATATATGAGAAATGTAAAAATATTGATTACTTAATTTAATATTTATTAAATTAAAACTTAAATGGTTGGAAGTAAGAGAATTAGAATGAATGAATAAAATAAAGATGAATAAAATAAAGAACAATTTAAAAGAAGTGTAATTGTCGAATGCGTTGAAGTTTTTTGTTGTAAAACTTTTTCTTTCTATTTATAAAGATATTTTCAAAATATGAAATTAAACAACACACTAAGAATGATAGCAAAAAACACTGTGCAAAAAAATCTTTTTTTATTTGATGTACTTTCTAGAAGTTCTTTAATACATAAATTAGAAGACTCCGTGTGAAAAGTCCGGTAACTCCGGATTATCACGCTACAGAATATTAACTTTTGTTCTATAGATTGTGGTATATGATAAAATCTGCTTCTGTGGTGGCGTTTGTTTTGTTACCCTTTGGTGTATATGTTTTTCAAACCATGAAAGGATATTTTTGAAAATTACATTAAAATGCGACGGATGTAGGCAGAAAATACTGTCCAAATTTTCAAAACTGTATAACTACATGACAACCTTCTTTAAGCCAAGACTAATAATAATTATACTGGCAGTATTTTTGATGTAAATATTGCCACAATATTAAAAAGATGAAGAGGAAGAATACTTATACTAATTAATTGTATAAAATATATTTCATTATATACTAAAACTGAAGTATGTTATTTTGTTTAAACACGGCCATCTCTACAACAATTATTCGAATTTGTAAAAAAACTTGGTAAGAACGCCACGAGATACCTGAGGAGATAGAAGAATATACCAGGTATAGAAAATACCAGAAGGAAAACAAAATTAATTATATTTATCTTGAACAAAGACGTTACATCACTTCCATAGTCAATTTTATTTAGGCTGTACTGTACCAGTCAGTAGATGATGGAAAAGTACCAGTAAGTAAGTAAGTAAAGAAAGTACTCTAATAACAGTAAAAACAGAGCTACATTGATTGTAATTTTGGAAATCTAGTCAATTAACAATTTATAGCTCGGTATTTAACTTATTTAATAACCACACGGTGGGTCTATAATAAAATTTGAATAAAGATATTAAGATACCGTTTAAAAGTTCTTTAGTTCAGGGGCTAGAACTTTTCAACAAGGTCTTGAGCTGTGTACTTTGGTATATCATATGCTTAAATAACTTTAAGATTGTTTGGTATTAGAGTTTTATAACGCGTTTAGTCAGTAAGTTCATCTATATTCATGTTTGAAAACGGCTATTTAGTACCTCGGTTAAAAGTTCAATATGAAAAAACAAATATATTATCTGTTATGCAAACATTAAACGTAAACCTCAACTTTATATTGAGCTGTATATTGTATATTTGTTTTGATGTGATAATATGATTTAAAACTAAGAGCTAAATGTATATAATATTATGAAAGTAGTTGTAAATAATATATAATATTATGAAACTTTATATTGAATATTTTTATAATTATTTTAATTGAAATTCTTAACAGATATCATGATTATGAATAAATCAGTAATCCATTAAGTATTCTATTACTGGTTTAAATACGAATGTTGTAGTCACTATTGAAAACTTGTTTAAAATAATATACATTTTTGATTGTTTTTACATAAATGTAAATTGTGAAATGTATGTTTTCCAATTATTATATATTATCGTTCCGATAAGAAACAATGTGTTTAGAGTGCTACATTCGTCGAGTTTGGCAGCGATACGGTAGCTCAATTAGTAGAGCGACCGGAGGAAAAAAAAAAATATATTAACATTTTTAAATACCTATGACCGTTCCTGCGTTATGATTTTTTAAAACTTTTATAGATAGTTATGGGGATGTTCTATTTGTACTACGTTGCTTTCACCCACCGTTCACCATCAAAATTGGTTGAGAAATCTTTACGGGACTACAGTACAGTACAATACAATACAATACGGTGCAGTGCAGTGCAGTGCAATGCAGTAGAATGCAATGCAATGCAATTCAATGCAATGCAATGCAACACAAACACAAAGTGAACCCATATAGAAACTACAAGAGCTTTTCCCCCTAGTTTCGAAGCGATTGAAATTGTATATTACTATGAAAATAAATCAGGAGTTGGATTTTTTAACATATTTTAGAAAAATATACAAAATATTACTAGGAAAGTTTCATGGATAAATTAAGGATTTTACCAATCAGGTAAGAGATATAGTATAACTTATCGAAATACAAACACTAACTTTACCTCCCAATTTCCTTTAAATTTCCAAAGCAACGTTTGTCGAACAAGCTAATTAGTTAGTTCCAAACTATTCAAATATGCGGAACATGGGAATTAAAACGGGTTCTGTTAATACATTCGTTCAGTAAGTGTATTATTTATTAATTCTTATTAAGGCCAGGATTTTTACACATTAATGATTTCTGTTAAAACAGGTGATAAAAGATGTCATTTCATATTAGACTAAGCTACCAAATCTAGTTTATGTATAGTAATTTGAAAATAAATTTGTTGTGTAGAATTTGCTTTGAAAAGTTCGTGCGTGGTTTCTGTCAAATGAAACCATGCAAAAAACCATAAAAGCGCTTACGTCTGACATAAAGTTTATGAGTGCAACAGTATAACGTACTCACAGAATAAATATGGTAGTGACGTAACAACACATTTTACCCACAGAATAAATATGGTAGTGACGTAACAACACATTTTACCCACAGAATAAATATGGTAGTGACGTAACATCATATTTTGTTATATACAGATTAAATTATATTACAGAATAACATATAACAATCAATAATTACTATTAGGTCTTTCTTACTTATAACACATACCAGGAATACTTTTAAAAATTGGTTACATGAGGTCTAATGGAAATGTAATAATAAATGATAAGAAGATTCCTAACCTAACCTAACCATCCAAATTTCTAATATTTCTTAAAATGTTATGTCAAATCTTATAATTATGAACTGTTGATCTCAAATGATGGTCTTACAAACAGGTGACAATTCTTTTTTATATTATATATACATCAAAGCAATGCTATGACTATGAAAGACTATTATATTTTAGTACGGATTAAATTCATCCTTGACCCTCTTTTCATAATGTTAGTGGACAATAGGCCTCTCTGTCCCGAGCCCGTTTAGTAATAAATAATTCAGCGTTTTCCAGGTATGAGACCCAGTTCTATTTACAGGGGGACACCTTGATCAAATAGACAGTTCTCCCTGAGTATTTAAGTCAGAGCTTTTATCACCATATATTTTGTAGCCAATCTAAATCTAAATTATTAATATTGGAGAATTTCCCAAAATTATCCTTCTATTAAAACTACACATTAAAATTGTTGCAAATTATTTCTGTAAGTTGTCTATAGACTTGTGACTATCGTGACTTATTAATTTAAACTGTTTAATGTTAGTCTTATTATATTTTTGCAAATTTTTAATATATAAGATTGCTCTCTGATATTTTACTAGTATAACTTGGCACTAGAAGTACCAGACCAATTTGCTACAGACTTCAAACGTTGTCAAAACGTCTGTTTATAGTGAAATTACATATGATGACGAACGCAAATGTGTCTTTGGGAGAAATGCTTTATTTAGAAACATTATTAAAATTCCTTCCTTCCTTCTATCAATAATAAAATATTATGACCAGCTTAGTGAAATAAAAAAACAATTATTACAAATATAAAAAATTAATCTTATTTCTCGTGGTTTTGAAATTCACAATTATTTGTTTCAAATTTTCTAATGTGAATTTTATTCAATTAAGAGCTTCAAAGCATGAAAGTTACGATGTAAGGTAATGATTGGAATTATAAGTCCAGCCTGGTCATATTTAAAATTTAGTTTTCAGTATAAATAATCTTAAATAAAACCAAATGGATGATGAAATAATCACGTATATATCTTTGTTCTAGCTACAATACAATTTAAGTGTGAGAATTCAGTTGGTGATGCAAAGCTTCTTGACTGGTGTAATAATTTAACTGCATTCATTTTGGAAATAGAACTAGAAATGGATTCTCAAACATTCTATTATTTTTATTACATTCTGTCGAAATAATGTTAAACCTCAACCACAACTCGGTATAACAATAAATATGTTTTTTTTCTGTTTTAAAATCCACTGCCTGTCGTGAAATCCACAATGAGAATATTCTATCTAGTCCATGCTGTCCGTTCGTCCGTATATCAAAAAATAGAACAAAGATGTTGTATTGTAAAGAAAGATGGATTTTTGAATGTACATTTAACTACTATATAAATAAAAAAGTTTATTTTAGTTTAGCGATGATTGTTAATATAAATAAAGTAACAAATGTATGTTACGTCGGTTTACGGACACTAAATTTACGTGATAACGTAAAAAACATTTGTGATATTGCAGATCCTCCAATTTACGTTATTCTGTTAAAAATAGAACGTTAATTTCTTGTTATAATAAACAATGGCAACCACAGTAACTTGTCACCTTACTTTATTAACAGTTCACGTGTTCATCGGACGCAGCGGCTGGTAATTCTATCAGTATAATTATCAGTATAATAATCAGTATAATTCTATCTAGTCTTGGGACGCATTTATCCCAAATATAAATATAAATATAAATGCGTCCCAAGACCAACGCTTAGGCCGATCAAACCTCTCTATCTATTTTTTCACGCTCTCTTTTGCACGATCAGCTCAGACGGAACGTGACAGTGAATCATACTTTTTCATGCGTCCAGTCGGTATTTACCGACAAGTTAAATACCGTACTCAAGAAATGCTTTTCAATTGGCCAAATTGCACAATTCTACTTTTAAATTCTAAATAATTATATTGTCCCAACCTTGCATTTATTGTCCTAACTTAACATAAAACACGATTGCAAAATTAATACTATGGTTAAACATTTTTATTTTTTAATCTATAAGTAAAATTTTATTTACAATTCACAAACGAAAATGAAATAAATAAATAATTTCAGGTTACTTAATAATGTTTGATAAATAAATCAACGGCCCATGTAGATAACAGTTTGAAAAAATAATTCGAAACTACGCGAATATCATGTATATTTTACTGTCGAAGATTAACACACCGGTTGACAATTATTCTGTCCACGTGAATATTGAATTCAGAGAATTCAATTTATGTTTTAATATTACGCCATGTAAATTGAGTTTTATATTTTGATTATTAAATATGTATCCATTGTAAGAAAAATCTTTATATTTTGGTTAAGTATAATCCACTTTAGCCTATAGTTGCAATAGTTCTTTAAACTTATAACACTTAACTTAATTCCGTTTTACATGTTATTTATATATTTCTTATATTATAACTGAATTAAAAATAATACCTTTTCATATTTCATTTAAGACTCCTTTTTATGGCTGACACATAGTTCTCCTAATTTTGGACAAAGACCTCGTTGGTAAATTAAAAACTTAAAAAGTCAAAACCTCTTCCTTTTTTATACCATTCACTACTACTAATAACTTTTAAAAGAGCGCGAAAATTATAGTTATAACGAAGCTGTCAATCTTAAAAGATTACTAACGTATAAATTCAACTATGTCTTGGCTTACAGACCTTACCCACATACTATATAGAAAGATTTAAAATAATTACAGTTTACTGTACTTTATACATTTTTTAACAAATTTAAAAAGATTGTGATTTGTTTCGTAAAAGAATCTTGTTTCATTTCAATGTGTCTGTAAAAAAATAAGTTTTAAAAACATTATCTTTGAAATATCTCTTCTCAACTTTAATAAAAATATTGTTGAATATCGTTGTAGTTTAACAAAGTTTTCTTTTCATAGAATGAAGCCAGATGTCATAACTTCTTTTTAAGATTTGAGCAACAAAGAACGAAAAACGGACAATACTTACTGACATTATAACTGTATTCACAATGAAATTCAAACGACCCGTTCCTAGAATAACATTCAAATAATGTTTGACTCTTTTAAAAAATGAACGACAATGTATAAGGTCGAACATTTTGTGAATTGTCAAATAATAATAATCTTTATACAGAAATATAATTATGGTAACAATTATTTTGCAAATAGTATAACCCATAGTTTACGTTTAAATAAATAGAAGAAATAGGAAATAAGTCACCAATGTTACAATTACAACAGTCGCCAATGTAAATAATTTCTAATCACTAATACAAAGCACCAAACTTACTAAACGTTCTTTGGAATTATAATTTCAATAGTTTTGAACTTCTATCACGTAGGTTTCTTTAGTGAACATGTACAATAATAGATACAGTACGTTTAAAAAATGTAAAAATATAGATCTCAATAAAGCTTTTAAAAATAAAAAATACAAAAAATTAAAAATATTTTATAATAAACCGATACGGGTAGAGATTCGATCCTGCGACCTCTGGGAAATCGTCCCGCCGCTCTATCAATTGAACTACCGTGTTGTTGCCAGATTTGGTGATTTTAACATTATATTTTTATTCGTCTTTCAAGACGGTGGTGACATTTATTATGTTTCTTTTGAAATTGATAGCCAATATTTCTAACTCTGCAGTATAGAAGAACATTGAAAAGATGAAGGTGGATATCTGATGGAGATGGTCTAGTAAACAGACTTAAACAACATATCCGTTTTGACACTCGAGTGACGCAAGCATGTCACAGTGATGAGCCGAGATACACAGATATTTATCGAAAAAAATGTTATAATTACATTTAATTTTAATTTCAGTTGAGGATTTAAAACCTTATGTAATAATAAAATGAAATATATATACATTTAAATGAATATACGTTTATTATGATATTAATGAT